>CM046330.1:28142821-28627551 GCA_025403435.1 Artocarpus heterophyllus
TATGCAAAGATTATTATGTTGTCTATATCCCTTTTGAAATATGGTTTGTCTTGACCATCGGAGGTGGACTCCGTGAATAGAAACATTGGCGCATTGTCGTAGGTGACAATGTGTTGGATCGGGACATAAAGTGAATTGATTTGGATTAATAATTCTGTCTCGGCAAATCGATTCACTTTAGACAATCATTTGTGTTGTATCTTAATCTTGAGATGAATTGTGGGCCCGTTGTCTTGGCTTGTGTCTTTTGATGTACCAAATAGTGACACCCATATCTTAATAGTGGTATGCATGCCGGTACGTTGGAGGCATGACTCTTGATAGCGTAGACTTGTTATTCATAGATATGAAATCCATAGCTCCTCTTTAGGAGTAATGATATCCTCTTATATGTGTTATCCTATAATTGGAAAACTGGAGCGCTCAACCATTTGGATACATAGGTGTAACCAAATGGTATACTGTCTCTGGATAGTAAGTTTTTTGATGTTGAGATAATGGAACGTAAGATAAAAATAATCAGAAAGGTAAGACATAACTTGTCTTTAAGCCGATTATGGATTATCATATGGGGATACGATACACTATGTTATGTCATGGAGACTTAGCTATACGAGCTTCATAATTCTATGTAAGATAAAAATAATTAGAAAGGTAAGGCATAACTTGTCCTTAAGCCGATTATGGATTATCATATGGGGATACGATACACTATGTTATGTCATAGAGACTTAGCTATACGAGCTTCATAATTCTATGTAGTTCAAGAGTATAGCTCCAAGCTTTTAGTGGAGTAGCGTTGGAGTTGATAATTATGAAATGTATATCTTGGATATTGGGTTTCATAATTATCAGGAGCTTGAACTATATAGGTCTATTTGGTCCCTTTTGCTAGCTCACAACATCTTGTAACGACACGGCGTGCTTTTTCAACAATTGGTGACTTATGTCGAATTTATCAAATTTGTTGAAATTTGAAAGAATCAAATAATTCATGTCTGTTTATCGGTTGAATTAATTTTGTGATAAAATTAATTTAAGATAAACTTGTTGAATTATTGGGATCAGATAATTCTTGTCTGTTTATCGGTTGATTTAATTTTTGATAAATTAGATCAAGATAAACTTATAGAATTATTGGGAATTAATTTATTTTCTTAGAGATTATCTAGATAAAGTTGTTTTGATTAGATAACTTCTCTATTGGGTTATTTGAATTAAAACTAAAACTTTATCCTATAGATTCTCGGGTGGAAAACAAGATTTTTTATCCTATAGATTCTTGGGTGGAAAATAAAAGATTCGCGAAGATTTTTTATCGGCAGTTCAGCCTGTCGATGGAGCCTGTTCGACCTGCCGATCATGTTGTTCGGCCTGCCATGAGTGAAGGATAAGATTACGCGTTTTTTACGCAGATCTTATCAGATATTGATCCAAACTTGATTTTCTTTTGAGTTTTTGAGACCTAATCTGATAAGGACTGACCTTAGGCCCAACCTTTATAAATAGGGAGTAAGTCTTAAGAGTTACTCAGATTAATTGAGAGATTAAGAGTGATACTCTGCTAGTGAGAATCTGAAAACTCCCTAAGTGCTTTTGTTCACAAATCACAAACACTTGCTTTGGGTTCTCTTGATTGGTTGGAAGGAGAGTCACTTCATGGAAGAGCTGTACATGTGAGCCCACACTCACTTCGGTCGTGGATAGAGAATAGCAAAGAAGACCAGTTGGTTGAGGCTTTTTTGGAACGTTACTTCGCTTCACGTTTTGCAAGGGTTCTTCGGCATACAAAGGTTAGTAAGATCTTGTTAATTTATACATATAGCATGTCAAACTTGTGTTTTGAAAAATACTCTAATGTAAAATTTTAAAAAATTCCCTGCTGCGTACTCTTTTTCCAACAATTGGTATTAGAGCTATGATTTTTATATAAATTTACGAGTTTGTGATCATGTTGTATGTATAGATTTTATGATCTTAATCTCTTCTATACTTGAATTTAATTTTATAGAGAGTTGGCACTCTAGGTTTTTATATAATTTTATGTTGTCATGGATTATGTGGTGAATGTTCATTAATTAATTATGGTTGACTAAATAGTTATTTAATTAATTATTAATTAATTAATTTATGCTGGTTATGGTTCCTTAGAGGTTAGAATGTGTATCTAAGTTTTTTTTTCATGTAATTAGATAGCGGACTATCATCTCCATCTAGGAATTATTATTTATTTTAAATTTGTAAGAATTTTGTAATTAAATAATTATTTGGAGAAGACGGATCGAGAAGATGGATTTAGAAGTCAGATCTAGAAAAATGATGATGGCGCTCCAAGGTATTTCCTGAGTCTCTAATTTTATGTTTTTGAATTGTTAAAAATAAAATTAAAGAATTACATTAAAAATTGTATTTTCTAGAATGAGAGATTTCTGCTCGGTCGGCATGCCGATGGTCACAGATCGGTAGGCCGGACGTGTGGTTTGGCAGGCCGTCAGTGGGGCAAACATAAGGTGGCTCTGGGGGCAGGCCGAACTTTCATGAATCGGTAGGCCGATCTTCCTGATCGGCAGGGCGATGGAGCATGACTGGCAGGCCAATCACCCAGATCAGCTTACCAATCGAAAGCTAGAAAATTTTCAAAAAAGGTGCAATTTTTTCGATGCAGTTTTAATTTTATTTTTGGGAGAATTCTAAGAAATATTAAATTTGGATATGACTGGAAATATGAAGTATTCGATTCATACGGGATTGAAGACTTGAAGATGGGCATTACATGAAGAAGAATACAACTTGAGGATTCAAGGATGAAGAATCGATAATATGTCTCGATTATTCTCTTGTAATCTTAAGTTTCTATTCTCTAGGATGGAGCCATAATATTACAGTTATTTATTATTTTGTTTGTAGCTTTGCTTAATTGCTTTGCATGTCTACATTATAATATGATTTGCCATGTATTTTGATAACATGTCATATAGAATAGGGAATGCCGCTCATATTAAAATTATTCATGCATATTCTTAAAATAAAACCTTGATTTCAAAAGATTGAGTGGGAGAAGGTTTTTGAAGAGACAACCTAAGGCCTCAATCGTTGGTCCATAGGCAGAACATGGTGGTCCCTACCCCTAGGAAGGGATTTCTATCATGTACCAGATTGGATCTTTGAGAGGATAAGGTATTTTAGCATGATTTATGGTTGCACACCCCTAGGTGGTGATTAGAAATCATGAATAAAATATTGAAATGATGGTTATACACTCATGTTAATTTTATTATTAACCTCCCCTAGGAGCTCTGTTAATAAAATTAATGGGCAAAGAAAGATTATTAATATATGTTAGATCATACGGGTCTTGGATAGCATATATTAATCAGGAGAGGATCCGTGTTCCTGATTGAATTTGGCATGACTCTCGTAAGAGCTTGTTGAATTCTGAGTTGGAAATTATCGTTGTAAGGTTATGATATTTTCAAGGTTTTGACACATAAACACATTTGTATATTTTTACATAATTGTGTTATCTTACTAAATTATTATCATATGTTTGCTTATGTTTGATATATAATTCTTTATTGTAGATTAAAAATGTCTAAAAACGTTTTATCATCGATACTTGACAAAAACCTATTAACCGAAGAAAACTATAATGATTGGAAACGAAGCCTAGATATCGTATTGTCCTTTGAGAAACTGAAATATGTACTGACAACCCCTTATTCTCCCGAGCCTACGGGAGACTCAACTAATGAGCAATTCCAAGTGTATGATCACTGAAAAGATGCTAATGATCAAGCCTGCTGCTATGTTATGGCCAACATGAATAATGTGCTGTAGGCTCAACATCAGGATTATGAGACTACGAAGCAAATCTTGGATAATCTTGAGGATATAGTTGGAGGCCATGCCATAACAAAGCAGCAAGGGGCGCTTTGAAAACTTCTAAACTGTAGACAGAGGCTAGGGGACATCTGTAAAGGAGCATATGATGTTGGTCATGGGTTACCTCGCTGAGGCTCAAACCAATGGAGCCGACATCGATGCTGAAACTCAGATGACTATGGTCTTTGAAACTCTGTCTAAGGAATTTATTCTGTTTAGAGCTATATTAATTTAAGCCATAGACGGGATATGACCTTAATAGAACTGATGAAACAGATACATGAGTTCAAACTACTGATCAGGGAGTCTCCTGCGGGTGGTGAGGCCAACATGGTAGCTGCTTCTGGTTCTAATCCTAACTCTGGGAATGGAAAGAAGCAATGGGCCAAGAATGGGAAGTCTTCTATTCCTGCTAGCACCAAGATCAAGAAGAAGAAGAAGAAGAACCTGAAGAAGCTTAAGTGCTTCTTTTGTGGAAAGGTCGGGCATATCAAGAAGCATTGCAAGGACTTCCTTTTCAAAGGAGGTAGGTGTGATCTTCTATATTTAAAAACTTGTTTGGTTGAGGAATCCAGTGACATTTGGGTCATAGATTCCGATGTAACTAATCATGTTTGTGTTTCTCTGCAGGGGTTCAAAGAAACGAGAAGTCTGCTACATGAGGACTTCATGCTTCAGATGGGCGATGGATCCTTGGTCTCAGCGGAAGCAGTGGGAGACGTCCATCTTTATTTTGATAATTATAGGAATTTATTTTTGCAAGATTGTTTTTATGTTCCTAAATTTAAAAGGAATTTAATTTTTGTATCTTGTTTATTTAAAGACTCCTATTTGGTTTCTTTTAATGATAAAGTGGTGATTCGTAAAAATAAATCTTTTATCTATTCTAGATGGATGCAAAATAATCTATATTTTGTCAAACCTAAGATGGACTTATTACTTAATGCTGAGATGAATGATAATAACTCTAAAAGACTTAAAACTTCTCGCTCTAATAAGACTTATATTTGGCATTTGCACCTTGGTCATATTAACCTGAATAGGATTTAAAGGTTGGTAAGGGATGGACCTTTAAGTCACTTAAAGGTGAAATCTATACCACAATGTGAATCTTGTTTGGAGGGTAAAATGACCAAAAGACCATTCGGATCTTAGGGCAATAGGGCCGAATGGGTTCTAGAACTTATGATAGTGATGTTTGCGAACCGATGAACATCTGGGCACGAGGAGGGTATGAGTACTTCGTCACTTTTATTGACGATTACTCAAGATATGGGTATGTGTACCTAATGCACCACAAAAGCGAAACTTTTGACAAGTTCAGGGAGTTTCGGGCTGAAGTGAAAAAGTAATTTGGTAGACCCATAAAGGCACTTCGATCCGATCGAGGTGAAGAATACCTTTCTGATGAGTTCTTGGGACACTTGTTAGAGAATGAGATTTTATCCCATTTGACTACGCTGGGCACTCCGCAGTAGAATGACGTAGCGGAGAGAAGAAATAGGACTTTGTTGGATATGGTTAGGTCTATGATGAGTTATTTATCATTACCTTTATCCTTTTGGGGATATGCACTACAAACCACATGTTATCTTTTGAACAATGTGGCTTCAAAATCGGTCCCTAAAACTCCTCATGAGTTGTGGACGAGTAGGAAGACATCCTTAAACCATATTCGCATATAGGGATGTCCGGTTCATGTCCTATTTAAGGATCCGAATAAGTTGGAAGCACGTTCGGAAGTTTGCGTGTTTGTAGGATATCCAAAAGGGACTAAAGGGGGTTATTTCTATAACCCAAAGGACAATAAAGTCGTTGTTTCAACTAATGCAGCTTTCCTTAAGGAGAGTTACATGGACAATGTTGATGCTCACCGTGATCCGGCGTCGTATCAACACCACGTACGGCTGCGCACGGTCTGACTCTTCCCTGGCTTGTCTTTTCCCAGTTTGGCGTTCTTGCGACAAGAGGAAGGGGCTTCAGAGGCGAGTAAGGATTCAGTCAAAGGACAAGGGCTCTCTAATGCTCAAGGCAAGGGTTGCTCGGCAAAGGACGGGAGCTTGTTAGGTGGGAAGGAGTCTCTCTTTTTAGAATGCAATAAATGCATCCTATTTATAGGTTACTACTTGGACCGAGTGTCAGGTGGGTTTTACCACAACCCAGGTGTCACATCAAGACGTGTCAGGCAATAGGTGACAAATGTCATGCCCTTCCGTCGATGGATTGGCTCCCATTGGACGGTGAGTTATTTGTCATTTGTCAACCTATAGTGGCGAGTAGTAGTTTGCTTGTGAGTGAGATTAATCTGACCTGAGCTAATGCATGATCCAAGGTGGCATCCTTCTTAAGGTGCAGCCTTGGGGGCCTTGAGAAGCACCTTGGACAGGGTGCACATCGCGTCGAATCGATAGCGTGCTCCCTGGGGGCTCTGTCGAGCTATTTAGTTGACCACCGAAGTTTTTGTCTCCTTGGCAGTGGCACTGAGCTCACCCTCAATATTAGCCCCCTAGTTCACCTGGTTGATGTCTGTCCGGGTGGACTACGTCGAGTGGATGAGGTCGGCCGAAAGAAAGAAGACCAAACGGCACTCCAAAGAGGGGTGAGGCGAAAGGTCGTAAGATTAATCAAGGGACACGTGTCGCTCTACGATTGACTACGCCGCCTAACAAGCGCAATGATCGCGCCCCTTCGCTTTTTGCCCCTAAATTTTTTCCCTAAAACAGCTATAAATAGGGCCTTTATTTCTGTTGATTTCACACGATTGAAGTCAAATTTTCACACACGAAGAGTTTTTTAGCTACCGAGCTATAGTGATTCACCTGAAGACTTAAAATTTCCAAGCTACCACAGCCCGAACAGGTAATTTCCCAAGGAGTGCAAACATGAGTGACATCACTAATTCACAGGACAAAATGTTTCCTAGTCGGAAAGAAGTTTGGAGGGCAGCTTGTCCACCGCTCAAGTCGACATTGAGAGTGTGTCCCTAGAACAAGATGGGGCTGGTCGGCTCGAACAAATTTTGAGGGTCGACTCCCAAACTGTCTCCAAGCAGGAGTTCCTGAATTTGCTAGATGGGGAGAGACCGATCAGGCCATGTAGGGAGCAGGAGCCTTACATCGGGGTGACAACTGCTGGCTCCTCCCAAGTTATTGCCTGGGAGAGAGCCGAGCTTCAGGCGACCAGCGATGTCCCGATTACATCCGGCTGGGATACCGAAGCCCCAGTTCAAGTCGAGGGCATAATTGCGATAGACATTTTCGACGAAGAGTGGGTGGCCGAGGAGGCCGAGGAGGCAGAGCGGCCCGAGATCGAAGAGGACGAGCGGATCCAGATGACCTGGGTCCGGAGGGTGACCGCGTATAGGGTGATACGGCCCGGAGTAACCTCAATGGCAGTGTATACTAGTGCTATCATGGAGTCTCGGCTGGAGGATCTACGTGCCGAATTCAACATCCTAGATGACGTGATTCTCCTTTTACTCGACGAAAATGATTCACCACTAGAGCCACCCGAGGGGTGTACAACGCTTTATGTAGAGTTCTTCAGGGCTGGGCTGTGCCTCCTATTCCACCCATTTCTGCGTCGGGCACTTAACGACTTTAATGTGTGCCCGGCCCAATAAAACCCGAATAGCTACAGGTCGCTGATCGGGATGTACGTGCTATGAAAGTACCACCGGGCCACTAAGATGTTGTTGGAAGCTTTGAAGCAAGTGTACAAGATAAAGAAGCTTCCTCGGCAGTTCAGATGGTACTATGACACCGGCTTCAGGAATGACTTTATCTTGGGCAACCCCAACTCAGATAAACTCTAGAAGTACGAGTGGTTCTACGTCGGGGGTGACTATCTTGCCTGAGCTGGTGAGGCCGTACTTGGTGACCAATATGTACCGAGGATGTTCAAACAGGGGCACGTGTGGTCCAAGAGACCCTAGGCACCAAGCCATGTAATCAGGGCAGTAGAAGACCTATTCGAGAAGCCGGAGGCAACTAGGCAGCAGTCTTTTCTTCTCGGGAAGGAAACTCTTTCCCGTTACGGCTGGTGAAGGAAACCTAGCAGAATAAATCCCCCATCAGTTAGCTCTGCCCGGTCTTTCGAGCAGGTCACAGTCGCCAGGCCTGGTGTCGTAGACGTCATGGAGCCGACCACTTTCCGATTCGGGTGGCCGATGAGGGGGCCATCATCGTCTAGTTCCAAGGACTCATCGAGTGGTTCCTTTGATACGAGGCCACCCGTGGCAGACGAGGACCTCGAGAACGTGATTTGGCTCATTTACCCATCTCGCCAACTCCAGATCGAAGGTCAGTCCCGAGTTTTTGTTTTATTGCTTGTTTGTTTTGTAATGACCTGATTTTAACTCGAGAATCTTTGGCTTGTAGAGATGTCTTCATGGCCAAGCAGCGCTGCTGAGAGACAGGCTCTTATAGAGAGCCTCAGGAAATAGAAAGGCAGGGCCATGGACGTCGGGAGGAAACGTAAGCGGACTTTCAGGACGGAGCTTCCTCCTCGACCTGAGCAAGTTCCTATTATAGTACAAAAGCCACCACCCCGGCCTCCGCAGACTAGGGCTTCATTAGAGGAAACACCGGCTGAGGACATGGATGGGGTCACTTCTGAGGATCCTTAGAAGAGACGCCTGAATTACCACAGAATCATCCTGGAGCGTCTCGGGGATGTGATTGTTAGATATGCATGCCCTAAGGAGTAAAAATGTAATACATTTTTGGAGACATTTTTATCAATAAAGAATTTATTCATTTATATATACCAAATCTTGTCCTCTTTACATTCATATTTGTTGAATGTATGTTAAGCAAATAGTGGTCTAAGACCGTAGGTCTAAACCTTTAAGAATTGGGCATATGATGGACTGATTATGCAGAAGACGCGATTCTTAAGGTGACGGTCTAAAACATATGATCCGCATTCAAGGAAATAAAGTTGCGTGCTTTATTCATGCAAAGATTGTTATGTTGTCTATATCCCTATTGGGAAATGGTTTGTCTTGACCATCGGAGTTGGACTCCACAAATAGAAACATTGGCACGTTGTCATAGGTGACGATGTGTTGGATCGGAACATAAAGTGAATTGATTTGGATTAATAATTCTGTCTTGGCAAATCGATTCACTTTAGACAATCATTTGTATTGTATCTTAATCCTAAGATGGATCATGGGCCTATTGTCTCGACTTGTGTCTTTTGATGTACTAAAGGGTGACTCCCGCATCTCAATAGTAGTATGCATACTAGTACGTTGGAGGCATAACTCTTGATAGCGTAGACTTGTTACTCATAGATATGGAATCCATAGCTCCTCTTTAGGAGTAATGATATCCTCTTATATGCGTTATCCTGTAATTAAAAAATTAGAGCGCTCAACCATTTAGATACATAGGTATAACTGAATGGTATACTATCTTTGGATGGTAAGTTTTCTAATGGTGAGATAATGGAACGTAAGGTAAAAAAAATAATCGGGAAGGTAAGACAGAACTTGTCCTTAAGCTAATTATGGATTATCATATGGGGATAAAATACACTTTGATATGTCATAGAGACTTAGCTATACGGGCTTCGTAATTCTATAGAGTTCGAGAGTGCAGCTCCAAGCTTTTAGTGGAGTAGCGTTGGAGTTGATAATTGTGAAATATATATCTGGGATATTGGGTTTCATAATTATCGAGAGCTTGAACTTTATAGGTCCATTTTGGTCCCCTTTGCTAGCTCACAAAATCTTGTAACAATACAGCGTGCTTTTTCAATAATTGGTGACTTATGTTAGATTTATCGGATTGGTTTAAAATTTGAAAGAATCAAATAATTCATGTCTGTTTATTGGTTAAATTAATTTGGTAATAAAATTAATTTAAGATAAACTTGTTGAATTATTGGGATTGGATAATTCTTGTCTGTTTATCGGTTGATTTAATTGGATAAATTAAATCAAGATAAACTTGTAGAATTATTGTGAATTGATTTATTTTCTTAGAGATTATCTTGATAAAGTTTGTTTTGATCAGATAACTTCTCTATTGGGTTATTTGAATCAAAACTGAGACTCTATCCTATAGAATCTTGGGTGAAAAATAAAATATTCGCGGAGATATTTACGCAGTAGTTCAGCCTACCAATCTACGTGTTCGGCCTGCTGATGGGGCCTGTTCGGCCTGCCGATCAGTGAGAGATAAGATTACGCCTTTTCACACGAATCTTATCAGATATTGATCCGAACTTGATTCTGTTTCTAGTTTTTGAAACCTAATTTAATAAGGACTGACCCCAGGACCAATCACTATATAAAGGGAGTAAGTCTCATGAGTTACTTAGATCAATTGAGAGATTAAGAGTGATACTCTTCTAATGAGCATTTAAAAACTCCCTGAGAGCTTTTGTTCACAAATCACGAACATTAACTTTCGCTTCTCTCAATTGGTTGGAAGGAGAGTCACCAGTGGAAGAGCTGTACGTGTGAGCCCATACTCACTCCGATCGTGGTTAGAGAATAGCAAAGAAGACCAGTTGGTTGAGGCTCTTCTAGAACGTTATTTCTTTTCACAGGTTGCAGAGGTTCTTCGACACATAAAGGTTAGTAAGATCTATTTAATTTATACATATAGCATGACAAACTTGTGTTTTGGAAAAATACTCTGATGTTAAAATTTTTAAAATTTTCGCTGCGCACCTCACACTGTTTTTTCCAACAATTGGTATCAGAGCCAAGGTTTTTTCATAAATTTACAAGTTTATGATCATACTATACATATAAATTTTGTGATCTTAATCTCTCATATGCTTGAATTTAATTTTACAAAGAGAGTTGGCACTCTAGGTTTCTATATTATTATATGTTGTCATGGATTATGTGGTGAATGTTCATTAATTAATTATGGTTGATTAAATTGTTATTTAATTATTAATTAATTAATGCCGGTTATGGTTCCTTGGAAGTTAGAATGTGTATCTAGGTTTTTCATGTAATTAGATGGCAGACTATCATCTCCGTCTAGGAATTGTTATTTAAATTAAATTTGTAAGAATTTTGTAATTAAATAATTATTCAGAGAAGACGGATTTAAAAGTCGGATCTAGAAGATCAATGATGGCGTACCCAGGTATTTCTCGAGTCTCTAATTTTATGTTTTTGAATTGTTAAAAATAAAATTGATGAATTGTATTAAAATTGTATTTTCTAGAATGGAGATTTCTGCTCTGTCGGCATGTCGAACCTTCAATTCGGCAGGCCGTCAGTAGGGTAAAAATAGGCTGGCTCTGCCGGTAGGCCGTCAGTAGGGCAGAAATAGGCTAGCTCTGCCGGCAGGCCAAACTTTCATGGGTCGACAAGCCGATCTTTTCGATCGACAAGCCGATGAAGCATGACCGGCAAGCCGATCACCCAGATCTGCCTGCCGACCAAATGCTAGAAAATTTCTAGAAAAGGTACAATTTTTACGGTGCAGTTTTAATTTTATTTTTGAGACGATTCTGAGAAACATTAAATTTGGATATGACCGAAAATATGAAGTATTTGATTCATACGAGATTGAAGACTTGAAGATGGGAATTATGTGAAGAAGGATACAACTTGAGGATTCAAGGATGAAGAATCGATATATGTCTCGATTATTCTCTTGTAATCTTAGTTTTCTATTCTCTAGGGTGGAGCCATAATATTACGGTTATTATTATTTTGCTTGTAGCTTTGCTTAATTGCTTTGCTTGTCTGCATTATAATATGATTTGCCATGTATATTGATAACATGTCATATAGAATAAAAAGTGCCGCTCATATTAAAATTGTTCATGCATAATTTTAAAATAAAACCTTGACTTCAAAAGATTGAGTGGGAGAAGGTTTTCGAAGAGAGAACCTAAGGCCTCCATCGTGGGTCCATAGGAAGAACATGATGGTCCCGACCCCTAGGAAGGGATTTCTATCATGTACCAGATTAGATCTCTAAGAGGATAAGGTATTTTAGCATGATTTATGGTTGCACACCCCTAGGAGGTGATTATAAACCATGGATAAAATATTGAAATGATGGTTATACACTCACGTTAATTTTATTATTAACCTCCCCTAGGAGCTCTGTTAATAAAATTAATGGCCAAAGAAATGATTATTAATATATGCTGGATCATAAGGGTCCTAGATGGCATATATTAATCAGGAGGGGATCCGTGTTCCTGATTGAATTTGGCATGACTCTCCTAAGAGCTTGTTGAATTTTGAGTTGGGAATTATCGTTGTAAGGTTGTGATATTTTTAAGGTTTTGACACATAAACACATTTGTATGATTTTACATGATTATGTTATATTACTAAATTATTATATGTTTGCTTATGTTTGGTATATGATTTTTTATTGTAGATTAAAAATTTCTAAAAATGCTTTTTCATCGATACTTGACAAAAACCTATTAACCGGTGAGAATTACAATGATTGAAAACGGAACCTGGATATTGTCTTGTCCTTTGAGAAACTAAAATATGTTCTGACAACCCCTTGTCCTCCCGAGCTTACAGGAGACTCATCTAATAAGCAACTCCAAGCGTATGACCGCTGGAAAGATGCTAATGATCAGGCCCGCTGCTATGTTATGGCCAGCATGAATAATGTGCTGCAGGCTCAACATCAAGATTATGAGATTGCGAAGCATATCTTGGATAATATTGAGGACATGTTTGGAGGCCAGGCCGTAACAAAGCAGCAAGGGGGGCTTCGAAAACTCTTAAACTAAAGACAGAGACCGGGGACATCTATAAAGGAGCATATGATGTTGGTCATGGGTTACCTCACTGAGGCTCAAACCAATGGAGCCAACATCGATGCTGAAACTCAGATGACTATGGTCTTTGAGACTCTATCTAAGGAATTTATTACATTTAGAGCTACAATTAATGTAAGCAATAGACGGGATATGACCTTGACAGAACTGATGAAACAGTTGCAGGAGTTTCAAATTGCTGATCAGGGAGTCTCCTGCGGGTGGTGAGGCCAACATGGTAGCTGCTTCTGGTTCCAATTCTAACTCTGGAAATGGAAAGAAGCAATGGGCCAAGAATGGGAAGTCTTCTGTTCCTGCTAATTCCAAAAGCAAGAAGAAGAAGAAGAAGAACCCAAAGAAGCTTAAGTGCTTCTTCTGTGGAAAGGTCGGGCATATTAAGAAGCAAAGCAAGGACTTCCGTTCCAAAGGAGGTAGGTGTGATTTTTTGTATTTAGAAACTTGTTTGGTTGAGGAATCCAGTGACATTTGGGTCATAGATTCCGGTGCAACTAATCATATTTGTGTTTCTCTGTAGGGATTCAAAGAAACAAGAAGTATGCTACATGAAGACTTCACGCTTCGGATAGGCGATGGATCCTTGGTCTCAGCGGATGCAGTGGGAGACGTCCATCTTTACTTTGATAACTATAGGAATTTATTTTTGTAAGATTGTTTTTATGTTCCTAAATTTAAAAGGAATTTAATTTATGTATCTTGTTTATTTAAAGACTCCCTACATGGTATCTTTTAATGAAAAAGTGGTGATTCGTAAAAACAAATCTTTTATCTGTTCTGGATGGATGCAAAATAATCTATATTTTATCAAACCTAAGATGGACTTATTGCTTAATGCTGAGATGAATAATAATAACTCTAAAAGACTTAAAACTTCTCACATTAATAAGACTTATCTTTGGCATTTGCGCCTTGGTCACATTAACCTGAATAGGATTCAAAGGTTGGTAAGGGATGGACCTTTAAGTCACTTAAAGGTGGAATCTATACCTCAATGTGAATCTTGTTTGGAGAGTAAAATGACCAAAAGAACATATGGGTCTAAAAGCAACAGGGCCGAAGGGGTTCTAGAACTTGTGCATAGTGATGTTTGCGGACCGATGAACAACTGAGCACGAGGAGGGTATGAGTACTTCGTCACTTTTATTGACGATTACTCAAGATATGGGTACGTGTGCCTGATGCACCACTAAAGCAAAACTTTTGACAAGTTTAGGGAGTTTTAGGCTAAAGTGGAAAAGCAATTGGGTAGACCTATAAAGACACTTCGATCCGATCGAGGTGGAGAATACCTTTCTGATGAGTTCTTGAGACACTTGTTAGAGAATTAGATTTTATCTCATTTGACTGCGTCGGGCACTCCGCTGTAGAATGGCATAGCGAAGAGAAGAAATAGGACTTTGTTGGACATGGTCAGGTCCATTATAAGTTATTCATCATTACCTTTATCCTTTTGGGGATATGCACTACAAACTGCATGTTATCTTTTGAACAATATGCCTTCAAAATCAGTCCCTAAAACTCCTCACGAATTGTGGACAAAAAGAAAGACACCCTTAAACCATATTTACATATGGGGATGTTCGGCTCATGTCCTGTTTAAGGATCCGAATAAGTTGGAAGCAAGCTCGGAAGTTTGCGTGTTTGTAGGATATCCAAAAGGGACTAAAGGGGGTTATTTCAATAACAAGAAGGAAAATAAAGTCGTGGTTTCTGTTAATGCAACTTTCCTTGAGGAGAGTTACATGGACAACTTTAAACCTCGAAGCAAAGTGGTGCTTGAGAAGTTAAGGAGTGATCAAATCACTCTACAGGTTCCAAATGAAACCATTTCGATCAGTGTAGAAAAACCAAACAAGCTTGAACAACAATCTTAGGGGCTTCGACGTAGTGGGAGGATCGGGCGTCAACCTGAGAGATATATGTTCAATGGGGAGGTCTTTTTGGCTGAACCGGTGAACATGACAGGGATCCTTATACTTACGCAGAAGCTATGGAGGATGTTGATTCAAAACTCTAGACAAAGGCCATGAACATAGAGATGAAGTCTATGGAGACTAATCAGGTCTGGGAGCTTGTGGATCTTCCCGAAGGGGTAAAGCCCATAGGGTGTAAGTGGATCTACAAGAGGAAAAGAGGAGTGGATGGAAAGGTCGAAACCTTTAAGGCTAGACTGGTAGCTAAGGGTTATACGCAAAAGAAAGGAATCGATTATGAGGAAACCTTTTCACCTGTAGCCATGCTTAAGTCCATCCAGATTCTCTTATCCATAGCTGCCGCTCTCGACTATGAGATTTGGCAGATGGATGTCAAGACGGCTTTTCTAAATGGCTATCTTGATGAGTCCATTTATATGAAACAGCCAGACAGGTTCAAGGTAACGGGTCAAGAGGGTAAGGTTTGTAAGCTGTTAAATTCAATTTATGGACTTAAGTAGGCTTCTCGTTCTTGGAACATAAGATTTGATCAGGTGATCAAGACTTATGGGTTCTCACAAAATGTGGATGAACCATGTGTTTATAAACACATGAAGGATGGGAAGGTGGTTTTTCTACTACTCTATGTAGATGACATTCTGCTAATTGGCAATGACGTTGGGGCATTGTCATCGGTCAAATTATGGTTGACCAAGCAGTTTGATATGAAGGACTTGGGTGAGGCTAATTTTGTTCTCGGTATCCAGATCTTTCAAGATAGGAAGAACAAAATGATAGCTTTGTCATAGGTTGGCTACATAGATAAAATTCTCAGGAGGTTTGCAATGTAGGATTCCAAGAAAGGTGGGCAACCATATAGGTCTGGAATTACTCTTTCTAAGAAAGACTCTCCAAAGTCTTATGAAGAAAGAGAATACATAAAGAAAGTGCCTTATGCTTCAGTAGTGGGTAGTCTCATGTATCTCATGCTTTACACACGACCGAATATTAACTATGCGGTCAGGATTGTAAGTCGATTTCAGGCGGATCCAGGACCAAAAAACTGGGTTGCGGTAAAGCATATTTTCAAGTACCTGCAAAGGACACGAGGGTATACGCTTGTATATTCGGGTGAGGACCTGACTCCTCTAGGATATACTGATTCGGATTTTCAATATTTTCTGGATTCTAGAAAATCGACTTCGGGGTTTGTGTTTACTCTAGGTGGCGGTGCCATCAGTTGGAGAAGTGCGAAGCAAGATTGTACTTCGGATTCAACGAAGGAGGCCGAGTTTGTGGCAGCTAGTGATGCTTCGAAAGGAGCAGTATGGCTCTGCAAGTTCCTTGGGGATCTTGAGGTTGTTCCTGGTATGGATAAGATAGTATCACTGTACTGTGATAACAGTGCGGCAGTAGCTAATGCTAAGAAACCAAGATTTCACAAGAAGAGTAAACATATTGATCGAAAATATCATGTGATAAAGGACTTCGTTGAGGGCGGGCATGTCACGGTGTGCAAGATCGCGTCAAAGGACAATTTAGCTGATCCATTTACGAAGACACTTACAGGGAGACTCTTCGAGACCCATATGGAAGCTATGGGGATGCGAGATTTGCTATATTTACTCACTTAGTGCAAGTAGGAGATTGTTAGATATGTATGCCCTAAGGAGTAAAAATGTAATACGTTTTTGGAGACATTTTTATCAATAAAGAATTTATTCATTTATATATACCAAATCTTGTCCTCTTTACGTTCATATTTGTTGAATATATGTTAAGCAAACAGTGGTCTGAGACTGTCGGTCTAAACCTTTAAAAATTGGGCATATGATGGACTGATTATGCAGAAGACACGATTCTTAAGGTGATGGTCTAAAACATATGATCCGCAATCGAGGGAATAAAGTTGGGCACTTTATTCATGCAAAGATTGTTATGTTGTCTATATCCCTATTGAGAGATAGTTTGTCTTGACTATCGGAGTTGGACTCCATTAATAAAAACATTGGCACGTTGTCATAGGTGACGATGTGTTGGATCGGGACACAAAGTGAATTGATTTGGATTAATAATTCTATCTTGGCAAATCGATTCACTTTAGACAATCATTTGTATTGTATCTTAATCTTGAGATGGATAGTGGGCGCGTTATCTCAACTTATGTCTTTTGATGTACCAAAGGGTGACTCCCATATCTCAATAGTGGTATGCATGCTGGTACGTTAGAGGTATGACTCTTGATAGCGTAGACTTATTATTCATAGATATGGAATCCATAGCTCCTCTTTAGGAGTAATGATATCCTCTTATATGCGTTATCTTATAATTGAAAAACTGGAGCGCTCAACCATTTGGATACATAGGTGTAACCAAATGGTATACTATCTTTGGATGGTACGTTTTCTAATGGTGAGATAATGGAACGTAAGATAAAAAAATAATCGGGAAGGTAAGACAGAACTTGTCCTTAAGTTAATTATGGATTATCATATGGGGATACAAGACACTTTGATATGTCATGGAGACTTAGCTATACGGGCTTCGTAATTCTATAGAGTTCGAGAATGCAGCTCCAAGCTTTTAGTGGAGTAGCGTTGGAGTTGATAATTGTAAAATGTATATCTAGGATATTGGATTTTATAATTATCGAGAGCTTGAACTTTATAGGTAAATTTTGGTCCCCTTTGCTAGCTCACAAAATCCTATAACGATATGACGTGCATTTTCAATAATTGGTGACTTATGTCGGATTTATCGGATTGGTTTAAAATTTAAAAGAATCAAATAATTCATGTCTGTTTATTGGTTAAATTAATTTTGTAATAAAATTAATTTAAGATAAACTTGTTGAATTATTGGGATCGGATAATTCTTATCTGTTTATCGGTTGATTTAATTGGATAAATTAAATCAAGATAAACTTGTAGAATTATTGTGAATTGATTTATTTTCTTAGAGATTATCTTGATAAAGTTTGTAGAATTTATACATATAGCATGACAAACTTGTGTTTTGGAAGAATACTCTAATGTTAAAATTTTTAAAATTCTTGCTGCGCACCTCACACTAGTTTTTTCCAACAGTGTGCCTCAGGATGACTTCTTCATGAACCTTAGAGGGGAGGACTTTTAGAACCTGTGCAACACAGCTTTCCGCGCGCACCGCCACTATAAGTGTTCATCCAACCTGAGCTTTTAATCCCTTTTTTCTTTATTATCCTGCCGAGCATTGAAGTCTTGTTATCCTCAGACGACTGCCATTTTGCACATGGTCTACTCGACCGGGATGAAGGACCTCCACAAGGAGAAGGAGATCCACAAGAAGACCTTCCTCAGGAAGTTGGACGTCGATAAGAAGCTCGGTGCTAAGAACATTGAGCTAGACCAAACCAAGAACTCTCTTTCTCAAGCCGAGGAGGAAGTTCAAAAGTCCAAGGCTGAGGTCGAGGAGGCTTGGAGGTAGGCTAGAGAGGCGAAGGATGAGGTTGCTTGGCTCTAGGTATAGCTGGCGGCTCTGCAGGCCGACCATCAACGACTTTTGGACGAGCTTCCTGGCCGCCTGGCACAAGTCGTGGAGGAATTCAAGGCGTCTCTAGAGTACGCCGACTACTATTACTTCGGCATGACTGACCTCCGGGATCATCTGATCTGGCAACACCTTGAGGCTGAAGGCTTTGACTAGTCGCTCAAAGTCGAGCTCGAGCAAGGCGCTGCTCAGTAACAGTAGAGCGAGGAGGTTGTCATAATAGATGGCGATGGCAATGGAGATGAGCAGAGCACAGCCGGCGGAGGAGGCGATGACGGCCCAGCTGGGGATGAGACCCAGGCTTAGGTTATCCATCCTTATTTCATCATCATCATTTTCATTTTTTTTCTTTTTCCCCCTTTTTTTTGTGTTCGGGCTTGAGAGGTGCCTGGTTAATTATACCTCCCCTATATTATAAATGAAATTTATTTACTTTTTGCCTCTCGGATTTTTGTGTACCATGTTTGATATTTTCCAAGTGCGAGTATTCTCGATAAGATATATTCCTAGGTTATAGGTTCCTCGGGAATGTAGTTAGACCTTCGTCTCACCAAGTTGCAGTAGACCTCGGTCTCAAAATTGAATTAGAATTCAGGCCAAAGTTGAATGCTCCTTAGAAGGGACATTTCTAAGCAATGGTTTCCTGACCTTCTATTTTCATATTTGAATTGAGGCCAAGTATATCATCTCGATTACTACCTAGTTCATCTGAGTAGGGATAATATCCTTGTTTACTCAATTAATCCGAACATGAATGGTATCATGTTATCTCGATTGGGTAGAGCACAACGGCGTGTGGATGCCCTCGCCCTATCGCCCCCTAGGCTTGTCTAAGTTTGAGAAACTTTTGCAAATCTAGAACTCAGTCGGGCATGTAGTTGTGCCGAGCGACTTACTGGGTGGTCTGCACGACGACAGACTTAGAATCGGTGAGGTTCCAATTAGACCCCCAGTCTGGTTAGATAGGATGACTCTCCCTTGTCAGGAGTTATAGTCTGGTCCTCTAGGCTAGAGTTATGGCATCCCTCTTCGGGTCTGTCTATTTCCTTCAAACGCATTGCTCAACAGAATGGTGTAGGAAATTTGCATTGCATTAATGTGTAGTACTTACATTCCAGCCCTATTCAATAAGCCTAGTTACAAAAGAATTTTAGCTAAAGGTCAAAAAAGGTTTCTGGCCTTGACGTTAGCAAAAGAATCTTTTCAAGAGCTCGGCGTTCCAAGGGTGACCTTGTTGGTTTCCATCCATATCAGCTAGTTTGTACCTGCCTGGCCTAACGATGCCAACGACCTTATACGGCCCATCCCACTTCAGGCCAAAGGACCCCAAACCGGGCTGTTGAACCGTGATCTTCTTGAGTACCAAATCTCCAACCTTAAAACTTCTCGGCTAGACCCTCTTGTTGTAATATCGAGCTACCACTTGATTCCAAGCTGCATTACATATCGCTGCCCAGTTTCTTTTTTCCTTGAGCAAGTTAAGCTCGAACATCATTATCTCGGCATTCTGGATCTCCCCGTAATGCTCGATTCTGAAGCTAGGTAACCCAACTCTGGCTGGGATGACAGCCTCCTCTCCGTACATAAGGGAGAAATGGGTCTCCCCGGTTGCTATCCGGGCAGTTGTACGGTATGCCCAAAGTACTTGTGGGAGCTTGTCAATCTAAGTGCCCTTGAGGCCCTCGAGCTTTTTCTTTAGGTTATCTTTGATCGTCTTGTTCACTACCTCCATCTGGCCATTGCTTTGGGGATAGCTCGGGGAGGAGAAAACCTTCTTGATGCCGAGCTATTCACATAGGTGGAGGAGACTTGAAGACTCGAACTGTTTGGCATTATCGGTTACAATCGTGTGTGGGATCCCGAATCGACAAATGATGTTCTTCTACACGAAGTTGGAGCACTTGGCTTCGGTCATGTTGGTACATGGTTCAACCTCGACCCACTTGGTGAGATAGTCAATGGCCACGATGCAGTTCTTGAATTATGATAGGGCCAGAGGAAGGGGCTCGATTAAATCGATGGCCCACTTAAAGAATGGCCATGCCGAGGTAACCGAGGTAAGGGGCTCGGCATGATACCCGGGCAATCTCACAAATTGTTGACATTTGAGGCATTTTCGAGCAAAATCCCTACAGTCCTACTCCATGGTCAACCAGTAGTAGCCCTACCGAAGGCACTTTTTGTTGGAAACAAAGTGTGCAGCGGAATTTTTAAAAATTTTCATCAGAGTATTTTCCAAAAACACAAGTTTGACATGTTATATGTATAAATTAAACAGATCTTACTAACATCAGTGTGCCAAAGAACCTCCGCAATCCGTGTAGAGAAGTAACGTTCCAGAAGAGCCTCAACCAACTGGTCTTCTTTGCTATTCTCTATCCACAACCGGAGTGAGTGTGGGATCACACGTACAGCTCTTCCACCGGTGACTCTCCTTCCAACCAACAGAGAGAACCCAAAGCTAGTGTTCGTGATTTGTGAACAAAAGCTCTCAGGGAGTTTTCAGATGCTCACTAGAAGAGTATCACTCTTAATCTCTCAAATTGATCTGAGTAAATCATAAAAATCACTCCCTTTTTATACCTATTGGTCCTGGGGTCAGTCCATATCAGATTAGGTCTCAAAAACTCGAAACAGAATCAAGTTCGGATCAATATCTGATAAGATCTGTGTGAAAATGCGTAATCTTATCTCCGCTGATCGGAAGGCCGAACATTCTGATCGGCAGGCCGATCAGGCCAGTTCGGTAGGCCAAACACGTCATCTGGCAGGCCGAACTACCGAGAAAAAATCTCTGCGAATCTTTTATTTTCCACCCAAGATTCTAAAGGATAAAGCCTCAGTTTTGATTCAAATAACCCAATAGAGAAGTTATCTGATCAAAACAAACTTTATCAAGATAATCTCTAAGAAAATAAATCAATTCACAATAATTCTACAAGTTTATCTTGTTTTAATTTGTCCAAAATTAAAACAACCGATAAGCAGACAAGAATTATCTGATCGCAATAATTCAACAAGTTTATCTTGAACTAATTTCTTACAAAATTAATTCAACCGATAAACATACATGAATTATTTGATTCTTACAAATTTTAAACCAATCTGATAAATCCGACATAAGTCACCAATTATTTGAAAAGCACGTCGTGTCGTTACAGGATTTTGTGAGCTAGCAAAGGGGACCAAAATGGACCTATAAAGTTCAAGCTCATGATAATTATGAAACCCAATATCCCAGATATACATTTCACAATTATCAACTTCAACGCTACTCCACTAAAAGCTTGGAGCTGTACTCTCGAACTTTATAGAATTACGAAGCTCATGTAGCTAAGTCTCCATGACATATCATAGTGTATCGCATCCTCATATGATTATCCATAATCGGCTTAAGGACAAGTTCTGTCTTACCTTCCCGATTATTTTTATCTTACGTTCCATTGTTTCACCATTAGAAAACTTACTATCTAAAGATAGTATACCATTCGGTTACACCTATGTATCCAAATGGTTGAGCGCTCCAGTTTTCCAATTACAGGACAACACATATAAGAGGATATCATTACTCCTAAAGAGGAGCTATGGATTCCATATCTATGAATAACAAGTCTACAGCTATCAAGAGTCATGCCTCCAACGTACCGGCATGCATACCACTATAGAGATGTGGGAGTCACCCATTGGTGCATCAAAAGACACAAGTCAAGACAACGAGCTCTCAGGATTAAGATACAATACAAATGACTGTCTAAAGTGAATCGATTTGCCAAGTCAGAATTATTAATCCAAATCAATTCACTTTATGTCCCGATCCAACTCGTCGTCACCTATGACAACGTGCCAATGTTTCTATTCACGGAGTCCAACTCCGATGGTCAAGACGAACCATCTCCCATAAGGGATATAGACAACATAACAATCTTTACATGAATAAAGCGCCCAACTTTATTCCCTCTATTGCGGATCATATGTTTTAGACCGTCACCTTAAGAATCGTGTCTTCTGCATAATCAGTCCATCATATGCCCAATTCTTAAGGTTTAGACCGACAATCTCAGACTACTGTTTGCTTATCATACATTCAACAAATATGAACGTAAAGAGGACAAGATTTGGCATATATATAAATGAATAAATTCTTTATTGATAAAAATGTCTCCAAAAACGTATTACATTTTTACTCCTTAGGGCATACATGTCTAACAATCTCCCACTTGCACTAAGTGAGTAAATACAGCAAATTTCGCATCCCCATAGCTTCCACATGCCTCTCACAGACTCTCCCAGTAAGTGTCTTCGTAAATGGATCAGCTAAATTGTCCTCTGACGCGATCTTGCACACCGTGACATGCTCGCCCTCAACGAAGTCCTTTATCACATGATACTTCCAATCAATGTGCTTACTCTTCTTGTGAAATCTTGGTTCCTTAGCATTAGCTACCGCCGCACTGTTATCATAGTACAACGATACCGTTTCATCCATACCAGGAACTACCTCAAGAGCACCAAGGAACTTGTGGAGCCACACTGCTTCTTTCGAAGCATCACTAGCTGCCACATACTCAGCCTCCATCATTGAATCCGAAGTACAATCTTGCTTCGCACTTCTCCAACTGATGGCACCGCCACCCAGAGTAAACACAAACCCCGAAGTCGATTTCCTAGAATCCATACAGGATTGAAAATCTGAATCAGTGTATCCTAAAGGAGTCAAGTCCTCACCTGAATACACAAGCATATACCCTCGAGTCCTTCTCAGGTACTTGAAAATATGCTTTACTGCAACCCAATGGTTCGGTCCTAGATCCGCCTTAAATCGACTTACAATCCCGACCGCATAGCTAATATCTGGTCGTGTGCAAAGCATGGCATACATGAGACTAACCCACTGCTGAAGCATAAGACACTTTCTTCATGTATTCTCTTTCTTCATAAGACTTTGGAGAGTCTTTCTTAGAAAGAGTAATTCCAGACCTAGATGGTTGCCCACCTTTCTTGGAATCCTGCATTGCAAACCTCCTGAGAATTTTATCTATGTAGCTGGCCTGAGACAAAGCTATCATTTTGTTCTTCCTATCCCGAAGGATCTGGATACCTAGAACAAAATTAGCCTCACCCAAGTCCTTCATGTCAAACTGCTTGGTCAACCATAATTTGACCGATGACAACGCCCCAACGTCATTGCCAATTAGCAGAATGTCATCTACATAGAACTGTAGAAAAACCATCTTCCCATCCTTAATGTGTTTGTAAACACATGGCTCATCCACATTTTGTGAGAACCCATAAGTCTTGATTACTTGATCAAATCTTATGTTCCAAGAACGAGAAGCCTGCTTAAGTCCATAAATAGACTTTAGCAGCTTACAAACCTTACCCTCTTGACCTGCGACCTTGAACCCGTCTGGTTGTTCCATATAAATGGACTCATCAAGATAGCCATTTAAAAAAAGCCGTCTTGACATCCATCTGCCAAATCTCGTAGTCGAGAGCTGCAGCTATGGACAAGAGAATCCGGATGGACTTAAGCATGGCTACAGGCGAAAAGGTTTCCTCATAATTGATTCCTTCCTTTTGTGTATAACCCTTAGCTACCAGTCTAGCCTTAAAGGTTTCGACCTTTCCATCCACTCCTCTTTTCCTCTTGTAGATCCACTTACACCCTATGGGTTTTACCCCTTCGGGAAGATCCATAAGCTCCTAGACCCGATTAGTCTCCATAGACTTCATCTCTATGTTCATGGCCTCTGTCCAAAGTCTTGAATCAACATCCTCCATAGCTTCTGCTTAAGTATAAGGATCCCTGTCATGTTCATTCGGTTCAGCCAAAAAGACCTCCCCATTGAACATGTACCTTTCAGGTTGACGCCCGATCCTCCCACTACGCCGAAGCCCCTGAGGTTGTTGTTCAGGTTTGTTTGGTTTTTCTACACCGATCGGAATGGTTTCGTTCGGAACCTCCGAAGTGAACGAATCACCCCTTAACTCCTCAAGCACCACTTTGCTTCGAGGTTTAAAGTCGTCCATGTAACTCTCCTCAAGGAAAGTTGCATTAGTTGAAACCATGACTTTATTTTCCTTAGGGTTATAAAAATAACCCCCTTTAGTCCATTTTGGATATCCTACAAACACGCAAACTTTCGAACGTGCTTCCAACTTATTCGGATCCTTAAACAGGACATGAGCTGGACATCCCCATATGCGAATATGGTTTAAGGATGTCTTTCGACTTGTCCACAACTCATGAGGAGTTTTAGGGACCGATTTTGAAGGCACATTGTTCAAAAGATAACATGCGGTTTTTTAGTGCATATCCCCAAAAGGATAAAGGCAATGATGAATAACTCATCATGGACCGAATCATGTCCAACAAAGTCCTATTTCTTCTCTCCGCTATGCCATTCTGCTGCGGAGTGCCCGGCGCAGTCAAATGGGATAAAATCCCATTCTCTTACAAGTGTCCCAAGAACTCATCAGAAGGTATTCCCCACCTCGATCAGATCGAAGTGCCTTTATGGGTCTACCCAATTGCTTTTCCACTTCAGCCCGAAACTCCCTGAACTTATCATAAGTTTCGCTTTTGTGGTGCATTAGGTACACATACCCATATCTTGAGTAATCGTCAATAAAAGTGACGAAGTACTCATACCCTCCTCGTGCCCGGGTGTTCATTGGTCCGCAAACATCACTATGCACAAGTTCTAGAACCCCTTCGGCCCTATTGTCCCTTAGACCCGTATGGTCTTTTGGTCATTTTACCCTCCAAACAAGATTCACATTGAGGTATAGATTCCACCTTTAAGTGACTTAAAGGTCCATCCCTTACCAACCTTTGAATCCTATTCAGGTTAATATGGCCAAGGCGCAAATGCCAAAGATAAGTCTTATTAGAGTGAGAAGTTTTAAGCCTTTTTGAGTCATTATCATTTATCTCAGCATTAAGCAATTAGTCCATCTTAGGTTTGATAAAATGTAGATTATTTTGCATCCATCCAGAACAGATAAAAGATTTGTTTTTACGAATCACCACTTTTCATTAAAAGATACCACATAGGAGTCTTTAAATAAAGAAGATATAGAAATTAAATTCCTTTTAAATTTAGGAACATAAAAACAATCTCGCAAAATTAAATTCCTATAATTATCAAAATAAAGATGGACATCTCCCACTGCTTCCGCTGAGACCAAGGATCCATCGCCCATCCGAAGTGTTAAGTCTTCACGAAGTAGACTTCTCGTTTCTTTGAATCCCTGCAGAGAAACACAAACATGATTAGTTGCACCGGAATCTATGACCCAGATGTCACTGGATTCCTCAACCAAACAAGTTTCTAAATATAAAAGATCACACCTACCTCCCTTGGAAAGGAAGTCCTTGCAATGCTTCTTTATATGCCCGACCTTATCACAGAAGAAGCACTTAAGCTTCTTTGGGTTCTTCTTCTTCTTCTTCTTGCTCTTGGTAGTAGCAGGAATAGAAGACTTCCCACTCTTGGCCCGTTGCTTCTTTCCATTCCCAGAGTTAGGATTGGAACCAGAAGCAGCTACCATATTGGCCTCACCACCAGCAGGAGACTCCCTGATCAGCAGTTCAAACTCCTGTAACTGTTTCATCAGTTCTGTCAAGGTCATATCTCGTCTATTGCTTAAATTAAAAGTAGCTCTAAACGGAATAAATTCCTTAGATAGAGTCTCAAAGACCATAGTCATATGAGTTGCAGCATCGATGTCGGCTCCATTGGTTTGAGCCTCAACGAGGTAACCCATGACCAACATCATGTGCTGCTTTACAGATGTCCCCGGTCTCTGTCTACAGTTTAAGAGTTTCCGAAGCGCCCCTTGCCACTTCGTTACGGCCTGGCCTTCGAACATATCCTCAAGATTTTCCAAGATCTGCTTCGCAGTCTCATAATCCTGATGTTGAGCCTACAGCACGTTGTTCATGCTAGCCATAACATAGCAGCGGGCCTGATCATTAGCATCTTTCTAGTGATCGTACGCTTGGAATTGCTCATTACTTGAGTCTCCCGTAGGCTCGGGAGGACAAGGAGTTGTCAGAACATATTTCAGTTTCTCAAAGGAAAGGACGATGTCCAGGTTCCGTTTCCAATCGTTATAGTTCTTACCGGTTAATTGGTTTTTGTCAACTATCGATGATAAAGTGTTTTTAGACATTTTCAATCTACAATAAAGAATCATATACCAAACATAAGCAAACATATATAATAATTTAGTAAGATAACACAATCATATAAAATCATACAAATGTGTTTATGTGTCAAAACCTTGGAAATATCACAACCTTACAACGATAATTTCCAACTCAGAATTCAACAAGCTCCTAGGGGAGTCATGCCAAATTCAATCAGGAACACGGATCCCCTCCTGATTAATATATGCCATCCAGGACCCGTATGATCCAGCATAAACTAATAATCGTTTCTTTGGCCATTAATTTTATTAACAGAGCTCCTATGGGAGGTTAATAATAAAATCAACGTGAGTGTATAACCACCGTTTCAATATTTTATCCATGATTTATAATCACCACCTAAGGGTGTGCAACCATAAATCATACTAAAATACCTTATCCTTTCAGAGATCCAATCTGGTACATGATAGAAATCCCTTCCTAGGGGTCGGGACCACCATGTTCTTCCTATGGACCAACGATGGAGGCCTTAGGTTCTCTCTTCGAAAACTTTCTCCCACTCAATCTTTTGAAGTCAAGGTTTTATTTTAAAATTATGCATGAACAATTTTAATATGAGTGGCACTCCTTATCCTATATGACATGTTATCAATATACATGGTAAATCATATTATAATGCAGACAAGCAAAGCAATCAAGCAAAGCTACAAGCAGAATAATAATAACCGTAACATTATGGTTCCACCCTAGAGAATAGAAAAATAAGATTACAAGAGAATAATCGAGACATTTTTTGAATCTTCATCCTTGAATCCTCAAGCTGTATCCTTCTTCATGTAATATCCATCTTCAAGTCTTCAATCCCATATGAATCGAATACTTCATATTTCCGGTCATATCCAAATTTAATGTTTCTCAGAATCGTCCCAAAAATAAAATTAAAATTGCACCAGAAAAATTGCACCTTTTCTGGACACCCGGCAGCTCTCGGTCGGCAGGCTGATCTAGGTGATCGGCCCACCGGTCTTGCTCCATCGGCCTACCGATCTGATACATCGGCTTGCCGATCTATGCAAATTCGGCCTGCCGAACTGAAACTTTGGCCTGCCGATAGAGCACCAAATTTTCTGCCCCACTGTCGGCTTGCCGAACCACACGTCGGGCCTACCGATCTGTGACCTTCGGCCTGCCGAACTGTGAGGTCCGACATGCCGACCGAGCAGAAAACCCTCAATCCAGAAAATACAATTTTAATGCAATTCATCAATTTTATTTTTTAACAATTCAAAAACATAAAATTAGAGACTCAGGAAATACCTGGAGGCGCCATCATCAATCTTCTAGATCCGACTTCTCGATCCGTCTTTTCTGGATAATTATTTAATTACAAATTCTTACAAATTAAAAATTAAATAACAACTCCTAGACGGAGATGATAGTCCGCTAACTAATTACATGAAAAACCTAGATACACATTCTAACCTCTAAGGAACCATAACCGGAATTAAATAATTAATAAATAATTAAACAATGATTTAATCAACTATAATTAATTAATAAATATTCACCACATAATCCATGACAACATATATATTATATAGAAACCTAGAGTGCCATCTCTCTATAAAATTCAATTCAAGCATAGGAGAGATTAAGATCACAAAATTTATGCATATAACATTATCACAAACTTGTAAATTTATGTAAAAACCTCGGCTCTGATACCAATTGTTAGAAACAAAGTGCACAGTGGAATTTTTAAAAATGTTCATCAGAGTATTTTTCAAAACACAAGTTTGACATGTTATATGTATAAATTAAATAGATCTTACTGACCTCAGTGTGCCGAAGAACCTCCGCAATCCGTGTACAGAAGTAACGTTCCAAAAGAGCCTCAACCAACTGGTCTTCTTTGCTATTCTCTATCCACAACCGGAGTGAGTAGTGGGCTCACACGTACAGCTCTTCCACCGGTGACTCTCATTCCAACCAACAGAGAGAACCTAAAGCTAGTGTTCGTGATTTGTGAACAAAAGCTCTCAGGGAGTTTTCAGATGCTCACTAGAAGAGTATCACTCTTAATCTCTCGAATTGATCTGAGTAAATCATGAGACTCACTCCCTTTTTATACCTATTGGTCTTGGGGTCAGTCCATATCAGATTAGGTCTCAAAAACTCGAAACAGAATCAAGTTCGGATCAATATCTGATAAGATCCGCGTGAAAACGTGTAATCTTATCTCCGTTGATCGAAAGGCCGAACATTCTAATCGGCAGGCCGATCAGGCCAGTTCGGCAGGCCGAACACGCCATCCGGCAGGCCGAACTATTGAGAAAAAATCTCCGCGAATCTTTTATTTTCCACCCGAGATTCTAAAGGATAAAGTCTCAGTTTTGATTCAAATAACCCAATAGAGAAGTTATCTGATCAAAACAAACTTTATCAAGATAATCTCTAAGAAAATAAATCAATTCACAATAATTCTACAAGTTTATCTTGTTCTAATTTGTCCCAAATTAAAACAACCGATAAACAGACAAGAATTATCTGATCGCAATAATTCAACAAGTTTATCTTGAACTAATTTCTTACAAAATTAATTCAATCGATAAACAGACATGAATTATTTGATTCTTACAAATTTTAAACCAATCTGATAAATCCGACATAAGTCACCAATTATTGGAAAAGCACGCCGTGTCGTTACAGGATTTTGCGAGCTAGCAAAGGGGACCAAAATGGACCTATAAAGTTCAAGCTCATAATAATTATGAAACCCAATATCCCAGATATACATTTCACAATTATCAACTCCAACGCTACTCCACTAAAAGCTTGGAGCTGTGCTCTCGAACTTTATAGAATTACGAAGCTCATGTAGCTAAGTCTCCATGACATATCATAGTGTATCGCATCCCTATATGATTATCCATAATCGGCTTAAGGACAAGTTCTGTCTTACCTTCTCGATTATTTTTATCTTACGTTCCATTGTTTCACCATTAGAAAACTTACAATCTAAAGATAGTATACCATTCGGTTACACCTATGTATCCAAATGGTTGAGCGCTCCAGTTTTTCAATTACAGGACAACGCATATAAGAGGATATCATTACTCCTAAAGAGGAGCTATGGATTCTATATCTATGAATAACAAGTCTACGCTATCAAGAGTCATGCCTCCAACGTACCGGCATGCATACCACTATAGAGATGTGGGAGTCACCCATTGGTACATCAAAAGACACAAGTCGAGACAACAGGTCCACTATTCATCTCAGGATTAAGATACAATACAAATGACTGTCTAAAGTGAATCGATTTGCCAAGACAGAATTATTAATCCAAATTAATTCACTTTATGTCCTGATCCAACACGTCGTCACCTATGACAACGTGCCAATGTTTCTATTCACGGAGTCCAACTCCGATGGTCAAGACAAACCATCTCCCATAAGGGATATAGACAACATAACAATCTTTACATGAATAAAGCACCCAACTTTATTCCTTCGATTGCGGATCATATGTTTTAGACCGTCACCTTAAGAATCGTGTCTTCCGCATAATCAGTCCATCATATGCCCAATTCTTAAGGTTTAGACCGACAGTCTCAGACTACTGTTTTCTTATCATACATTCAACAAATATGAACGTAAAGAGGATAAGATTTGGTATATATATAAATGAATAAATTCTTTATTGATAAAAATGTCTCCAAAAACGTATTACATTTTTATTCCTTAGGGCATACATGTCTAACACTTTTGGGCCAAAGATTGTCCCCTAGAGTGGTTGCCACATAAACCTTCATGGATTTCCTTCATTAGATACTTGGCTTCCTTCGGGCTCAAGCACTTCAAACATGGCGTGGTGTAGCCTCGCCGGTATTGTTTGCCTCCGATCATCGAATTTCGATTTATTTTCACTCTCTTGTATTGGTTGTTGATTGTTGAAATTTGTATAGTCTATTACATGCTTAATGCTCCTAATGGTTTGGCCATTCATTATATGTTGTTGTTAGACTAAATTGAAATTGGAAAATGGATTTTTAGTTTTGATCAATAAGAGGATGACACAGGCAATTTGGAATAGGAGTATATCTTTGCTATATGTGTAATCATTGTGAATACTTGAACTTAATGAATTTATGTTAATTAGTTTCTCCTAGGAATATAGGGGTTTTAATTAGCATAAATATTCCTATCAGTTTATCGGAAGAGACGGGTAGGTAATTTAGTGCATTCGACTAACAATTCCAATAATTAAAACTAATCATTTATAGGATAAATAGTTAATCAGTGAAATCGGATCTCTAGAGTTTTGTTTTATTATTTTAGTTTCATTTATTTAATTTTAATTTTATTAGTTTCGTTTTTTTCCTTTTAATTGATTATTCAAGTAATCTTAAAGTTAAGACAATTTTAGTAGTTAACTAAAATTAAATACAATTTCCATGGGAACGATATTCGTGGTCAGGTATAATTTATTACTTGTATGATTCCATGTACTTGTGGATTTCCAAGGAACAAGAAATTATCTCCAATTCTCTATTGAAACTACCAACCATAAATAACAACAAGCTCTGTTATTCTAATCTTTCTTTACTGTGTTGTTTAATAAAACATGCTCTTTATTAAATTTTCATTAAATAACCTAGAACAAGCTCTCTAGATTCAATTAAACAAAAGCATTAAGATGAGAAAGATACGTTAATAAAAGCGATAAAGACACAAGCTTGGTTCATTTAACTTATGCTATGTTCCACACACCATCATACGAAAACTTGACTATAATCAATGATCATAATCCGATGCTAATGATTAGAATAGCAAGAAAATTATGGATCAAATCTCGTAATCTAGAAAAAGATAATTCTCAAGCCTTATTTAGTTGTGAAGCCAAATAAAACAAGCAAAAAAAATCATAGACAATAATTATAGAATAATACAAACAATCTCAATTGGAAAATTAGAAAATAATTCTGACAATTAATCACATAGCCATATCTAAAGTTTTGAAATCACTCTCAACCAAAAATAAACCTAAAATAAAGTTAGAAAAAGAAAAGAAAAATCATCAAAGAAAGAAAGAAAAAAAGAAAGAAAGAAGAACAAGAAGAAGAAGAACAGTTAAAGCATTAAGAGTCTTTTTAATAGATGATTCTCCTAAAGCCACCACCTAAGCCTCTTTCTCATCTCTCCTCTCTAAACTAAGAAAAATTGATGAGAAGGGTTCCTTCTTGTGCTTTAAGATGATATAACTATAGGTTTGCAAACTAGAGATAAAAACAAAAAAGTTTGGAGCCTTTTTTGACAAAAAATCTTGTAAAGCTCGTAAATAAGAACATGGGTGCGAATAAGAGGGCGTTGGGGCATGTGTGCTCGGATTTTTGCTTGTTTGGTTATGGGGTGCCAACTTGTTGCCCTCTGGCATTGGGGAACCAACTCTTTGATTCTTCACCTAGTTTCACCTTGTGTCAAGCGATGGAGCCCAAAACTGGTCCAAATATAGTTTTTGACTCCAAAACATTTTTTAGCATCCAAAATACCTAAAAACATAAAAACACAAATAAAACACAAGAAAACCAATAAACTAATAAACAAAACATAAGGAAAATAATAGAAAAGTATGTGAAATTAAAGCACTATCAACTAATGTTTGAATCATCCTTTATTAGGGATTGGTGTATGACACTAGGATAAAGCCACTAAAGTTGGTGTGTTCTTCAAGGAAGGAAGGAGAAAAATTTGGCTCACATTTTACTGTTTTAATTTTTCAAGCACTAGGTGCTAAGCTATTGAATGGTGAATTTGACAAACTAAGGTTTAGCGGATCTTAAAGAATGATTGGCAAGCGGTGTTGCTCAGATCAGAGATTAGAAGTGGTATAAGTTTAAGCTTAAGTAATTTTCTGCCATCTATATTTGTTGTAACTTGCATTGTATGACTTGTCCTAAAGTTAGTTTTTGGCTATTGTAATGTTTCTAAGAAAAGTTCTGTACATAGATTATTTTTTATTATTTTTATAGACATTTAAGCCCTCGTAAAGCTGTGGTTTTTTATTTATTGATTTTCGAGGGGATTTCTCAAGTGTTTCAAATTTGGGTTATTTAAATCCATGGTTATTTTACTTTAATTTTTAATTCCTCGCAACCTCCTTTTTAGGTCATGACCTTTTTCAACAGTGTCAATTCATTAATGAACCCTAACCTATTTTTAGAATAGAGTTGTTATAATATTGCGTCAACTTGTTATGCATTGTCAACTCATTTGTAATTAAGAGATAATTTCATTAATATACTTTATAGTTTTAACTATTTCTCAATCTATCCATTTGTTTTTAAAAACTACAAAAGTATTCTTTGAATTTAAAAAACTTATTTCAATTTCATCCCTATGATTAGAAAAAAAATAGCCAAAACAACATAACTTCTATTACACAGCTATGAAAAAAATATTTAATGATTTAAAAACATAAAAAATCCCTAAAACAAAACATGAAGTTAAAAAAAAAAGATTTTTAAGTTTTATGACTTTTTAAATGTTAATATAATTAAAAAAATTTAAGACGAAACATATATTTTAAAAATAAATTTGGTCTAATGAAGGGTATATTTGTCTTATCATCATGTTTTTTTTTTGTTCAAAAAGTCTGTGAAGATAAAATCGAAATAAGTTTTTCAAATTCAAATGATACCTTTGTAATTTATAAGAATAAATAGATAAATTGAGAAATAATTAAAACTATAAGGCATAGTTATATGATTAAACCTTTATATTAAATTAAGTTTTAGGTTGAAACAAATCAAAAAAACTTAACTTCAAAAGTTAAGTAAAAAATTGAGATTATATTTATTCAATTTCAAATATTTAAGCCTAATACAACCAAATCTAAATAACTTAACCTTAAACGCAATCCAATAAAACATATATGTTGCCCGTAACGACAAACATAAAACCAATAAAAAAAAAAACATAAAACAAGCATTCGAAAGTCTTTCAGGTTGCCTCGTTCTCCTTTTCACCTCCTACCTATGAACAATAGATGCTTCAACTTTTTCTATTTAACTTCAACGCTTAGATTCAATTTCACAAATATCGATTTTCATTGCTTTCTTTTCAAATGCACAACAAAAAAGAAAAATTGTACACGACGTTAAATGCTGTAACTTACGTGCAGCAGAAAAAAATGAAAAAAAAAAAATAATAATGTTTGGGAGCCATAAAACCAATTTTGCTTTAATATTTTTCTTATAAAATTTAAATAGTTACAGTATTTTTAGTTTCAACCATTGATTAAAAGGAAGTACATATAAACTAAACTAACCCCTTGTTTGGCATAGTAGTAGGAACCACGGTTTTCCACCACAAACTCAGTTATAAACAGTGTAAAGCTCTCACATGTTACAGTAACAATTTAAAAAATTGCTACAGTGTAAAGCTCTCACACGCTACAGTAAAACTGGTTCCCTACCACCGGTTCTCACCACCTTCCAAATACCAAATAAAACCAGTTTCATTTACTCAACTTTAACATTTTTTGGGATGTTCTCGATAAGAATTTGGAGAATTTTTTGTTTTTAATTTATAAAAAAATAGTTTTAAAATCTATTCAAATTGAGGTTTAATTAATATGTTTAAAAATAATAATTAAAGACTGATTATTAAAACATGCTTGCCATTTCAAAATTTAACCAGTCAAAAATACTATTTTTTAACTCTTAAAAAAACTTGATGAATATATACTTAATTTCAAAATTCTATGGGAACTATCACTCTAGCTAAAATTTAAAAGGTATTTAAAATAATAGTGAGAATTATTGTTTAAGACTGTTTTTATTGTGGCATATGAAGGTTTTATATTATAGTAATTTTTTTCTTTTTATTATAGTACGTGAAAATTTTATATTATTTATAATTGAAATAATGATTCAAACTGTACCATAACAAATACCTTATTAATGATATCAATAGTACCTTAAAAATTAAGAAAAAAAAATCCTTGGAAATATCTATTTAGCTAAAATTTATTGATATGTTTATATTTTCAATATTGGGAAAAAACGAAAGAGGATTTTTTTTTTTTTTTTGGAAAGAACGTTGCAAACGTACGGCAACGTACCGCTAGCATGAGTTACGCTTTTGAGGGGCAAAAGAAGGGGAAAAACGTGTTGAAGCTGTGCGGTGGCTGAGCAAAGGAACTGACAAGGCAAGGAATTTTGAGGAAGTGGGAGAGACAAAACGCCAAGCCACAACCATGAACGGAGAGGAAATTGCAGGCCCCGCCGGCCCTAAGCTTGTTCGCCTCCTCTATTTCGTCGGCGCAGGCTGTAAGCTCCTCTCTCTTTCTCTCTCTCTCTCTCTCTCTATATATATATATATATATACATATATAATGCGAATTTCTATCTAATTGGTTTGCTTTCAGTCATTTGTGTGGTTGGAATCAACAAGTGGCGCGATTACCAGCGCAAGTCCATGCTCTCACAACACGACCAGAAGCTGCAGCAGCATCATCAACAAAAGCAGCCCTAGCTCCCTTCCAACAATAAAATGCTTTCCAGGTTTTTCCTCTTTATCGGGATTTTACACCTTTGAAAATGCAATGTTGGTTATGATAGTGACGATGTAACATTGATTTCACGTTTGATGGATTATCTATGAGATGGGTTTTGTTCATAGAGTGGAATTATTGGGGATTTTCGGGCATATGAATTATGAAGGTCCAAATGCAATGAATTATAAAAGGGAAATGTGAATTCAAGACTACTATTTTTGTTTTGGATGCTCATACAATTGTAAGACAGTATAAGAGTACGAAATAATAAAAAGTTTACACGCACTAGTAGAAGAGCTTGACAAGAGAGAGGAAATTGGAAAGAGAACAACATAAAAAGAGACAACTTCTGGCTCTTTGGGTCCCTTGTTCAATTTTTGATATCTTGAATGATTTGTATTCAATCGTGTCATGTAATGACTCAGATGGAAAAATATGTAATAGTTCACTTTTTCAAATTTTTTGAATGACATGTAATAATGTAATTGGTTAGACATCATTTAAGACACCAAAATAGAACGAGATATTTGAGTCCAACATTTAGTATCTTAGATCTCTCACAAGGATTGAGTGTTTATATGGGTGTACAAAGATGTACCTTACGTTTTTTTTAACTGCTTCTTTAAAAAAATTGGTATATTGTTTTTCAAACTAGATTACAAAGCAAAGACCAATTCTATTGTTAACATAGGGGTTCTAGAAACTTTTTTACTAGAATATTTACTTTGTGACCTCTGGCTCTCAATAACCTTTTCACGATGGCTATTGTAAGTGGAATGAAGTCCATTTCTAATCCAGTAATTTTAAGTGGTTAATTGGTTTGATCGGCTTATGAAGTCTTGTACTAGGAAATATCTGATGTGTTGAATCGGGTAGATTCTTCTCTCCTAAACTGCGTTTAGGAATCAAAAGACTTTTGTATAGTTCATTTGGAAAGGGAATGATGTAAACCGTCAAACATGTCAAGGTCACGTTAATTAAAGTTCTGAATCAATAAGCGGGCTTGCTGACTCTAATATTGTTGTTATTGGTAACATTAAGGTTTTCTTTGTGTACTTAATCCTTGCAGATTGTTGGGACAATAATTTGACAAGTACTTCAAATTAGAAGTCATAGTTGTGTATATATATCCTTGTTTGTAACTGATCTTGCTTAAAATTCATCAGTAAATCCTAAACCTTGGCAACTCTTCTTAAAAGGTTAGGGACCTTGTTTGCTAGGGGTGAACAAAAAACCCAACAATCCGACGAACCGAATTAACCCACCCATCCTGAGATAACCCGACCCTGACGAACCAAACTAGTAATTCAACCCAACCCAACCTAACCCGAGGTTTCATTGGGTGGGTTTCCCAACCCATCCTAACCCAAACCCACCACCCAATCTATTTTTTTTTTCTTTTTATTTTTTGCATCCAAGGCTTTATAAATATAAGAAATATGATTAAGGAATTGTGATATGATCTTATAAAAACTTTCTTAGGGTGAAATTTGTCTTCAATAAAAATTTAAGCTGCTATATAGGAATGTATGATTTAGATAATGTCAAATGAAATTGAATCTCAAGTTAATTTTGTGTTTTTTGCATCTGCAATCAGAGTAGGACAATTCATAATAAACATTCTTGTTTTCTAACTTATTTAGACAATTTTGGACCTTTATAAGACTAATATCTAATGAATTTTAGCTTTTGATTCATTTTGAATTAAATTTTTAGTTTTTAATTTTTTTTCCTTTTATATTACTCAACCCGACGAACCCACGCAATTCACCCAAACTTTAATTGGGTGGGTTGCTTTTGAACTTTGGGTTGATTGGGTGGGTTAAATTTAAAATCAGCCTACCTAAACTTTGATTGGGTGGGTTGAGATTTTCAAAAAACCTACTCAACCCACCCGATGTTCACCTCTGATGTCTGTACTTGTTCTATGAGAAAAAGTGAAGCTGGAAGTCTTCCTCCTATACGAGGTACTATTATAAATGCTATGGGTATATAAATACTTGGAAATGGAGTTAAGCACTACATTAATTGTTAGTTAATGGTTGTTATTTGGACTGGTGACGTGGGGCAAGCTGAGTGAATCAGTATACTGAAACCTGGTGGACATGCGTGTATAGGATCAAGAATGTATTTCTTTTGTTTTAGTCAACCTAGGTATAAATAGAGAATTAATACTTTGTTAATTCTGTTTTTTGAGAGGATTAGAAAAACGATGGAGAAGCAGGGGTGAGTTCATTCTTTGTATTGGGAAGAACTGGGGGAATGTCTCAAGGGGTAAGTAAGAGAAGAAACTTGAGAGGATTGTATTATTCAGTTCTATAGAAATCAATACAAAGTTCATTCTTGGTGTATTAAACCTTCTTATTCTTCTTTCAATCTGTTTCTTATTCCTTTTGTTGGCTCGCGAATCTGCCGAGTGCAGAGGAAACTCAACAATCTAGTATCAGAGCTGAATTAAAGAAAGGAATGTCCAAGTTCAAGATTGAAAAGTTTACAGGCAAGAACAATTTTGCTCTTTGGCGAATGAAGATGCGAGCATTACTTGTTCAACAGGGTCTTGAGGAGGCTCTAGGTGGAGAAAAGAATCTGTCGATTACACTCTCGGAAAGGGAGAAAAAGGACATCCTCGACAAGGCTCAGAGTCTCTTGATTCTTAGCCTGGGTGATAAGGTTTTGCGAGAAGTTTCCAAGTAGAAATCGGCGGCGGCAGTGTGGCTAAAGCTGGAAAATCTTTATATGACTAAGTCCTTGGCCAACAGGCTGTATTTGAAGCACGCCTGTATACGTTCAAGATGACAACTGGTAAGAACCTCGAAGGTCACCTTGATGATTTTAACAAGATCATTCTTGATCTTGAAAATATAAAGATCAAGATAGAAGATGAGGATCAAGCCTTGCTTTTACTGAGATCGTTGCCTAGTGAGTGTGAGAATCTCTCAGACACCCTCATTTATGGTAGGGATACATTGACTCTTGACGAAGTACAATCAGCATTATTCTCTAAGGAGCTCAAGAAGAGGGCTGATGTAAAGGATGATAATATGGCAAAAGGACTCAATGTAAGAGGAAGGCCAGAGAAGTGCGACTTCAAGTGGAAGAACAGATCAAGATCCAAATCAAGATTCAAGCGTAAGTGTTTCTTTTGCCACAAGGAGGGTCATTTAAAAAGGGAATGTCCTGAGAGAAGAAGACACCAACAAGAAAAATTTAAAGAGTTAGGGAATGCTGATATAGCCTCTGACGGGTATAAAAGTTTAGAACTACTGTTTGTTTTTGAATGTCCAAATCATGACTGGTTATTGGACGATAGTCATAGCTTACATCTTTTCTATGTTACTAGAAAAAATGTAGACTCTGAGTGGGTTATGGACTCAGGTTGTTCCTATAATCTGTGTCCCAATAAGGCACGGTTTCAGGCCTATAGACAATTAAAGGGAGGTCAGGTGCTGTTGGGGGAAAATAAACCATGTGAAGTGATGGGGATAGGTTCAATTTTGTTAGAATTGGCTGATGGGTCAAAAAGGTTGCTCAAGGATGTTAGACATGTACCAGCTCTCAAAAGAAATTTGATTTCTTTAGGGGTACTAGATAATCAGGGATATTGTTTCAAAGGTGAAGCTGGAGTCCTCAAAGTAACTAAAGGTTCCTTGGTAGTTATGAGAGGATTACTTAGGAATGGGCTCTATATACTTCACGAGAAAACAGTGGCTGGTGGAGAGGCATCAATTCTTGAAGCTGGTTTGACAAAAGCACAGCTATGGCACAGGAGATTGGCACATATCAGTGAACTTGGATTAAAGGAACTAGGAAGGCAAGGTTTGCTTGGTGAAGACAAGATAACAGATCTTGATTAGCATTGCATTTACGGGAAGGCTAAAAGGGTCAAGTTTCCAAAGGCAATTCACACGACCAAGGCAATCTTGGATTATGTCCATTCTGACCTGTGGGGGGCATCCACTGTTCCATCTCTACTCAAGAGTAAGGTATTTTTTGTCTATAATTGATGATTATTCAAGAAAGTTATGGGTGTTCATATTGAAGAACAAGAATGATTCTTTGAACCAGTTTAGAGAATGGAAGGTACTAATGGAGAATCAGACAAGCAGGAAACTCAAGAAATTGAGAACAGACAATGGGCTAGAGTGTTGTGGAGATGAGTTCAATCAATTTTGTAAGGAACAAGGGATAGCAAGGCATCATACAGTAAGAAAAACACCTCAACAAAATGGTCTTGCTGAGAGAATGAATAAAGACCATTTTGGAGAGGGTTAGATGCCTACTATCAAATGCATATCTTCCCAAAACCTTTTGGGCTGAAGCAGTGATGACCATTGCTTATCTAATTTATAGAAGTCCCTTAGTCCCTATTGGTCTGAAGACTCCAGAGGAAAAGTGGTCTGGTCATCCTCCAACTCTGACCAACTTAAAGGTTTTTGGATGCGTGGCCTTTGCACATGTGAATCAGCGGAAGCTAGAACCTAGAGCATTGAAATGTATGTTTCTAGGTTATCCTAAAGGTGTTAAGGGGTATAGGCTATGGTGTACTCAAAAGGGCCATCCGAGAGTCTTTAACAGCAGGGATGTGGTTTTCAAAGAAGATGAAAAGTATTATTCCAATATAGGTGGATTAGAGCAGTTAACAGACAATAATCCACTAAAACATAATGATGAAGTGTTACACATTGAGGTGGAGAGGTCAGAAGGTGTCTCAGTAGTTATTGGCAGATTTGATTATCCTGAAGGGACTCATCAGCAACAACAATCAGAGGACACACCTCAATCACAAGATTACTCCCTTGCTAGAGACAGACAAAGAAGACAGATAAAGGCTCCAAAGAGGTTTGGCTATGTAGAGTTGATAGCCTTTGCCTTAACTGCAGCAACAAAAATTGAAGATCAAGAGCCCAGAACCTATAAAGGGGCCTTGGGCAGCAAGTTTCATAATGAGTGGTTAGCGGCTATGGAAGATGAGATCAGGTTACTCTACAAAAATAAAACATGGATTGGTAAAGAAACCTCAAGGGCAGAAGATAGTAGGCTGCAAGTGGGTGTATAAGCTTAAAGAATAAATACCTGGGGTGGAGAAAGCTCGTTTTAAAGCCAGCTTGGTGGCAAAAGGATTCTCCCAAAGAGAGGGAATTGATTGCAACGAAGTGTTCTCACTAGTGGTTAAACATAGTTCAATCAGATTGCTCTTGTCACTTGTTACAAATGGGAATCTGGAATTGGAACAATTGGATGTCAAAACAGCCTTCTTGCATGGAGAACTTGAGGAGGATGTATACATGGCTCAACCAGAAGGTTTTCATGAAAAGGGTAAGGAAGATCTGGTTTGCTTATTAAAAAGGTCTTTATATGGCTTAAAACAATCTCCTAGGCAATGGTATAAGCGCTTTGATTCATTTATGACTCAAAGGGGATTTGAGAGGTGTGAATTTGATAACTGTGTATACAGTAAGCAAGGAGCAGGTGGAGAAATGGTAGATCTTCTTTTGTATGTTGATGACATGCTCTTGGCTAGTAAAAGCATTGTGGAGATTGTGAAAGTAAAGCAGCAGCTGAAAGAAGAGTTTGAGACTAAAGATATGGGACCTGCTAGAAGGATTCTAGGAATGGAGATAGCTAGAAATAGGCAAAATGGAACTTTGTTCATTACCCAAAAGGCCCATTTAGAGAAAATCTTGAAAAAGATTTGGCATGGAGTCTTGCAAACCAGTATCAACTCCAATGGGGCAGCATGTTAGGTTGTCACAAGCAGATGCTCCTAGCGATGAAGAGGAAGCTGCTTACATGGCAAGAGTGGCCTATGCTAGTGCCGTGGGAAGCATTATGTATGCAATGATCTGTACTCGCCTTGATCTTGCTTATGTAGTTAGTATGGTGAGCAGATATATGGCAAACCCGGGTAGCCGACACTGGGAAGCAGTCAAATGGGTATTTAGATATCTTAAGGGAACAATTGGAGTTGGTTTGGTTTTTCAATAAGGAAGTATGTGATCAAGGAATAATAAAGGGATATGTAGACTCAGATTATGCAAGCTGGATAGATAATAGGAGGTCCCTCACAGGTTATGCGTTTGTGGTTTGTGGAAATGTTTTTAGTTGGAAGGCCAATCTTCGGCATGTGGTTTCTCTCTCAACGACCGAGGCAGAATTTATGGCATTGACAGAAGCCATGAAGGAAGCTAAGTGGCTAAAGGGAATCACAGCTAAGCTGGGAGTTTCACAGGTGACTGCCAAAGTCTACTGTGATAGCCAAAGTGCAATACATCTAGCCAAAAATCATGTGTATTATGAGAGGACAAAACACATTGATGTGAGACTCTATTTCATAAGAGAAATTATTGCCACGGGAGAAGTTGAATTAGAAAAGATTTCAACTGAGGAAAATCCTGCTGACATGATTACAAAAGCTTTGTTGTCACCAAAGTTCAAGCACTGTTTAGAACTTTTGAACGTAGGGGATACAGGCTGAGGTTGTTAAATGCAGCAAAGTCCAAATCACAACCAGGTGGAGAATTTGTTAGTTAATGGTTGTTATTTGGACTGGTGACGTGGAGCAAGTTGAGTGAATCAGTATACTGAAACCTGGTGGACTTGTGTGTATAGGATCAAGAATGTATTTCTTTTGTTTTAGTCAGCTTAGGTATAAATAGGGAATTAATACTTTGTTAATTCCGCTTTTTGAGAGGATTAGAAAAACGATGGAAAGGCAGGAGTGAGTTCATTCTTTGTATTGGGAAGAACTGAGGGAATGTCTCAAGGGGTAAGTAAGACAAGAAACTTGAGAGGATTGTATTATTCAGTTCTATAGAAATCAATACAAAGCTCATTCTTGGTGTGTTAAGCCTTCTTATTCTTCTTTCAATCTGTTTCTTATTCCTTTTGTTGGCTCGCGAATCTGCCGAGTGCAGAGGAAACTCAACATTAATGATAGCCAAAACACAATGGGATGCAATTGTGAGAAAGTAAACAATAGGAAAATAAATGTAGCAGGAACGGGAATAAAATAAATGAATAAATGAAACTAGATTGCACAAATTAAATAGTTGGCTTGCATGAAGTAAGTTGTTTGACTTACACTAAATGTAAATTAGTTGGTCTGAAAGAATGGATTATCACAAAATTTGGATTTGGAGAAGTCGGTACTGTTGCCACCAAATTCTTTAAACGCTTGTTGGCAATGTTGAGAATTTAGCCATAACAAAAGTTGGGTTAATGCATGATTGGAATAGATAAAGTTTTTATTTTCCCTATCCTTTCTTTGACAATTCTAAGAAAAGGCCATGGAAACAGGCCTTGTCAATCATACCACTACTTATACCCACCTTTGTGTTTCCTTCGATCTTAGGGTTATTGGGACTTTGGAGTATTGCTTGAGTCATATATTGGGGATGAAATTGGCAACTCTAAATCTAAAGTAACCCCACAATGCCGTAACCCATGTGACTATCCCTTCTCTGTTCATTCTGTCTTGGCCCAGTCCCTTTCAATAGTCGTCTTAGATGATTGTTACATTGACCTCTGATGATGGCGTTAGCACATCCTTGTCAGTCTAGAAGAGAGACTCGTTGTTCACCATCAATAGGCACTCATTTGTTGTACCAAGCTATTATATTGTTCCTTTTGGTTTTAGCTTGGTTTTAGCGAATCTCAGCAACATTTTTATTTTGATTTTTTTAATTTTATGGACTGCTTAGTTGGAATTTAACGTTACCGTGGTTTTTTGGCGAGGGTAATTTGTGCAAAAGGATTCTGTACAGATATTATAGCATCCATTTATTTCCTGTTTGGAAGTAAGACTTGATACTTGGGACATTTTGGTTGTAGGTTAGTGGAGTTTGTAAGTTATACTTTGTTCCGTGGATTCTTTTTTGCCATTTTCTGCTGGATCACATGTTTTATAATCAATGTTCATATACATGGAATGTTACAGCTGCAAAATGGTTAGATTATTGTTATTTTTGGTCTTTAAACTTATGGATAAATCTTATTTTGATCCTTGACCTTAAAAACATTCCACAAATAGTCCCCCATCTATAAAATTGTCCCATTGAGGTCCTTTCGACAAGAATCTGTTAAAAAATGGGTGACAATCATGTGACATTACTTTTAAATTCCCACACTAGAAGGACTTTAATAAGCAATATTTTATATCGAGGACTAGTTGTGGGATGTTTGCATGTCATGGTTCAAAATGGGATTCATCTATAAGTTTGGGGACCAGAAATAGGAATAACCCTAATTATTTGGACTTAGTATGGCAGTAAAGAAACAAAGAGGGTTTACTTTTATGAGCGCGTAACTTTGGGATTGCTAAAACTTTTGCTGGTTGGGATCACAAGAACTCAGCTTGCAAAAAGATCAAGTTGGATCCCCACTGCTACAAGGTATCTTGTTGTCATTGTAGTTCCTTTAGAACTGTGAGATCAGAGGGGGCTTTGTGTCTGTCTGCGTTAGAAAGTTGTCTAAGGGGTCAAAATGTGATCTTGTAAGTTTATAGAGGAAAATAAGATTTTCAATTTCGTCAAAATTTAGGGGAGTAGTAGTTAAACTAAAGACCCTTTTAAAGGATTGGTAATATACTCCAAGTAGTGTCGAACATTTTGCAAGCAGATACAACATACAGTTTATTTTAGTTCAGTTTTCAACTTTTTGGCTTCTCGTCAAATAGAGCATGGAACATATTTGTTACGTTCTAATGGTAATTAGATTGAATAATTAGAAACAATTAATTGAGTTTTAAAACTAAGGCGGGAATTGAAATTTACATCAAAGTCCAACGAGGAATGGTTATATTACCAGATATCTTAAACAAATATTTGCTCCCTCAAAAGAAAAGGGGAAGGGTAAAATGAAATATTTCCCACCTCTCTCTCCCTCTGCTTCCGTTTTCTTTTCGCCCCTCCATTGAAAGAACATATTAATTTGAGAGACAAAACAGGAGTACAAATTTTTCCTAATTTAGTTAGGGCATGTTTGAGGTTTTTTTTTTATTTTTTTTTGAACTTGAGAGTGAAGGATTTGAACTTTACGATCTTGTTTGGAATGGCTTAAAATATGCGTATTTTGGATTATTCAACTTGAAAACTATTTTTAAGTGCTGTTTAGATGGACGAGCTCTATAGGATTTTGGCTTTTATAAGAATTTTTGGAAAAAAACTACCTCTTTGGTGTTAATAAAAAAAGAGATTATAAAAAGTTTTTTTTTTTTTAACTTTTTAACTTATACTTGTGAATAATAAATTATTACCTTATTTTTTATAACAACAAGAGCTTTTGACTTATTTAACTAAAAAGGTTTAAAAAGCTTTTCTACAATAAAAAACGTCCCTTTTTTTATGCACTATTAAAATACTAATTAAAAAGCTTTAGTTTATGCGTAGTTTTTTTGCTTAAAAATAAAAGTACAAGTTATGTTAAACGACCCTAAATTTTTTGTCCCTGTATTTTATGACGAAGTTAGGTGTTAAATTCTTGTTGGGCTATGTCTTCCAACGATTGAAAAGTCAGCATAATTAGGAGAAAAATTGTTACTTTTATAATTATAAGTGCAAGGGCGTAAATCTCACGATTGCTATTCTTATGGCTCCACCTCACATCATGAATGCAAAAAGGTTCACAGGAGACCAGGAAAAAAAGGAATTATATTACCCAAAAATAACTAAGAATAACAAAGAGATGAAAGAAAATTAGAAAATACAAGTAATTTTATTGATGTTAAGTTTGTACTAATACTCAGCATGGTACATATATGTTAAGTTCTAATGTAGTAATTTGATACAGCTTTGCTTTTCTCAGAAATTATCTCAATTATAGGCTCTTTACAAGAATGCCGTGAAACCAAGGCTTGAATTGGTTTATGTCAAAAAAAAAAAAGAAAATGTAAGTTTATTGAGACTTTTTATTCTACTTTTTCATACATTCCTTCGTAAACCACCCTTATTCAACTTGTTAATTCCTCTCAAAATACCAATAAAGTCTTTATACCTAAATAGTCTTTTTTTTTTCTTTTTTCACCCACCCACCTATCAACCAAACAAACTTACATGGAAATTCAAAGAGAAACGTGATCAAAAGAGAGATTTTGAGAAACGGCCTCCGGGCAAAAAATTTTTTGAGAAATAGTCCACTTTTTTTTGGACAGTTTTTGGCACTAAAAAAAAGGCTTTTTAGACATCAAAACGGTTCCAGTTTTTTTTTTTTTTAACATGTTGAGGTTCCTTATTCTGTTACAGTCATTTTTCTTTTTTTGTTGAAAAAAACTGAAACAGTTTACCTGTACAAAAAAACGTGTTTTTTTTATTCCAAAACAAAAGAGGCCTTTTACCCAATTTGAATTTTTTTTTTGCCCTTTCATCAAAATCTTCTTGATCTGATCGAAAAGTCTAATCACAATAATTGTTTTTTTTAAAAAAAACAACAACAACTAAGGAAAAACAAGGGCCTCTCAAGATCACAAAGAAGATGATGTATAAATTCTTTTATTTCGAATCAAACTATTGGATTCCACTGCTTTAAAAAAAAAAGAAAAAAAAGAAAAAAAAACTATTCAGCACCACCCCCCCCAAAAAAAAAAAAAAAAAAAAGGTGGTAAGTTTTGTTTATAGAGTTGTTCTTTCATTAAACCAAATGGCTATACTGCTTAAGTGCAAACTGGTATATTAATACGATTTGTAAGGATTTCTTTGGTAAATGAATGGATTCAAATTTAATAAAAATCCCCATTGATTCAAATAGTTTATATATAATTCGTTTACTAACAATATAAGGTCGTAAGGTTTTTATTGGTATATAAACGTACAGTAACGGTTTTTTTTTTTTCCCTGGGAATCAATAGATCATTCAAATAATTTATATGAGTCTTTTATATTAAACAATAAAAATGAAAAAAAAAAAAACAAGAATTTTGAAGAATAAAGAAACCATTTACTTTTTTATGGGGAGGTTTTTTTTTCATGTTGAAATCTCTATTCTTAAAAAAAAAAAAAGTAGGGGCATAATATATTATTTTTCAAGGTGGGTGTATAATGTGTTAGTTGTGTTCTTTTTTTAAATTCTCTTGTCTTTAAAAGTACTTTTTATTAATGGTTAATATAGTGATAATAAGTTTTATTAGAAAAGGCGTGTAAAAAATAAAACGGGGTATCAATAGATGCACGCAAAAATAATTACAGAGGATGTCATGTTATATCATCACACTATATTTAAGGACGTCAAATATACCCTCAAAGTATCGACCTGTGATTATCAGCCAATATTCGGTATCCATTATGATTGTCGACTGATATCTAGTATCTACCGTGGTTACCAACTAGTATCGACAATGATATCAGTTACCGGTTGGCACCCGCCATGATAATAGATGGTAAATGACAATATCTGCTATGATATTGGGCAGTTATTGACTTATAACCACCAGAATCTACTTGAACCACCAATACTGGCGACAGCATGATCGTCGTTGTTGCCAAAAAACTTAAATAATCTCAAAAACTACTAAAATTATATGGCATAAGTGTAATTATATAGCATTGAATCTAAAACTATCCACAAACTAATTTAATTATAAATTGTCTACTACGTTACATGTAAAGATCACTATAGCCTTGCATTTTAACAGAAAATTTATTAACCTCCATAATTTTCTTATTGAAATGTAATAAATGAAATAAATTCGGATGTTCTATAAGGAATATGTAATTGATTAGAGTAAACAAGAGAAAATAGAAAACTTTTTTTTTTTTATGAAGGTCAATAAGCAATTAATATTCCAAAAAAGATTTTAAAAAATAAAATGATTGTAGTGAAAAGATTAAAAAAGGGAACACCAAAAAAGACAATAAGCAATTAATTGGAAAATGGCTCATTATTTGAAAAAATGTTTAAGCAATAATTATAATAAATAATAAAAATGTTTAAGAACCCACCAACACTCACTTTTTCAATATTGAAATGAAACTATAATTATATTAAATAATAAAAAAAGTTTAAGAACCTATAAATACTTTTCATTATTGAAATAAAACTATATCTATATTAAATAATGAAAATGTTTAAGGACCTGTCAATACTTTTTATTATTAAAATGAAACTATAATTATAACAATTAATGAAAAATGATTAAGAACTTGCCAATATTTTTCATTATTGAAAAGAAACTGTAATTAATGTAATTAATTTAATAATTAATTACATGAACGAATGCAAATTCATAATTGTACTAAAAGATCAAAGCCATTATGGTAGACTTAATAATGATGAAATTTAATTACTAAAATGAATATAAAAATACGACAAATTAAAACTATGCCGTATAACAATACGAAAAATTGAGTTTAATTCTTTAACGTGTTGACCTATTTCCATGCATATAAAAATATAGCTATAATATAAAAAGATGACTAATTTATTTTTTATGTGAATAAAAAAGAGAAAAAAATGGATTGTTAGCAGCACGAATCATTATGTTGTGGGTGAATAAATCAGAGCATTTAAGGTAAAAAAAAATTCACAATGATGAATGATTATTGAAGAACTGAATGACCCATGCAAAGTTTACAAATTTCTGGTAATTAAAAGATGCATGAAGTCAACTTATAAACATATCACCCTGAATAAGGAAAAAAAAAAACAAAAAGTCAATCGTATAGGAAGGCCCAAAATTAAAGATTGGGCATAATGGACAATCTGCATCATTAATAATTAGAAAGAAGGATAGTATTATAATATTTTATAAAAATAGACAATTTTTGACTCAATAAATTTAAAATAGACAATTTGTATAGATACTTAAAATTATAACAAGTACACAAAAAATCCACACAAAACAATACTCAAGAAGAAAAGAAAAACATGGGGAAAAAATAACCAAATTCAAATAATATAATAGTTTTTCATTGAATATAAAGGAAAATGCAAAAAATAAGGGAAAAAAAGAGACCTCCGCACATGGGTTAGCTGTCGTCGGAGTTAAGGAAAAAGATCCACCTTGATCGAAGTTTTCTCCACAAGGAGATCCATGATGAGGGTGTGGTGGTTGGCATGGTGGATTGATGATTATAGATCGGGAAAACGATTGATGTGAAGAGCAGGAAATTATGACTATATCTGTGGGGTGACCAAGAGAATTCGGTGACAAAAAGGTGCAGTAGAAGGACGTCTTTGGTGGGATAATCAACACTCATCTACATCGTAGTTGTGAAGAGGAGAGATTACAAAATCATGGATTTGGAGGCGGCCAAGAATAGCAGGAGAAAGTGAGAGAAATGTCATGGGTTTTGGCGGGAAAGAGGAGAGAGAAAAAAAAACATAATAAGCCCTGTTTAATTAAGGATGTGTTAGTCTTTTTAGTCTAAATTTTTTACTGCCACATAGCAAAAATACTGATAGTTTTGCTCCTTGTGGTATCGTTAGATCCACCCTAAAAGATGTGGCAGGACAATTAATCATCTCAATTATAGAAGTAGAAAAATTTTGACTTATCTATTGATACCTTTTGGTGACTATTGGGTTATGACATAGAGATAGCCAAATCGGAGGCCTATTCCAGCTACTCAAGCTTGTAGCCCAAACTAATTAGTGAGTAGAGTGGGCCCAACTAAGACAACACTTAACATGCTCTTCATGTGTGATCCATGTTTGATTAATCTAACTTGAGACATCCGTTTTGTGTTCGATGTGCTCAATTCATGTGGCCTGGGCTGGATTGGTCCTCCTTAATAGAAGGTAAACTTTGTCACTGTTATGGTCTAGCTCATCTTGATATGAAGTGATGGATTTGAAGTTAGAAACCACCAGATGGAAGTTGTAATTGTTAGACATGGTGTCCTAAGGAGTAAAATATTATAATATATTTTTGGAGACATTTTATCAGTAAAGAGTTTATTTATTATCCATATACTAAATATTATCATCTTTATGTTCATTTCTGTTGAATATATGATAAGCAAACAAAAATTTAAGGTTATCGGTCTAAACCTTTAAGAATTATGCATATGATGGACAGATTACATAGAAGACATGAATCTTAAAGTGATGATCTAAATTATAAGATCCGCAATTGAGGAAATAAAGTTGGGCACATCATTTATGCTAAGATTGTTATGTTATCTATAACCCTAAAGAGAGATGGCTTGCCTTTGTCATGGTGTCCTAAGGAGTAAAATATTGTAATATGTTTTTGGAGACATTTTATCAATAAAGAGTTTCTTTATTATTCATATACTAAATATTATCATCTTTATGTTCATTTCTGTTGAATATATGATAAGCAAACAAAAGTTTGAGGTTATCAGTCTAAACCTTTAAGAATCATACATATGATGGACAAATTATATGAAAGACATGAATCTTAAGGTGATGATCTAAATTATAAGATCTGCAATTGAGGGAATAAAGTTGGGCACTTCATTTATGCTAAGATTGCTATGTTGTCTACAATCCTAAAGAGAGATGGCTTGTCTTGGTCATTGAAGTGGAACTTTGCGAGTAAAAATATTGTTACATTATCATAGGTGACGATATATTAGATTGGGACAAAAAGTTGAATTGATTTGGTTATAATTCTGTTTGTTCAAATCAATTCACTTTAGACAATCATGCGTGTTGTGTCTTAATCCTAAAATGATTAATGAGTCCGTATTTTTGACTTATGTCTTTTGACGTATTGAAAGGTGACATCCTGATTTAATGATGGTACGCATACCAGTACGTTGGAGACATAACTCTTGATTGACATAAACTCGTTGTTCATAGATTTAGAATTTATAGCTCTTTTGTAGAGTTATTAATATTTGCTTATATACATTATCATGTAATTAAAAGACGACAGCATAAAACCATTTAGATACATAGGTGTAATTGAATGGTATACTATTTATAAATAGCAAGTATTCCAATGGTGTGATATGGAACATAAGATAAAAATAATCAGGAAGGTAAAATAGAATTTATCCTTAATCCAATTATGAATATCCCATGGGGATGTGAGACATTTTGATATGTCATGGACGGTTAGCTTATTAGAGTTTTGTAATTTTATATAATTTGAGAGTGCAGCTCTAAACTTTTAGTGGAGTAGCGTTAGAGTTGATAATTATAAAATATGTATATGGGATATTATATTTTATAGTTACAGGAGCTTGATCTTTATATGTCCATTGGGTCCCCTTTGCTACCTCATAATAATCTTGTAATGATACGTCGTGTTTTTCTTACATATTGATGACTTGTATTAATTATTAAATTGGCTGAAATTCGATAAGAGTGGATTTAATAATTGATGTTAAGTTATCGGTTGAATTAATTTTGTGAAATTAATTCAAGATAAACATATTGAATTATTTGGATAATATTTTTATTTACTATAGGATTACATATATATGATTGTTTTAATCAAATAATTTTTTTATTGAGTTATTTGAATTAAAACTGAGACTCTATCTAAGATTCTTGGGTAAAAATAAAATATTTTGAGGATTCTAGATTATTACACGGTTGGTAGGTCGATGGGAAAGCTCGATAGGCCAATTTCCTAGATCGGCATGCCAAACATACGATAATCAGTATACGTGTTTTTGACATGTTTTTTATTAGAAGTTGATCCATACCGAATTTTGAAGCCTAATCTAATAAGGTTTAACCCCAAATTCGACCACTATAAATATATGGTGAGTTTTCTTTATTATTCAGATCATTTGAGAAGCATAAAGTGAGTACTCTAGTAAGAGAAACTCTGAAACTCCCTAAGAGCTATTGTTCAACTTTAAGAACCTTAACTCTAGGCATTCTCAAGTGGTTAGAAGAAGATGTTGGAAAACAATACGCAATAGAATTTTAAAATTTTCAATAAGAGTATTTTTCAAAATGCAAGTTTGACATGCTAAATATACAGATTAATAATAGATCTTACTAACCTCTTTTGTATACTAAGTGGGCTCGAACATGTGTAGATAAGAACCTTCCAGAAGTACCTCAACCAACTGGTCTTCTTTGCTATTTTCTATCTATGATCGGAGTGTGGGTTGTCGCACGTCATACAGCTTTTCCTCTGGTGACTCTCCTTCCTACCACTAGAGAAAACCAAGATCTAAGGTCCTTGATGTTGAACAATAGCTTTATGGGAGTTTTAGAGTTTCTCACACTAGAGTACTCACTCTTTGCTTCTCAAGTGATTTGAATAATAAAGAAAACTCATCTCCTATTTATAGTAGTCGGACTTGGGGATAATCGTTATCAGATTAGGCCTCAAAATTAGAGTTTGGATCAGTTTCAGAGTAAAAACGCATGAAGCAGAATGTGACTCTAATTGTTGCGGTCAACTACGCCTAGTTTATCACGGTCAACCGTATGGTCGTGATACTAGAGTTCGAATCGAATTCGAACTCCTTAAGCTAATCTGATAGATCCAATCTCAACCAATTGGATAAATCCTATTTTATTTGACCCAAATATCCTTTATAGAGCATCAATTTAATTCAAATAACCCAATATAAAAGTTACCTGATTAAAATAGTCATTATAGATAAACTCATACAAATAAAATATTATCTAAAAAATTCAACATGTTTATCTTGAATTAATTCACAAAATTAATTTAGCCAATAAACTAACATGAATTATTAAATCCAATTAACTTGAATTTTAGCCAATCTAATAATTTAATGTAAGTCATCAATATGTAGGAAAAACACACTGTATCGTTACAAGATTTATTATGAGCTAGCAAAGGGGATCCGATGGACATATATAGATCAAGCTCCTATAATTATAAAATACAATATCTCATATACATATTTTATAATTATCAATTCTAACACTACTCCACTAAAAACTTACAGCTGTACTCTTTAACTATATAAAATTACAAAGCCCCATATAACCTAATCGTCTATGACATATCATAATGTGTTACATCTCTATATGATATTCATAATCGGTTTAAGGATAAATTCTATTTTATCTTCTAGATTATTTTTATCTTACATTCTATTATCACACCATTGAAATAATTACTATCCATAGATAGTATACCATTCAGTTACACCTATGTATCTAAATGGTTGAGCTTTTTAGTCTTCTAATTACAAGATAATGCATATAAAAGAATATCATTAAATCTACAAAAAGGCTATGGATTCCATATCCATGAATAATGAGTCTACATGAATCAAGAGTCATGTTTCCACCGTCCTGGTATACGTACTATCACTAAGTCAGAATATCACACTTTGGTACATCAAAAGACATAAGTCAAGAATACGAGCCCTTCAAGATTAAGATACAACACACATGATTGTCTGAAGTGAATTGATTTGAACAAATAGAATTATTAACCAAATCAATTCAACTTTTTTGTCTTGATCTAATATATCATCACCTATGACAATGCACCAATGTTTCTACTCGCAGAGTCCCACTTCGATGACTAAGACAAGCCATTTCTCATTAGAAATGTAGACAGCACAATAATCATAGCATGAATAAAGTACCCAACTTTATTCCCTCGATTGCGGATCTTATGATTTAGACCATCATCTTTAATATTCAGGTCTTCCGCATAATATGTCCATCATATGCACGATTCTTAAAAGTTTAGACCGACAATCTCAGACTTTTGTTTGCTTGTCATACATTCAACAAAAATGAACATTAAGAGGACAACATTTGGTATATGAATAATAAATTACCTCCTTATTGATAAAATATCTCCAAAAATATATTACAACATTTTACTATTTAGGGCACTATGTCTAATAGGAGAGTTACCAGAGGAAAAGCTGTATAACATACGACCACTCGCACTCCGATCGTGAATAAAAAATAATAAAGAACTAGTTGATTAAGGCTATTCTAGAACGTTCTTCTCTTCACGGATTCCTATTGGTTTCGGTGTATAAATAAGGTATGTAAGGTTTGTCATCAATTTATGTATTTAGTATGTCAAACTTGTGTTTTGAAAAATATTTTAGTTTAAAATTTTTAAAATTCCGTTGCGTACTATTTTCCAACAATAATCCACCAAGTCAAGTACTTATTCTAGATATAATGGTCCAAAATTCGTGACCAATGGCCATCTAACACATTCTCACTCGAGCAACTACTATACAAGCCCATTACCCATGTGAACCACTTTGTTAGATGAGGCCTTAATAAATAAGCCATAAGCCCTCTATTTTGCTATCCACTCTTTTTCTAATTCTCCACATACTTTAGTGAATTCTCTCTTCCTCTATATTCTTATATTCTTATTATTTTCTACACAAGCATATATTTCCACAAATCACTGTCACTTGTATAAAGCTTCATCAATAGTGAAAAGAAGCTCAAAATATTGAATGTAGGTCAGTATTTGAGTAAACCAGTATAAATCTTCTGTGTGGTATCTTGGCTTTAGATTCTTCGTGTTTGTTTGAGTTCTTGTTTATTGTCTGAATTTTTATTAATTGGTATGGGACTAACCAGATTCTTAAGCATATTAGGACCCAATAATGGTGATCAAAGGGCCTATGCAATCTAAGTTGATCTCTTAATTACTTATTGGTTTAGTTTGGTTTAATTGTAGATCTAATGTCTATGTGACTTAATGTGATAAAACTCGACAAAATTTGTTCTTTACTTTTAATTAATCTATGTACATCGATAAAGACAAGAGTCGTTTAGAAATATAGGTTTGAACTAAAATTTTTTTATTCAAACTAATTTTGCTACAATGTTTTCCATCGTAGAATTTGAATTGTTACATTGTTTTCAGTTTAAATTTTTGGCTTGAATTTATGTTCCCAAATGGGCTCTGACTTGTAGCGAAATATTGGGTCACTGCTTTTCTTTTACCTTTCAACAAAAGAAACTTTATCATAGCTCCAAGAAAAGTTTCAAATGCACTTAAACCATCATTTTAAGTTGAGATTCGGCTCATTAGATAGTCAATTATTTATTGGATGCTTTAGAGAATGATGATGCCCCACTTCTCTTAAGAAATTGATTAAAACTTTTATAATTAGGCCAAAATTATGTGTGAATGATGACTTTTGGTATCGTTAATTGTTTCTTCAACGCTTATAAAAATTTTGTTCTAACATATAATTCACGATGGCAATTGTCATAGTCGCATAGTCGCAAAACAGTAATCTTACTACGACGTAACTGATAATTTTGTTGTTTAAACATCAACAATGAAGATTATTTCATCCTTAGTGGCACATGAAACTATTCCCAACATTCAAAATTCTCATGTCTAATGTTTTAATTGAATCTGACACCTAGAGTGTTAGCGAGCGGTTTAAACGGCTTTTTCTTCTTCTTTTTTTTCCCTACAAATCATTGAGTAAACCAAACATATTTTTCTTTTTTGGATGATTTGCACTAGTACACATGGAGAATAAGACGATGGTTTTAAATTATCATCACAAGATAAGACAACGGTTAGGTAAAATCCAAATTGAACCAAGTCACTTATAAAAAACAGTTTGAGTAATTTGGGTTTACGATTAAAAAAGTTTTCAACATTTATTCATAAATGAAAGTTATCAATATAGGAACTAGAAGTTCACCGTTCAAAGTTTTAAGAGAAACCAACAACAAAACTAAAAAGTCCTAATAACATAAATCAAAGTCCACTAATCAAATTTTGTTCATGTCTACAAATTACAAACTACAAATCAACAACCAAACTAAATAATCAAAAGTACCATTAAATAATATAAAACAACATTATTAAATTTTAAACTTGGATTTAAGCTTGCCTACTTATATACATGCATGAAGCTAGTATCTTTCATTTTTTTCCCAATTTGCCCCCCCACCCACAACACACTCTCTCTCTAAAATTTGCTGATTATAGTTTTTCACATATGTTTTTAAAATAATATTTTTTATTATATCTCAAGTTATAATTATATGTATACTCATATTTATAAATTTTTTTAAATGTTTACATCATACCTTAAATTTTGACCTCTAAGTAAACTAGTAAAAGTATACTAGTAATTCAAACTTAAATTTCTAATTAAAGAAGAAAATTAACTACACTACTATAGAAATTTATAATTTTGTAGTCATAAATTTTAAAAAGTGAATTAAACTCTACTTGGGGTTTGGTTCATTTGAAAGAAGGAATAAAAGGTAAAAAAAGATTTGAAAAACTTAAAAAAATGATTAAGAATTTTAAAAGAAAAAATTATAGAATTAAACGGTTATTTTTCTTTAAAATTTTGGTTTAACTTACACTTTATTAAAAAAATTCTGGCTCTACCCTTGCTCATATATAAACTTTTTTAATAACCAATAAAAGTTAACCTATATAAAAAATAATAAAATTAATTACCTAAGTAAAAAAAATATTCAGAAAAAAATTATATATATATGTATCCTGGGCAGACTGACGAGCTTATGAAGTCCAAATCATTAACCAAACCATCCAATATTTGAATCATCCAATAATCCAAAAAACTTGAATTGGTTCCATTTAAATAGGGTAACTGATTTTTTGAACACCTCTATTGACACCATGGATAGGTTTTAGCAATTCGAATAGATATACATAATTGAGCATTAATGGATGTCGTTTAAACTCATGAAAAAATGTGTTTTTCTATTTATAAATTTGATAAAAAATCTCAAAAAATAGGTGGTGTTAAGAATAAGAGGGTACACAATTAATAGAGACTATAAAATATATTTTTTCGCCAGAGTAGTACCAATTCTTAGAACTATAGATCCTTCAAAAAGAAAAATTAAAGAACATATTTTGTAACTTTTTTGGGGTTATTAACAGTAATTGCAGCTCAATTTTAGGATTTTTTTTTTCATTTTGGCCCTTAAATTTTAAAAATCACCGTTTTGTCCTTGAACTTGTAAAACTCCACACTTTACCCTTTGAATTTTAAAACTCATTATTTTACCTCTAAACTTTCAAAGCTCCTCATTTTGTCTCCTAAATTTATGATTTTCTGTTCAAGTAGATGGAATTAAGCCCATGTGATTTGCACAGGGGTTACCTATAAGGGTAAAAATAAGATTTTATCACTCCTAAGTTTTTAGCTTAGGATTAAGATATAATACAAATGATTGTCTAAAGTGAATTGATTTACCGAGACATAGTTATTAATCCAAATCAATTCACTTTATGTCCTGATCCAACACATCGTCACCTATGACAACGTGCCAATGTTTCTATTTACGGAGTCCACCTCTGATGGTCAAGACAAACCATCTCCCAAAAGGGATATAGATAACATAACAATCCTTTTATGAATAAAGTGCACAACTTTATTTCCTCGATTGCAGATCTTATGATTTAAACCGTCACCTTAAGAATCGTGTCTTCCGTAAAATCTGTCCATCATATGCCAAATTCTTAAGGTTTAGACCGATAGTCTCAGACTATTGTTTGCTTAACATACATTCAACAAATATGAACATAAAGAGGACAAGATTTGGTATATAAACAATGAATAAATTCTTTATTGATAAAAATGTCTCCAAAAACTTATTACATTTTTACTCCTTAGGGCATACATGTCTAACAATAGGTATATTAGAAAATAAAGAGGAATATTTGGAACCCACCTATTTTGAAGAACCATTAAGAGAGAAATACGAGGAAGAGAAAGAGGACTTAGCTATAGAAGAGGAACAATCATTACCTTTAGTCCTAGGGTTTTCAACCTTAGTTATCACAAGAGTTCACCAAAGACCATTCTTACTAAGATCTTATGTGGCCACCACCTCCAGCATCGTTTTAGAGACCTCTCAAGAACGTAAAATGAGTCTAAGTTTCACAACTTTAAATATTTCAAAATTTTCCAATCTTGATGGCATGTTCATAAAAGACCCGTATATGGTGTCTTTCGATGCATACTATGGGAGGAAGTCGTTCTTTAATGACTGTCTACCAAGAGCAGAGTCGGCAGAAAGATTTGCTGATTTAGATAATCAAACAATAGGAAAACACTTTTCAAGTAATATCTTTACTTTTTTATTTTGTAATAAATTTTCATGTGTTGTTGTGTGCTATTTTGATTTTCTTTTAAAAATATAAAAATGTTGAAATTTATATTAAAAATTTTAAAAAAGCTATAAAATTAAATTTGCTTAGAATGACTGAGTTATGTAGTTGAATTGTTTTCAATTTTCTCTAGAGATGCATTTTAAAGAGTTTGATTTTATAAATGCAATTTGTTTGGATTTTCAAATAAATTTTCAATGAAAAATGTGTGTTTTGATTTTGCATTTTAATTTTCCTTAAAAAAATCTTTGAAATTAAATCACTTTATAATTTATTTAAAATGGCTGAGTTTAAGCCAGATATAGTAATTGTGATTAGTAAGTATTCTATCCTTGCAACATCTTGTAACATATTTTGAAGAATTTAAAAAGTGATTTTAATTTTCAAACAAAAAAATAAAGTCTTAGGAATCTGACTTTAAAAGACCCACCCAGTTTGTAATATATTGTTATGTATTTGTTTAGTTTGGTTATCAAGTTTTTACAAATCATCTCTACAAATGTGTAGATTTAGTTAATAGTTTTGCTGCTCACGATTTTTTTATACATTAGGGATAATGTACAATTTAGATTGTGGGAGAAGGTTGTGCTTTAATGCCATGCGAAATTGTGCCAATTTTTTATTATTATTTTTGCTTCAAATTTTGCGTGTTTTGTAAAAAAATTTCATTTTTGTGAGTCATAAAATTAAAAAGAAAATTAAAAAAATGTTTTGTAAATATGAGTTTCTTAGTCATTAATGTGTTATTATTTTGTTTTGATTCTAAATTTCATATTAATGTAATGTCGTTTTTCTTTTCTTTGAATTATTTAACTTTATGGACTCTCAAAACTTTGGTTTTATCTAACATTTTTATGTGTTTATTTTTTAAAGTGTTTGTAAGCCATTCTTTTCATACACGTATTGTTATGCTCAATTGTGGTAGTAAGTCAAAGCTATGAATATTTAAATTTTGTTATTTTGTGAAGATGAACAATTAAGGGTAATAATATTTTCAAAATTTACTAATTAATAAACAAATTAAATAAAAATAATAATAATAATAAAATAAAAAAAGATAAAAAGAATGTGTAAATAAATAAAGATTGGCCTACACGTTTCTTCTCTTTTTATTGCATAAATCATTTAATAAGTCGATATTGTTCGTTCACATATGAATTTGAATACTAAAGAAAATGAGTTACTCATTAAAGATGAAGAGATGTTGGCGCACAATATCGAGAAGAAATATGCATAAAGACTCTTTTTTAAATGAGAGCAAATATAAAAAATGTTAAATAAGAGTATAAATGTGAAACAAAACCTGAGAACAAAATCTCATTTTTATCCTTACATGTGAATGTGCGAATTATGGAGGCTTAATTCTGTCTATTTAAACAGAAAATCAAAAAATAGAGACAAAATAAAGAGCTTTTAAATAAGCGCAAAATGGTGTATTTAAAATTCAAAGGGTAAAATGAAAAATTTTAAAAATTTAAGACATATTTGGTGTACCGTATTGTATTGTATTGTATTACATTGTATTGCATTGTATTATATACAAAAAATATAATACAATATAATACGGTGTGCCAAATAAGCTTTTAAAAGATAAAATGGTGATCTTGAAAGTCAGGGGCAAATTAAGTGAGACCATTTATGTAATATGCAATTTTTGTTGAGATAATGTGCTCTCTCTCTGTCGCTTATTGTCGAAAGAGTTGATAATATCCCTTTAACTATTTGTCGCACATATATGTTGTGAAATCTATACGGCTCTTCTGATAATCAAAAAACACGAGTCACGACGCCATTTATGAATCCTACGATAAACACACAAATAAATAAATATATATCTATATATATATATATAATATTTTTCACATATTTTAAAATCACTGCCAAACAAACTTAAGACCCCATTTTGGCCTCTGTTACCAATAGCGAGAGAATCCGGCTATTATATCAAGCTTAGAAACCAGACTGACAAATTTTACTCGAGAAGATATAGGTTCTTTACGACAAACATTTTTCTTTGCTAGCAAGGAAAAAAAAAGTGTTCTCTATAATTAAAAAAAAAATGGACTTTGCCAATTGTCCAGAAAAGAAGGAGAGTAACTGTACAATTTTACCACTTTCCTCCACGTAGCATCTTGCGTTCACACTCACCGTTTGCAAAATCAAAAACCATGCAACAAAGCAACCATAACCCAAAAATAAAATTAAAAAAAAAATTCACTTACAATTAATACTCACTGAATTTTTTCTACCTGTCTCAATCAGCCCCAAGAATTATGAGCAGCGGCAGCTTCAGCAACTTCTACGAGACGTGGTTGGAGCAGCTGCACCAACTAGTGCGGCAGCTGACGGCGGCGCCCAGGCCGCCGACGACGCCGGACCACGACTACGACCTCAACGAGCTGGTGGGCAAGGTCATGTCTCACTATGCCGAGTACTACAGCGTAAAGTCGGTGGCGGCAGAGCGCGACGCCCTCTCCATCTTCGCCGCCCCATGGGCCTCCACCCTGGAGCGCTCGCTTCACTGGATCGCTGGCTGGCGCCCCACCACCGTCTTCCACCTCGTGTACTCCGAATCCTCCATCCTCTTCGAGTCCCACATTGTTGACATCCTCCGCGGCTTCCGTACCGGCGACCTCGGCGACCTCTCCCCCTTTCAGCTCCGCCGCGTCAGCGAACTCCAATGCGACACGGTAATTAATTTAACTATATATTACAGAAATAGAAGATTCAAATTCTACGCCTCTAGAAGTTGGACACAGTTGTGTGTTAGGTTATGCCGGTTTAATTAAATTCTTTTTAAATTTAATAAATATTTATTCTGTAACATGACAAAAGAAGGGTCAATTATGTTTTTATAATTTAATAAATAGGTGAGAGAGGAGAATGCAATAACGGAAGAGTTTTCGGAGTGGCAAGACAGTGCGAGCGAGCTGTTGAATGCGCGGGCTGATCTGAACGAGAAGATCGGACGGCTGGTGAGCGTTCTGAGAAAAGCTGATGATCTACGGCTGAGAACTGTTCGGAGCGTGGTGGAGCTCTTGACCCCTCAGCAGGCAGTGGAGTTCTTCATCGCCGCCGCCGAGTTGCAGTTCGGGGTCCGCGGCTGGGGCGTCAATCACGACCGTCGACGTGGGAATCAGTGACAGTCCATTTCAATTACATTTTGCCTCTTCTGCGTTGTTCTTTCTTTGTCGAGTCTGAATATGGTTCGATTAGGTTTTGTTTAGGTAATCAGACGGTAAAATTTTCGGAAGGCTTGTTTTGCACTGTAACACCAAAGCTAGGCTTTTGTTTTTGAGTGCTGAATATTCCACCATGACCGTTGATTGCGGCATATGAGGTTTGAACTGAATATTTAATTAATGCTTTGAGATTATGTTGGTAGTTTTTATATGTATTGAAGTCTAACTAATTAATGTAGGAAATAATCAAATGGAGTTTGCATTTCGAACTGAAAAATACTATAATAATTCAGAAACGAACTAAAGATTGGAACTGAAAATTTTGTGAGAGAAAGCTTGTTGGAAAAATTTGAATTGGGTTTGGTTCGTTTCAATCGGTTTCTAAACACACTTTGAGAAAAGCCCTTGATCTAATTGGAGGACATGAGATTTCATTTAGTTTAATGTGGTCATACTAAAACATTAATTAGCTCTCTTGTCGTTATGGGGAACTATTAAAACGTGTCGTCTGGAAACAAGCTCCGGACCATGCATGCGGACACGTGGGGTTTGCATGGAGTACGTGGCTACGTAAATGATGAAGGCGAAAGAAAAAATTGCGAGAGATCCATGGTTGATTTTTTCGCTGCAAGAGTTGCCTTAAGCCTGTCATACCAACGTTTTATTTACGAGCTTAATAGCTGCAAAGGGCTCTAATTTACTCATCCGAATGCGAATGCACCTTCATTTATTTATTTATTTTTTGTGTGTGTATATAAAGTACGATCTTAAAAATATTTATCACAATGTATTGTGTATTTCTATAGTTGCTGGAAAATTATCTTATTTTTTTTTTTTTTTCTGAAGTGAAGTATGTATTTCATTAACCAATAGAGAATTCGGCAGTGCAAAATGGGGCTACGCTCTCTATTTGCAACCTCAAATTAGATTACAAGAAGATTACAAATTAAACATTTAACAAACATCGACCTCTTTTTATCTCCAAAAAAAAAAAAAAAAATCGATCCTTAGCACCAATTAAAGGTCTAAGGGCATGTTTACTTATCTGGAATTAAAAAAAAAAAAAAAAAAAGAGAGAATCTTATTTTTGCTTATTACTCATTTGTTTTTAAAGATAGGTTATTGAAAAAAAAAAAAGTTTGATCGGTTTGTGGTTTATTTATACCTGCAACCTTTAATCAAACCCAATGATAAAAAAACATAAAACTTTCAAATCGATCGAACCAAACAAGTTAATAAAAAATAGAAACCAATTGGTGCTTGATCATTAGGTTTGGTCGGTCTTTTTGTTGTTTGTTAGTTTTTTAAACACCCACATATTCTAATGAGAAGCCTTTTGGTTTGCAGCTAGATTCTAATTTAGGGGATTTGAATTAATTTGATTCAAACTAGAAAATCCAAACAGAAGCATTGTGAAGAAAAAATGCTGTGGTAGTCCTCGCTTCTGGTGCACTGCGGGTAGTGAGCGCTTAGCAGCCATTCGAAATAAATCCTATGGTAAAAATTATAGGAGGTGCAGACATTCTCCTCTGAACACACCCATACTACATTAGACTTCTTTAATGTAATTTATGGTGATATTTTCTGCTTTGAAATTGTTGAAAATGGTTGACGAAGCGTAAATTTGAATGAAAATTTTCTGATATTGGTATTTCAAATCTTGAATTTAAGAATCCGAGTTATGATCATATGGGCTTTTTTTTTTTTTTTTTTTTTTGTCGAATGGAAGAATTTCAACAACGTTTTTTTTCCCAAGAAAACGCACATACATTAGCTTCTTTTCCAGGATCAATATCTCAACATTAGCTTCTTTTCCCAAGCTAAAAGTCTCCAGAATCCTAACATCATTACCTTCAAATTTCTGTAACAGAACTTTTCTAGCAACTCAGAGAAACCAAAACAAAAAAAAAAAGGAGATAAAAAAATCTCTACTTTTGAACCAAAACAAGTTAAAAGGAACAAAATGAATTGAATCACACTTTCCAAAACATTGAAACCCATAAGAAAAACAGAGCATAACTGTTTCTTTGAGAAATTGGGAAGCAAAAAAAAAAAAAAAGATATAAATAAATAAACAAGAGAGAGTTTTTCTTTAGTTCCAATATTGTTTGACTGAGATGGCTGAGGAACATTTTTTTTTTTTTTTTTTTGGTTCTTTACAGGTGAAAGCATTTGAAACACGTTTTTATTTTTCTTTCCACTTTCCTATTTTCTGCTACTAGTGTCACCATACTCCTTAAGCCACCATTTTTTTTTTCCTTTCACGAATCCTCTTTAACTGAACTGCAAATGGTGGTATGAGATCCGTAACTCTAATTTCCCAAAATTTTTGCTTGTTTTCTTTTCTTTAACCTAATCTAGCTTTGGCAGAGAGTCCATTTCTCTAGCTAGTTCAACTAGGTAGCAGGGGTACTTGCTGCAAAGGCTTGGATTAGGTGCAACCAAGTGTACTTTGCATTGAACTTTGTCTCTTAAGCAAATACCGAAAATACATTACATATGAGATATCTCATATTTAAAATTATGTTCCAATTATTTTGCAGTATTTTGATCTTGTGTATTTTCTTGAATTCATGTATATTTATAAGACGAAACCACAGTCTTGTTAAAAACGGCACCATTCTTTATGTTCACTTAGGTGAAGTTTGAAATCATGTCTCCAGCTACTTTGAGACGAATTTCATTAAGAACATAAACTCAACCTTAACCATGTAGCTATTTTGCACCAAACATCTTGGAAGGAACATAAATTTTTTCGGTGCTTATTTGGGCACATAATGGCAACTTGTTTTTATCACATTTAACTATGAAATAGCTGTACAACTATTACAAAGTTGGGTTACCATCACCGGCAACTCTTACTCAAAAGGTTTCAATTCAATTCCACTAGAGGCATCCTTGATTAAGTTTCTAAAAAGACCTTTTGTTAAGGGATCCGCTAGATTTTTGTTGGTCCTAACACAAACAACATTAATAACACAATCGGTTATTAGTTGTTTCATATATTCATGTCTCCAACTAATATGTCTAGACTTTCCATTATAAATTTTGTTATAAGCTCTAGACAGTGTAGCTTCACTATTGTAGTACAAAGAAATAGATGGCAATGGTTGTGGCCACAACTTTATATCAAACAATAAATTTCTCAACCATTCTGTTGCCCGCAATCGTAAGTGCTATAATTTTATTTTCCATCATTGAGTGAGTTATGTACATTTGTTTCTTAGAAGCCTAAGACACGGTTTCTCTGACAATTGTAAAAATCGAATCAGAAGTGGATTTATTATCACTTACATTGGTTATCCAACTCACATCCGAGTACCTTTCTAATATCACAGGATAAAACAAACCCAAATTAATGGTTCTTTTAAGATAACCAAGTATCCTTCCATTTGTTTTCCAATGTTCAACACTTAGGTTACTCGTAAATCTTGATATTTTGCATACTGCAAAAGCAATATCTAGCCTTGTACAATGCATAACATACATCAAGCTATTAATTATCCTAGCATATTCAAGCTGTGCTACTATTGGGCTATCATTTTCTCGTAATTTAATACTAGAATCATATGGGTTATTTGCTTTTTAAAACTTCAAATGATTTAATTTAAGAAGCACTTTCTCACTATAATGAGATTGACACAACGAGTAACCCCCACTTTGCTACCTCACATTTACACCTAAGATAGTATCTACCTCACCACCATCCTTCATCTTAAATTGTGAAGTTAGATACTTCTTAGTGTCCTTCACTCCTTGCATGTTTGTTCCAAAGATAAGCAAGTCATCAACATACATACAAATTATCACACCAAAATCATTTGTAATCTAGAATAAATACATTTATCCGTACTATTATGCTTAAAACCGTAAGACAAGATAATTGAATCAATTTTCTCATGCCATTGTTTTGGTACTTGCTTTAATTCATAAAACGACTTGACGAACTTGCAAACCTTATCTTTACATCCATTTGGTGCACATACAAATTATATAGCGAAGCAATTGCAAATAGTGCTCTAATAGATGTCAACCTAGCTACCAGAGCATTTGTATCAAAGTAGTCTATAACATGCTTTTGTTTAAAGCCCTTGGCTATCAATCTAGCCTTGAATGTTTGTATAAACCTATCGATGTTGTACTTTCTTCCAAATGCCCACTTGTTGCTTATTAGCAAAAGGAGGCATCTCTATATGCTACGGCTTCACTAAATGTCTTTGGATCTTCTTCAACATGTAGCAACAATGGTATTTTATTAAGTATGCCATTTCTATCTCCTTCAACCAAGAAAGTCAAAGCTTGAGATGAAATAAAATCCGGTGCTAAACTCTTTTCTTTTCTTTCATGTTGACTTTTCCTTGGTTCGAAAGATGTCATAGACCCTTTTTATTAGTGGAGGTGTCGGGAGTATAGTCACATGGTTGATCAACATTAGATTTCAATTCAATTGTAGAATCAACAATATTTTTCAATAAATTCAAAATTTCTTGATTCCACTATCACATTAGAATCTAGATTCAACAATCTATATGCCTTGGAATTATCAATATACCTTACAAAACCACATTTAATACCTCTTGCACCTAACTTTGATGTTCTAGGTTTATGCACTCTATAGAAGGCTAAACAACCCCACACCCTTGAATACATCAAGTTTGGTTTCCTTTCTTTCCATATTTCATATAAAGAAATGCGTATTTTCATAAATGTAATTCTATTATGAACATAACATGCAATAAATAAACCTTCCCCATAAATTATTTGGCAATTTAGTATTAAGAAACATAGAGTTAATCATATCCATAAATATCCTATTTTTACTTTCATCCAAACCATTTTGTTGAGGAGTAAAAGGGTCTGACTTTTGTTACATAATATCATGATCTTCATAGAATGTATTAAATTCATTAGAAAAATATTCACCACCTTTATCACTTCAAACCATTTTGATATTTCTATCTTTTTGGTTTTCAACCTTAGCCTTGAAAAGTTTAAACTTATCAAAGGCTTCATCTTTTGCTTTAATTAAGTACACATATGTGTATCTATAACAATGATCAATGAAAGTGATAAAGTATCTTCTTCCTTCTCTTGTTAAAATTCCATTATACTTACAAATATTTGTATAAATCAAATCTAATATTTGAGTGTTTTTTTTTGGGCTTTAGGAAAGGGTTTCTATGCTAATTTTGCTAGTATGCATATCTCATACTTTTCATGTTTATCATATTTGCAATTAATCAAACCATGTTTAGACATACATTTCAAAGATCTAAAATTTAAGTGTGCTAAACGAGCATGCCAAATATCAAAGGACTTAACAATATAAATGGACTTCATCACTTTATTATTATCGATACTAAATTTGTACATACCATAATCACAAGAATATCCCTTTCCTACAAATGAACCATTCTTAGATACAATACAAGTATTGCTCTCAAGTACAATCTTAAGACTATTCTTACACATAAGAGAAGTGGATGCAAGATTCTTTCTAATATCGGGAACATAGAAGACATTGTTCAAAGTAACTTTCTTCCTAGAAATAAAGTTGATCTCAACCACTTTTTCCCTAACAACCACCACTGTGTCATGGTTCCCTATAAGAATCGTTTGTCCCTCTTTCTCCACTGCAAATGACAAGAAATTGTTCTTGTCATTACAAACATGAATGGCAGTACTAGAATCAAGCTACCAATCACAAGGCTTTGTTACAGCCATGTTGGTTTCAGTAATCATGCCAATTTGTATCCCACAGCATAATTCTCTTCGGATTTTTCTTCAATAATATTGGCTTTGTTAGAGCTCACTTCTTCTTTTTTCTTATTGTACCTACATTCACTTTGTCTATGGCACTTTTCTAGCAAAAGAAACAACTTCTGGTAAACATTTTTGGGCCATTACTAGATTTTTTGCGCTTCTTGTCATTATCTTTGAAGTTCTTTTAAACTTACTAGTTTCAACCACATTAACTTTAGAATAGTCCAAAGGTTTTCCTTGAGGTCACAATACTTGGTCTCCTCTTTGATCCCCAAGTGCTTTTGCATCTCCTCTAGAGTTATGTCGTCCCTCCTATGGAAGAGTTTCTTTCTATAACCATCCCAAGATTGGGTTAGTTTAGCAATAATAGCCCTCACTAGAAATGATTTAAAAATCTCAACCTTCAACTCTAAGTTTTGTAACAATGACTTGCAATTCATGTATTTGGTCTAGAATAGACTTGGAGTCAAGCTTAAAAAATTCCAGAAATTTAAGAATAAGGAAGTTATCTGTACCTTCCTTTTTGGTCTCATATTTGTGTTCAAGGGTGTTCCATATCTCCACCGGGGACTCCACGTTGTGGTAGAGACCATAGAGATGTTCGGAGAGAGTGTTGAGAATGTTTCCACGACACATGACTTCATCGTCTTCCCTCTTCTTTCTAGCGGCTTTGACGACATTGGAACCATCCTCCTAGGGGTGAATAGCGGCAGGTTGGCCCTTTTTGAGCGCTTTCAGTTTAGTTTTTTTGGATGGCGGGCGGTTAACCAACCCACAGGCTGTCTATGGAATTGCAGGCGGTTTTGCTTCGGTTTTGGGTGGGTTTCATCAATTAGGGCCTATAGTTTAGCCCAATGTAATTTTTTTGGGCTTTTTGAAAAAAAAATGATAATAGTTAGGGCTCCGTTTTCTTAGGTGACCTTCGCTTAGGCCTAAAAAAGAAAAAGATATTTAAAATAGAATGCAGCCAAAATAGCCAGAGTTATGTTGTCCACAACGCAACTAAATTCTATCATCAAGCTAAAGACAAAACTTTCTTTTGTTTTCTGTTGGCCATCGTCAATTAGTGAATGACACTCAAACGTCAACAACCAATACAGTTAGTTCAAGTTCAAATAGATTTTTCAGTAAAACTACTTGTGAAAAAGGCATCATAGAAGGCAAAGCAAGCTAGAAAGCTTCTACTTTATGATTTTTAACTTATATTTATGACGTCTCAAAACTTATATCTACACCAACAATATCATAAGAAATCTTCTACACATAGAACCAGTGATAATAGCCTTGGGAAATGTGTCATTTTGTCTTCAACATTCCTGTGTCCTTGCCTCAACTATGTCTCTGCATTTAATCCAACGTTATGGAAAATCTTCAAAGGAGAGTGTTTGGAGGGTTTTGAATATGATGGCATTATCATGTGGCATTGGACTTGGTTTGACCTCTCTTTTTTTTTTTTTTAAGGGTAAACTAAGCTATGAAAGCTTCATAAAAGCTACAAAATAGCAAGATATACAGCACATAATCAAAACCAAGGGGTACCACTCACACGATGGACAATGCAACTATACCCTAACTTAATTGAGAGTATTCCTCTTGAAAATTGGCTGATTACCATTTACGGCCATTCAAAACAGGCTCTAGATGAGCGTTATCTAGACCCAAAGGGGTTCCACCCAAGCCCGTCACGCCTAGCGTACATACAACAGGCCTAGACAAACCGTCTAGCGCAACATCTACAAACTATCTGCCCTTAATGGTCGGAGGAGACATATACACAACAATAGAAAGGGGGAAACCACCTCCTTTATTACATAACAGAAACAAAAATAAAATACAAACAAATGTGAGGTAAAGGCTAGCTTGGGTGTTGACTGCCATCGTCGTCGTCTCTTCCATTTTGGGCTGTGTGGACTAGATCGGTCACTGGCCATCCACCTCTCTACCACCCTCCCCATCCCTTCCGAACACCAAACCGATGGAGCAAGCTTGGCTTTCTCGCCATCAAAAGCCAGGCCCTTTCTCACCTTTCCCACCTCCTCCGTCCGCGGCCAAAGCCCAAGCCCTGACCTCCTTTTCCTTCCTCCCCCGGCCGCTACCCAAACCCAGGCCCCACCAACTCTCCCTTTCTTCCCCTTTGGTTTGGATCTTCTTCTTCCTCTGTCTTTGTCCAAAGCGCACCCCCAGAACTGCCTTGAGCTTCATGGTTGTCGCTACTGCCAGCCGCACCGAAGGTGAATTAATTGACTTAAAGTACATCTAATTTGGGAGTTTAAATTGCTAAAAACAATTCTAACATATAACAGTTGAATTCTCAAGTGTAAAGTTTATACCAAGTAATTGTGCTAAAGTTTGTAAACTTTTCTTAAATTAAAAAGAGAAGTTAGGGATGTTAATGTTAGTCTTTGACGAGAAAATTAAAACTAACTCATATTCTCACCTTTTAGAATTAACACTTGATATACACCACAAATAGTTACTCATCAACTATAGTGAGAAGAGTGAGTTGAAGATTTTTTATTACAGTTCCTAGTACGAAGATTTTACTCTTTATAATGTTTTTACTCTCTCACTATGGATGAATGTATAATATAAAATACCTTATTATATATTTGTTTCATGCATTCAAAATTAGTATCCTGCAACTATTTTTTTATTGTTATTGTTATTAAATTCTAAGAATTAGTATTCGAGCAGGTTACTATTTTCGATGCATGGACATTTTTGTTCTTTATGAGTAGTCAATGAACTTATTTATCAAGTTTAAGGTGATGCTAATTGTTTCCTTACTACTTATTCTTTTAAGTTGTGTATATTATGAGAACGACAATCTTTTATGCTTATACATATGAGTATATTTTATATACAATTAGTCATGGTAATTTCATATGTACACTGGATGTTATAATTGTAATATATCTATATATATATATATGTATATATATCATGAGAATTGAAATTCATATATAGATGTTAAAAGTATAAGTACTTGTCGATAATTGTCAACACTAATTTGTTCATTGATTGTGAAATTTATTAGCCATGATGATCCAATGGAATTTCATCACAATTCATGGTTAAAATGCTTTAAATTAAACTAAAAAGCCATCGTGACTAACCCAACGGATTTCACTATAATGCATGGTTTATTGAATGCTTTAAATATATGTATTTGTTATTTTGAATTGGTTTTACCCAACAGTAATTAATTCTCTTATGATATTGTAGTTTAAAGCCTTCAATTGAAGAATTTATTAATTTAAGCTTTGGAAAAGTTACTAGAGTAATTAGAAAAATTACTCACATTATGTTTTTATTGTTTTTCATCCCAAAAATAACAAAAAAAAAAAATGCATGACAATGTTTGCGCTCATTGTCTATATGTACTTCTTAAAATTGTCATTTCGCAGCAACGAATCCAACTGCTGTTTCTAGTTATTTGTCAGGTATTGAAGCTATGAGTGAAATTAATTTTAAGAAATGGAAGGAACAAATTGGCATTGTTCTAGGCTATTTAGACTTAGACTATGCATTAAGAGAGTTTAATCCCATAAAGCCAAAACCTGAAAGTTCTAATGAGGAAAAGGCTTTATATAAAAAGTGGGAGCGCTCAAATCATATGAGTCTAATGATAATGAAAAGCTCAATTACTCCTGCTATTCGGGGAGCAATTCCTGATTCAAATAATGCACTGAGCTATATGAAATTAGTCGAAGAGCAATTTTTGGGAACTTCCAAATCTTTGGCTAGTACCCTTATGATCAAAATGATGACAATAAAGTATGATGGTCATAGTGGTGTTCATGAGGATATCATGAAGATGAGTGATATGGCCTCTCAATTAAAAGGAATGGACATGAAAATCTCTAAAGGCTTCCTTGCTCACTTCATAATGACTTCCCTCCTTGTGCAATTTGGCCCTTTTTAAATTAATTGTAACATGCAAATAGATAAGTGGAAGATGAGCGAGTTGATGACCATTTGCGTTCAAAAAGATGAAAGGCTTAAAGCTGAAAAGCTAGATGTTGCTCACCTTACTATTGGAGGTCCAAGCAAGAAGCCCTTTAAGAAAGGCAAAGGTAAGAAAAAGGATCAAAATAATAAGGAGTCTCATGTTGGGGCAAAGGATGCAAACAAGATACGCTGTCATTTCTGTCGTAATAAAGGACATAAAAGAATAGATTGTCCAGGTTTTAAATCTTGGTTGGAAAAGAAAGGTAAAACCTATTCTCTTGTATCTTATGAATCTTATTTAGTTGATGTTCCATCAAATACTTGGTGGATTGATACTGGTGTAAGTATTCACATAACAAATTCAATGCAAGGATACCTTACAAGCAAGAGACTAAATAGAGAAGAGCAAACTAATACTCCGGGAAATGGAGCAAAGGTGGATATTGAAGCTATTGGAACCTGTCGTTTAATATTAGATACTGGTTTCATTATGGATTTAGTAGATACAGTTTATGTTCCTGTTTTTACTAGAGCCTAATATCGGTTTCAAGACAATTCCTATGGCTATGAATTAAAGTTTGAAAATAATAAAGTTTCTCTATTCCATAATTTTCAGCAATGGTTCTTTACAAGGTAATATATATTCTTTGAAGTTAGATTACTTATATTCACAATCTTTTTTATCCTTTTATGTGAATAATGAAGTAATCAAAAAACGAGTTAGAGTGAATAAAAATTCATCTATGTTGTGGCATAAGCAACTAGGTCACATTTCAAAAGGAAGAATGAAGCGCCTTGTTAAAGAAGAAATTTTAAATTCACTTGACTTTTCTAATTTTTAACACTTGTGTGGATTGCATTAAAGGGAAATTCGTAAAGACTAAAAAGAATGTATCAAGATCCACTAAATTGTTAAGAATAATTCCAACAAATATAAGGGGATCTTATCCAACTCCAACTATTAATGGGCACAAATATTTTGTTACTTTTATTGATATCTATTCTATGTATGCATATGTGTATCTTATTCCTGAAAAATCTGAAGCATTAGATGTTTTCAAAATGTTTAAATCTAAAGTTGAAAACCAACTTGATCGTAGGATTAAAAGTGTTAGATCCAACAGAAAAGGTGAATATTATAGAAGATTCACTAAAACAGTGCAAAATCTTGGTGCTTTTGACTTATATTTCAGAGATAATGGTGTCGTTTCAAACTACACAATGTCATATATGACCAAGAAAATTAGTGTAGCTGAACGAAGAAACTGTACTCTTACTGACATGATGAGAAGTATGATGAGTAATTCATCTTTGCTTGAATTTTTATAAGGTGAAGCTTTAAAGACAGCTATTCATATTCTTAACATAGTTCCTAGTAAGGTTGCACCTAAAACTCCTTACAAGTTATACGTAGATAGGAAACCAACTTTGAATTATTTACATGTTTGGGGTTGTCCAACTGAACTAAAATTCATAACCCTCAACAAAAGAAATTATGCCATAGGATCATAAGTTGCTATTTATTGGTTACCCTAAAAGGTCAAAGGGATTTAGGTTCTACAATCTTACTCCTAGCTCTTGAATTGTTGAAACTAGACAAGCTGTGTTTTGGAGTATGGGGATTTCATTGGGAAAAATAAACCAAAAGAATTTACCCTAGAAAAAGAGGTTTTAACACCTAACATTGAAAAAGGTGAAATTTTAACCATTCCCCAAAATGAAAACGAAGAAATCCCAAACGCAAAAGTATCTTTACGTAGATCTCAAAGAGATAAAAGGTCTGCTATATTAAATTATTATGAAGTTTATTTGAATGAGTGTGATTATGATATTAGTTTAGGTGACGATCTAGTTTCTTATAATCAAGCCAAAACCAGTGAAAAGTCAACTCAGTGGCATAATGCCATGAAGGAAGAGTTGAACTCTATGAAAAGCAATGAAGTTTGGGAACTTATAGAATTGTCTCATGGAGCTAAGACTATAGGATGTAATATCGAAAGATACAAGACACAACTAGTTGTGAAAGGATACACTCAAAATGAAGGAACAGATTACAAAAAAAAGTTTTCTCCTGTTTTTAAGAAAGATTCCTTTAGAATAATTATAGCCTTAGTAGCTCATGATGACTTTGAGTTACATCAAATGGATGTCAAAATTGCTTTCCTAAATGGAGATTTACATGAAGTGGTCTATATGGACCAACCTAAAGGTTTTTAGCACAAAACCAAGGAAAATTTAGTTTGTAAGCTTAAGAAGTCCATTTATGATTTAAAGTAGGCATCTCGACAATAGTATCCTAAGTTCCATAAAGTTCTCGCTACTTTGGTTTTAAGGAGAACTTGGATCGGTGTATATACCTCAAGATCAGTTGGAGCAAAATTTGTATATGTTAATATAATATGAGAATGTTTTACGAGACCAAACAATTCCTTTCTAGGAATTTTGATATGAAAGACCTTGGTGAAGCCTCTTATGTTATAGGTATTGAAATACACTGAGACAGTTCTCATGGTATTTTAAGATTATCCCAAAAGACCTATATTGAAAAGGTACTGAAAAGATTCAACATCGAAAATTGTTCTAGCAGTGTTGCCCCTGTTGTTAAAGGTGACAAATTTAGTCGACTGCAATGTCCTAAAAATGATCTTAAAAAGAAACAAATGGATAAAATTCCTTATGCTTATGCAATTGGGAGTATTATGTACGCTCAAGTTTGTACCATTCCTGACATAGCATATGCTGCAGGAATTCTTAGTTGATATTAGAGTAATCCTAGTATTGAACATTGGAAAGTAGTAATTAAGAAAGTAATGCGTTATCTACAAGGCACCAAAGAGTACATGCTCACATATAGAAGATCAGAAAATTTGGAAATTATTTGTTATTCTGATTCGGACTATGCTGCTTGTAAGGATACTAGAAAATCTACTTCTAAATATATTTTTATACTAGCTGGTGGGCCTATTTCCTAGAAGATTTAGAAGCGCTCACTTGTTGTCTCTTCAAATATGGAAGCAAAATTTGTAGCATGTTATGAAGCAACAAGTCATGCAATATTATTGAGGAATTTCACTTTGGTACTAGACGTTGTTGATTCAATAAAGAAACCACTAAAGGTATGCTGTAATAATGATGCTGCTATACGATTATCCAAGAATAACAAAATAGCTCAAGGATCAAAGTACATCGATATCAAGTATATAATGGTAGGAGAGAGTTGAAAGTGGAATTGTTTTTATTGAACATATTGGAACTAACAAACATGCTAGCAGACTCGTTGACTAAAGGGCTTCCGATTAAGCTTATTACGAATCATGTTGTGCGCATGAGATTAATTGAAAGCCTATCATGTTTGTTAGAATAAGATTATAAGTACATGTGATCACCTTGTGTAATAAAAAAGAACAAGGTTATTCTAATATGTTGAATTTTATTGTAGTTTGATACATCAAATTTGTACACATAATTAAAATGTATGAACTACATAGGACCCTTATAAAAATTAGCATTGATCACCATTATTATACTAATGTCCTTAAAAGCTCATTGCTTCAAGTTATTGAAGTTACTAATACTTTGACCTTTGAGAAAGTCTTGTGTCGTTGAGTGATATAATGATTCCAAAGATTTGATAATAGCGATTTCATCGAACGGAATCTAAAGAACATGAGGATGCAATCTTTCCATGAGTTTCGTTATGACCATGGCATGATTTTTCTATGAAAAAGAATGCTATTGTTATGTAAATATGAGGAGGAAAACTAAGACTGATGCTCTATTTGTTGGACGTTTCTTATCTTAATGTGGCCTAGGCATTATTATATTAAAGTAAATACTAGTTTAACTCATGGACTTAAGTAAGTTATGTTGAAGTCATTTGAAGGTGAATTAATTGACTTAAAGTGCATCTAATTTGGGAGTTTAAATTGCTAAAAATAATTCTAATGTATAACACTTGAATTTTCAAGTGTAAAATTTATACCGAGTAGTTGTGCTAAAGTTTATAAACTTTTCGTAAGTTTCTTAAGTGGGTTATTAACTCAAGTAAATTAAGAAGAGAAGTTATGGATGCTGATAGGTAGTCTTTGATGAGAAGACTAAAGCTTAACGTAGCATTCCTCCCTATAAATAGATCAAGGTCCTAACTCATATTCTCACCTTTTAGAATTAAGACTTGATATACACCACAAATCGTTACTCATCAACTATAGTGAGAATAGTGAGTTGAAGATTTTTAATCACATTTCCTAATATAAAGATTTTAATCTTTATAATATTTTTATCTTGCACTATAGATCAAGGTATAATATAAAGTATTTTATTATATCTTTGCTTCATGCATTTAAAATTAGGATTCTAGAACTATGTTTTTTTTATTGTTATAAAATTCTAAACAATTTTCCATATCTACTTTAAAATGCACTTGTTGCTAATAAGATATTATGATAGTGTTTCAATTTGGAAGATTGGATTATGATAAGAGAGGGTCATGGTTTTGCACTAAATCCTCATACAGAAGTTTTTGGCATTTGTTTTATTGAGCAACTTGTTTCCTACTAATGATAAAGATTTTATGTGAAAAACAATTAAAATTTTACATAGTGCATTTTATTTTTTAAGTGTTTTATCTTAGTAATTTTTTTTTGGCTCCTAATACCTTCTCCTAACAAAATTTTGTGATTCAAGTTGATTTTTAAAAAGGGACAGTTGTTGATATTAGAATGGAGAAAAGGTGCAGTTATCCAAACAGAGAGTTTGAGCTCCACACCCCTCTTTCCAGGTCTTTTAGCAAGCTCTGCATGGTACCTCCAAATATTTTATTTTCTTTTTGAGCAATCATATTTTATCTTACCTCATGGGTTACAACTTCGCTATTAAGAAACTAGTAAGACCTAGTCTAAAAAATACACTGTTGTAATGCCCCTATGTGGTACGTTAACAATATTGAATAAATAAAAATAAACTTAAATTCAATAACATTCAAAACATCAAAACAATGCCCATGGGTCTTCGAAAATAAACAGAAAATAAAAATAAACTTAAAATACAAATCACAGTTTTAGTGTAGCACCAAATATTTAGAATACAGTCATCATCACTATAATACAATACCCAAATAATTTAACACAGCCACAGAAAAGTAATACAAATCTTACATGGTCTAAACGAGTTACAAACAAAAATCTTCCAAACACGAAACCAACGGTGTTGTTGCTTATTCCTTGTCAGAAAAATTGCACTGAGTTCCCCCTGAGAGATGTAAGTATGATAGGGATGAGCATCGACATGCCCAGTAGGGAAAAATCATTACTCACCTTAAGGTTTTATTCATTACCACATCAAAACTGCATGGATAGTTAGTTGTCATCATATTTCAAATTATGAGGTTCATTATGATCACATTCTGTAGATACCATAGTTAATCATTATCGAGTTTCATACTTATACATATATATAAATATTACAATTCATTATTATTCCTAGGAATTCACATTAAATAGAGTATCACTCAACTCATCGAAACCCTAAATGGGCACACTTGGCCACCCTTCAAAACATTCCAAGGGTGTTTCGATGAGGGGACATCAAGCCCCGAGTCCTCACCAAGTAGATTCATATACAGTGTGTTATGGGACTTTCGACCCTAAAGGAGCGTCATCATCTCCCCTCCATTTTACCTTTTAGGGTATTCATGCCCAAGAATGTAATCGTCGTCCTTTTCACATCTCACTATTCCTTTATATTAAATTGTTATTTATAGAATCAGTTTTCCTAAACATACTTCTTAATTTACAACATATGTCAAATCATTATGTTCTTCGCTGTACAATACAGGACGAGTTCCATATCATCATGTTATAGATATAATCATATACATTCAAAATATCATATATATATATATATATATCTTACAACATAAAACAACCAAATTTTAATTTACCAAAACCTCACAAAAGATGAGTAATAGAATCCCTATCATTTCCACAATATCCACTGATAATTTTCAGCTTACACAATTCACCACGTAAGCTCCAAGTACGCTGTTATCCTAAAACGTATAAAGTAACCATACTTTAACTTAAATCCTAATTTTTAAGTTTGTTAATTTATTATTTATTTTTATTAGTGTGCCATAATTATTAACATACTAAAATTGTAAATATAAATTTTCTAACTTAATTTTAGTAAATTATAAAATAACAATAAAAAATAAAATAAAAAAATATATGAATTTTATTTTGATACAAAATATATTAAATTAGATTTTTAAAATAAATAATAACGATTTTAAAATATTTATAATTAAAATAATTAAAAAGTTTGATAGTTATAAAATTATTTGAAATCATAACTTTTATAGAAAACTATTTATTATTTTCGAACCATTAACTATCAAATAATAATCATTGTCCTAGTGGTCTAGCCTCCTTTTACTTGAGCTGAGGTTGGGGGTTCGAATCCTATCTAAAGCTTTTTTTTATTAAATTTCTGTATGAAAAAATGACATGTCGTTTTAAGAAAAACGACATGCAGTTTCTGTGAAAAACGACACGTCGTTTTAAGAAAAATGACATGTAGTTTCTGTGAATACAAAGAACCTAGAATTCATTTTCTAAGCCTTTTAATCCAATTTTTAGTTTCCTAACAGCTTTTTAAATATAAAAACTATATATAAGCAATACATAATCATCTCTAAACATCAAAAACATATATTTCACAATCTGCATACCAAAATACAGCTTAAAATCAAAGTTAAAGTTTTAGAAATCTAACCTCAAAACTTAGTTCAAAAGTGTTGTTTGATCTTGAATTAGGGGTGAACGGCGGGCGGTTTGATGGTTTTTGGGCGGGTGCGGTACGGTTTTTTTGGATGGCGGGTTAGCGATTAACCAACCCGCAAACCGCCCACCACATGGCGGGTGGTTTCGGTTTAGGTTTTGGGTGGTTACGGGCGGGTGCTGGCGGGTTAGGCGGTTTAGACCTATGCTATTGCCCAATGTAATTTTTTGGACCTTTTTTTTAGAAAGTGAAGAAAATTTGTAGAAAATATAAGATGATACTACATAAAGCATTCCAACAAGTTTGATGCTTAAAGACAGTGACCATATTCAAAAGTACTAAATTAAGAAACATAATCATTCACTGCAACAAGAAACATTAACTACAGATGAAGTGATAAACAAAGTCAATAGTCCATAAAGATTAAAGCCTATTCACTGGGTTTGAAAATAATAGAATACTACAAATGAAATGATGAACAAAGGCAAGTGTTCTTTTTCTTTTAGGGCTTTCTCTACTAACTTACTTGATTTGAATTTTGATCATTTCACAAAATAATAGGAGAATTTCCAGTTTTCAATATGTCAAGAGGCAGCCGAGCCTGTGCTTGGAGTGTTGGATTGTTCAATCATCTCTAAAATAAGAACAAAATCAGATAAATGATAAGTTTTTTTAAAAAAAATATATAGGCGGGCGGGTGCGGGTTGAACCCGCCCTCAAAAACTTAAAACCAAACCCGCCCACCAAATATGAACCCGTCCACCAGTGGGTTGCTAACGTAAACCTGCTTTTTTCAAGATGGGTGGGTGCGGGCGCGGGTGGTTGGCGGGTGCGAGACGATTTTTGTATTGCCCTATCTTGAATATCCTCGAGTTTCCTTGATCTATGAGTTGCTAGGATGAAGTTTTATGAGATTTTTGTTGAAAAATGGGTGGGATTTGAGGTTTGGTCTCTTGGGTTTCTCTTGGTATGGTGGTTGTTGTACGGGGAGAAATGAAGCAAAGAAGAAGATGAAGAAAGGAAGAAAGAAAGAAGAAGAAAGAAAGTGAAGAAGAAGACAGAGGAAACAACAATAAATAGAGGCAAGGAAGAAAATAGAAGAAAAGAAAAGAAAAGAAAAGTTAATCAACATCCCGTTGAATGCGGGATGTTTGTCTGAGATTCGATTGGTAAACAACAAAGAAGAAGGCAAGGAAAAGCTCACAGGTGAGTTTTGAAGAAAAATGTCAGAATGGCATTTTTGCAATTAACTAATGATGCCAAGGACATTTTAGTAAACATGCTAAATAGGAGTAAGAAAAATTTTAGAAAAATTAAAAATAGGTGGAATAAATAATATGGAGTAATTTTAGATGCAAATCAAAGTTTAAATTGGCACACTAATAATTAATTTATATATAATTATGCTAGTTAAAAATAACAGGTGTTACAACTGCATACTAAATTGAGACCTACACTTTAGTGAGTTCGTAGGGTTTTAACTTCATCAAGATTAAAATAATTTTTTTCTAAAATGCTTTAGAAATGGGACCCACCCTTTTTTATTTTCTTTTCTTTCGAACTCGGTAAATAACTGAATTCTCTTAGTAAGGAGATGTTTGGTTTTGTGGACGAATTTCTATGATTGGTATTAGGCTATGAATATTAACACTATGTTTAATAGGAGGAAGAGACGGAGCGAGGAGAGAGGCGTGGAGGGAGAGAGATAGAAGGAGAGGTCAAATATTTTGTTTGATTGGGGAAAGAGGAGGAAGGAGGAGAGGTGGAGGGATGTGGCCTTCCTTGTGGCCATCAAATTGGATCTTTACGTTGATGAAAGGATCTAAGTAATCTATCACTTTAAAATTTAAAAAGACTATTTTACCTTTTAAATAAATAATTATAAGTAGTATAGTTATACTATATAGTAATTTCATAAATAACTATCATTTATCCCCTTAATTCTCTCTTCATCCTACTAAACAACATACACTATTACTACGATCCTCTCATCCTTCTTGTTTTCTATCCTTATAACTCTCTCTAACCTTTTTACACCTCATCTCTCCTACCAAACAAAGTGTAAAACCATCTTCTTCCTTTTACTTACATGTGACAAAGACAGAAAAGCTCAAAACACCTAAAACTTTTTCTCTTTTTTTTTTTGTAACACGATAGGCGGTAAAACCCACTGCACAAAAGTGCCATAGGCAATGCCCAACGGGGAGATTTTTAAAAATGACTTTTTGGAAAAAAAAAATTTGGTCAATGACCCTTTTTTTTGGGACAGTTTTTGGCTTAAAAAAAATGTTTTTTAGATATCAAAACGGTTCTAGTTTTTTTTTCCATCCTATTGAGGTTCCTTATCCTACTACTGTCATTTTCCTTATTTTTTGAAAAAAACTGAAACAGTTTACCTGCACAGAAAAACGTGTTTTTTTTGTTCTAAAAAAAAGAAGGTCATTTACTTAATTCAAAATTTTTTTTTGTCCCTTTCTTCAAATTCTTCCTGCCCAACGTATATAAAAGAGTTTTCTCTATTTATGTCTCTCTTTTACCTGTAGTTTTTTTTATACTACTCTTTTACCGCACAAAACTGCCGTCGGCCGCAGGACTCGGCAGCGCCGTCTTTAAATCTGTTGGAGAAAGGCTGTTAAAAATTCGTGCCATTAAAAAAAAAAAGGAAAAAGAAAAATTCTGGTTGCAGTAATGGAAGTCTGGCGTGGACAGTGGAACGCATCTCCAATTGTGTTGGAAGCATTCATCCCATTCGCCTCGTTACGTTGACTACTCGCCGGCTTTCACGACCAACTAAACTTCACACCTTTTTTGTCTTTTAATAAATTTTACGGATTCCATCTAAATTATATTATGTATGTCAATGTACCACTTTAATTTTAAAACATTTATATTGTACCCTCTAAAGTGTAATATTTTTTAAATTCATCCCCAATTTTGAAAACATTGTTTTCTAGATAAAATTGTTGAATTTTCATTTGATTTAAAACTAGATATTATACTTAGAGATTAAAATGAATGTTCTTTTTATTTTAAATGAGTTAGTTAGGCATCAAATTTTTGTATTTTTTATCTTTAAAGTACTTATTCAAAAGTGAGAAAAAGAAAGAAGAAGATTGAAAAACTATCGTAATTCAAATTGATTCTTTAAAGCTTTTAATTAAGCCAATGAGTTTATCTTTTTAATGAAAATAATAGGTATTATTATGTCTATAAAACAATATGTTTCAAAATTCAAGAGATAAATATAAAAAAGTATTATAGTTCAGTGAGTACAACATGTACGTTTTAAGAATTAAAAGGCATTTTGACATAAATAAAATAATTCAGGAGAGTTTGTAAAATTTGTTCCTTTTTTTTTATTCCTTGGGAAGTTCCTTCCTTCAATTTGGTTTTGAAATTGTAGCTCCCACAAATTTAATTGCCGTGCTTTATATCAGACCTCTTCTTTTTTACAAAAGAAAAAAAAAATCATTTTTTGTGCCTTCTCTTTCTGTTTTTTTTTTTTCCTATTCTTGCACCTAAAAATGTTATTGAGAAGTCCGTTTTGACGGCCTAACAATAATATTATAAGTAGCTGAATATTATTTGTACGAGTTATTTTTGTCTTTTGATAGGTCCCAACATCCAACCCACCTATTCAATAAATAGTATAGTGACATTTATGTAGTCTGTCCCCAAGGAAGCCACGGATTGACATATGCCACACACCCAAAAACATTTCCACCTTCTGCTAAGACAACGCTTTTAAACATAATGAAGAGACTAAAATGTCCCCGAGTCAAGTAACTTTTTTTTTTCTTTTTCTTTTCTCTTTCACTCTGTTTGCTTCTCACTCTTTCACTTCCGCAGCTGCCACCCCAAACTTTGAGTCTTGTCGTTGATGCTATTCTTGAGATCGGGGTGACGCCACGCCAACACCGCCGTTGCTATGCTCGCTGACTCCAAGCTCCCTTGCCGAGCTCCCACGCTATCATCGTTGGTCCTTGCGAGATCGGGGCAATGCTGACTCCGATCTTCCTTGTTGAGCTTGTAATGCTGTCAAGATGGAGCTTTGGAGAACTCGCACATTGACATGGAGATTGATGGCAATCTGCAAATCATCGACAAGCCCAAATGCATGCGCAAAGATCATGGGAAACCATCGTCATTTTGTTCACCAACTTCGATCTTTCCTTGCCGAGGTTATAGCGCCATGGAGATGAATATTGGAGTCGGCACTAGAGAAGGAAAGATCTCGGCTCGAATTAGCCGGTCCTTGCACGGCAGCCACGACGCAATGGTGGTTGTCTCCAACAAAGATGTGTGTATGGTTTTTTTTGTTGTTAAACAATATATATTGTTGTTATTATTATTAGGAAAAATTGCTCGGTTGATCCTTAAATTATTGACATGATTACTTGTTACTTTTTATTTTTTATTTTTAGCTTAATTGACTTTAAATTTAAAAAAAATATAAAAAAAATTAACTTAATTGACGTCCCTTAGTTTTTTCTCTTTTTCTGTCATATGAGTATCATGTGATCCTAATTTAATTCAAAAAGACCGAAACACGCCTGAGTAAAAGTAACGACCATTTTAACAAAAAGTAATAACAAAAAAATGAAAAAACAAAAACCAAATGGGAAATCTTTTATCTTCACTGACTCCAGCTAGTCAAACTCAAATCCCTCGTCTCCCCCTTCTCCAAACCCCGAAAAACGCGCTCACCCCTCTGTCACAAGTGTCGTCTTCATCAAACCAAAATCTCCACTATGTGAGCATCATTCAAAAAGTCTGTCCCGCCACCGACAACTCAAACATCCATACCGACAAACCCTGAAAAAAACCCACAGCAAACAAGTCATGGCCAATTAAAAATTTGCAAAAATTAAAATTAAAAAAAAATTGCAGACAACTTTGAAAGCTTGGAAGGAGGTTGGATAATAGGCACCTTAGTTCATTTTATCCAAGGCTATAAATTACAAAAATACATCCCAATGGTGAAAAATATTATTGCAAAGATGTAATTGGAACTAATATATAGCCCACGAATTTATTAAGGAAGAAAAAACATATGCAACTACTTTTTGCTCTTTCGTAACTGTGAGAAGAGCAAAAAAGAGCAAAAAGAGAAAAAAAAAATGATTTACCAGAACTTGAGTGTTTGGATCAGTGGCGGTGGGGAGGTAGGTGCAGCCCCTCTAGCGGTGTCAGAGCTAGAGAACGGTGAGGAGTCAATGAAGGGGTTGGCTTGCACTGGTCGGCATTTATGTTGGGCTGGGCAACGTTTGAACAGCGGTGGAGAGAGAGAGAGAGAAAGAGAGACAGAGAGTGGGGAGGGGAGGAAGAGAGATTGACTTGGTGGTGGGTCTGAGTATAAGAAGAAGAAGAAGATGATGATGATGATGGTGGTGGAGAGAAAAGACAATGGAGGAGGCGTCATAGGAGGTGGTTGGAGATGGTTGTTAATGCTTTGCTGCTAATCAACACTACTTGCGGCGATACATGATGGTCGAACTACTTACCCTGCTCATCTTAACTTCTTAAAGAGTACCTTCAATAAGAAGAGGGTACACTTTGTAGGTCAAGGCGACACCAGTGTAGTGCCATCTAAGGATTCTTTGATGCTCAAATCAAGTACTTGTTCAACTAAGATCGAGAGTAGAGTTAGGTGAGAAAGTCCACTTACCTTGGAGGTGGAGTATATGCTTTTATTTATAGGCCACCACTTAGATTGGATGTAAAGTGAGTTTGACCGTGACTCAGGTGTCCATCAAGTGGTGTTAGGGGGTTAGTGACAAGTGTCACAATCCCAAAAGGTGGTCAATCCTTCATATAAAGGCTTTAATGAAGCCATATGTCAGCCTTAGAGATGAGTTGCTACCTGGTTTCATGTTGTACTTATTCGTCTCGAGCATGTGTTCCCCCCAAGGAGGCGATATCTAGTGTTCATCCTACTCGTCTCAGCTTCCCAAGAATTAACATCTGTTTCAGCAAGGTGATCAGACAACCGAGATAAGTTATACAGGAAATGGAGCCGAGCATACCGAAATAATAGCCCCCTAGTGCACCTAGTCGGTGCTCGGCTAAGTCGCACTCTACCCAAGCAAGTTAGTCAGCTGACATGGTCCTTGGATACTTGTCTTCGGAACCTCGTGTTTTGAGAGATTCTTCGAGGTCGTCAGTCAAACTCAATTGACATGTGTCAGCCTGCCATTGGTTGTTTCCCTAACGAGCTCAATCATAGCGCCCTTTTGATTTCCATGCCTGACCTTTGGCTATAAATAGGAAAATCCCTCTATTCATTTAGCACACATTGCTTACAAATTTTTGAGTCTTTCATTCTAGCTGTCGAGCAGGAGGCTTGTCAACCTGTAGAACTTTCAAACTCGATCAATCGATCTCAAACAGGTAATTCTTGAACATAAATATGAATGACTCCCAAGACTAGTGAGTGAGTGTTTTTGAGTCGGATGAGAGTACCGAGTCTGATCGAGGAGAAGAGAAGTACCGAGTAGGAAGGAGCAACTTATTTGGCCTAGATCCTTAGTTTAGGGCAAGGGACTGCTCTCGTGAAAGAGTTCTTGGATCTTCTCGAAGGAACGATCCCGATCAGGCCATGTAGGGGGGAAGACCCTTACATCGAGACAGCCACCGCTGGTACATCCTAAGTGACTAAACAAAAGCGTGCTCGTTTAGCAGCCGCCACGCTCTGCTGCTGATCAACAATGATGAAGATGAAGAAGAAGAAGAAGAAGAAGAAAAGGAAGAGAGAGATGGCGTAAGGTGACGGGGTGGAGTTTGCTGACACTAATGGGGGCGGGAGATGGGAGGGGGGAGAGTGGCTGTTGGTGGGATGGGTGATAGTGTTTTTTGGATGGGTAGAGTTATGCAGTTAGCTTTTTTAATTATTTACTTTTTTATTTTTTATAATTCTTAATTTAATTTACTTTATTTTATTAAAATAAAAAGTTCTTATTTTACTAGAATACCCTTGATATACACTCATGTGACAAAGAAAAAGAGAAAAAACTAATAGAAGTCAGTTAAATAAGTTTTTTTGCACATTTTTTTTAAAGTTTGAGCTAAAAAAAGAACAAGGACAGCAAGTAGCCTTTTAAATAGTTCGAAGACCAGCCGAACAATTTACTATTACTATTATTATTACTATTACTATTACTATTATTATGCTTGTGATTCTTTGTGATTTTATATATTTGTTATTTTATACCTTTGAGTTATATTTAGGATGTAGATATATAATGTCATGATATAGCATAGTATTATCTACAATTATTTTTTTAACAGGCATAAATCAATCCAAATCTTAGTTGCAATCTTGTAAAGAGCCCAATTTATAAATGAACTTTAATGACATTAAAAAATGGAGGGTATAAGCCTGACGATGAAAAAAGGAATTTCCATTCTCATACTCCTCCAAGAGAAACAATCATTTTATTGAATTTTTTTTATTTCAAAAAGTTATTTATTAAATTTTTGCAAGTCAGCAAACAAATATGAACTCCTATAACTTGCATAATACCTTTTATTTCTTCCACGTGTTCTAGTTAAGCTTGCTAAGAGGGTTTTTTTATTTATTTTTTTTGAGGGTAAGTTAGGAGATTTTTTAGTATAATGATAAGTAATAAAATATACTATCTTTTGATAATGAAATATAGAATTTTGTGGACAATGTTGTTGGGTCACAGAAAAGACCCAAGTCAGATATTGGACCCAAAAAATCCTGAGACTAATCTTGACCCTTATAGTTTTGGTGAAATCCTGGAGAACGCATTTATCAGACAATGCCTAAGAAAGAAGAAATGGTCAAACCTTGTCTTTTATTTGAATTAAAGATCTTGCAGATGGTGATAAACACTCAACCTTATCAGGATCCATAAGATCCTAAATACTTAAAGGAGATAAGCTCCACGAGAGATCATGACAGTGTCATCAAGCCAACTAAATAAGAGATTATCTTATTTTTGAATTTAAATTGCAGCAAAAGGATCAAAATATGACTGAACTAGTAAACTAGTTATAAGGGTCAACCCTATAAGATAGCCTTAAGTCCAATGCTTGGTATAAGCCTTAGCTTTAACTTTGCAAGTAGTTTTCTCATAGTGAAAATATCCCCAACCTGATAAAATTCCCAATGGATGTAGCATTCGATTAAGATAAACTACTTCAAAATCTTTGTGTGTTCTTGATTTTTTTTCTTACTGTTTATTTACTCATTTGTGAGTGATCATCTCGATAAAGAATTTAGAGAGATTTTTGTTAGACGAGTTTTACCCATCAACAGATATCATAATGTAGTTAACAATGTGTAAGAAGGAAATAATATTTATAGAAATCTAACTCTAACATCACAATTAAAATAGAGACTGTGAATGAGCTTCCAACATCAATGTCGTGTGTTAAGGTGTTGAGATCTCTAGTCGGAACTTGGTGGGCACGTCGAACATATTGCCTAGAGGGCCTTTGCTCGGATAGAGACCCAGCTCCGATTTGTTTCCTGCGGGGGGGAGCGCATCCCTTAAGAGTTGAACCCGTATCCTTTTGAATAAAAGGGTCTTAGGTTGTCCCTTAGGTATCAATCCTCCAATTGGTTGGATTGATACCTTGGGGACACCCTAAGACCCTCTTATTCAAGATGATACAAGTTTAACTCTTGGGGGACGTGCTCCTTCACTAAAGGCAAAAATCCAAGCTGAGTCCCTCTTCCAAGCAAGGACCTCTCCTCCACAATTTGTTAGGAGGGAGCCACTTGTCGAGCTAAAGACCCTCCCTGAGCAGGGTGGATTGGTACTTGAGGGACACCCTAAGACCCTCTTATTTAAGAGGATACGTGTTCAACTCTTGGGGGACGCGCTCCTTCACTAGAGGTAAAAATCCGAGCTGAGTCTTTCTTCCGAGCAGGGACCTCTCGTCCATAATTCGTTAAGAGGGAGCCACCTACCGAGCTGAGAACCCTCCCCGAGCAGGGACCCTCTTGGTTGAGCTCAAGTCTCCGGTCGGGGATCTCAACACCTTAACATCGTGACTTAGACATACCTTTTTTTAAAGATATTAAATGTCTCTAGTGTTGTTAAATTCAAAACAAAATATCTACTTCTTAAAAAAATTGAGAATCGATAACTTTCATGATTGTAAATTTGATAAATTAAGCATAAATAAGCCACTAATTATTTATTAATTATTTACCAAGTCATTTCTTAAATTATTTTTTAACTTCTAGGACAATTAAAACATCTACTTAAAATAAACTTGAAAAGATTCATGTAGAAAATAAATATTCAAGAACATTTGTAAACAATAACTTGTAGTTGTATATTTTTAGCCATCTAAACAAATAATACGTTCTTATTTAAGAAAGGATAAACAAATCTGATTTGAGATATCATACCCTGTCTTTTTTTTTTTCAAATGAAGGTTAATTTGGTTGAAGTTTTTTTTTTTTTTTTTGACTTTTAAAGTAGTTTAGGACATTTAAAAAAAGTTTGGTGGCATATATTTCATAAAGAGTGGTTCTATTTACACTCTCTTTTTATCTTTTCACATTCTTTTCTAAATACATCCCCTCTTATAATTTTACAATAACGAAATTTACTTAGGGGAGGTCTATGGTGGAAAATAGTTTCATAGTCTACCAATAAAGGATGATCCAAAGAGAGCTTACAATTTGAATAAGATTTTTATGTGGTTTTATATAGAGTCATCCACACCGAATGATTACCTACATACACTAAACATACTTAAAAAACCCATTATTTTTTTTAAAAAAGTAACAATAATTTATAATTCGACAAAATAAAAATTTCTTAAAGAAGGAAAAAAAACCAAAACCAAACAAATCATATTTGTAATTCCAAAATAAAAAAATCAGACAACATATAAAACCATAAAAAAATTAATGCATAAAACAAACACATAAAGCAAAATCAATTTTAACGTTAACTAAAACAACTTGTACCTAAAAAAATACAAATTAATTTCATAGTTTCCATATAAACTTTAAAATGCATAATTTTCAAAACACAATTAAGTTCCAAAATACAGCTTTCAATAACATAGTTAATACCTAATTACTTTCTAAAAACACAAATTAATTTTCAAACTATAGCTTTCAATAACACAATTAATACCTAATTTATTTCCAAACATAAATTAACTTCACAATATAGAGAGAGAGAGGCTTTAACTAAATTTTAGATTTTGACGTCGATAGGAGCACCGCCGACAAGAGCATGGATCTTGATGTTCACCCCGACGAGTGTGGGTCCTAGTATTTTCCTCACAATTAGCTAGTCGGCATGGTTCCCATAGCCTGTCACCATACAGGAACTACTCATTGCCCATCATCGTGTTCTCCTCGAGCCTCTCTCTTCAAGATTGACCCTTGCAAGGCCTGTTGGTTGTGAGGGCATTGATGGGTGGTCACTCGAAGGGTCGAGGCGAGGATGGAGTATATTGGGTGTTCCTGTACTTAGAGGAGGGTGCTGCAAATCACGATCGATCAGATCAAATCTCGTGACGGCTCTTCGATGCTAGTGAAGGTAGACAGAGAAGATGGGTGAAGAGAGAGACATAAAAAGAGATATTTGAGTGAGATAGGGTTTTTCTTTTTAAAAGAGATGAGATCTAAAATGGAAAAAAAAAGAAAAAAAAAGAAGACTAAGATAGTGTACACTCAAGCTTATATTTTAACTTTTAAAATCATATCATGTCATTCATCTGATCAAAATCCAATGGTGCAAACAAACATTTTCCATAGGTGTATTTTTTTTTGCCCTCCATCATAGCATTTCCCATTGACTTATTGCATCTTTTATAGTTCCAAAACTACCTTAAGACTATTACTTTCTTTCACCTTATTTTTCTTTTTACATTAACCATTTTATTTTTTTTATTATTTTACTATTCTTATTTCTATATCTATCTTTTTTTTATTGATTAGGCATGAAGTATTCTGATATATATATATATATATATATTTTTTAAATTAAAAATTATATGTACTCATTACAATTATTAAAAAAATTATATCTACTAATTAAATTTTTGTAAAAAAAAAATTATTATTACATCTACTTATTTAATAAAAATAGCAAATTTATAAACAATCAAATTGTCTTGATACTAGATTAATTTAACAATCATTCGAAACTAAGGGTATTCAAGGATCAGATTACACGAATTATGGAGTCAATATGTAATCTAATCTGTATATATTGGATTAAAAAATCGCAATCAAAAACAAATTCTTGAACACTCCTAATCTAATCTAATCCATTTCAATTCAATCTAAAAACCATCGGTTTTGTAAATTGGATTCTGTGGATTCACAAATTGAACCTTTAAATTTATTGAAAAAACTAAAAAAATGAAGATTAATATGATATAACATAACATAATTCAATAAATTTAATCTAACATATTACAACCTAATTAAATGTAGGTCTTTGATAATAAACTAAATTGTTGCATTACAAAACACTACAACTACCAAAATAAATAAACTTTATATATAAGTAAATATCATAAGTAAATAATGTTTGTTTTTCTATTTGAGCTAAAAAATTTTTAAGCATATAAACTTCAGACACAAGACCATAGATGTATAAGTTTAGGGGAATTTACATAAATGCCTTATCTTTTAAGATTTACTTTTTATAAATACCATACATATTCATTTGTGGCACAACTTAACATATAACATAAATGGTAGTATGGAATAAACTTTTGTAGGTGTGGCATAAATAAACACAACTTTTAAAAGCGTGGCATAAGATGTAATTTTCTCATAGGTTTACGTATCTATTAAAATTTTGTATATGTATATGTATATATAATTTATACAATATGCATAGTTTGGATTTGCGGATTACATGGATTGAAAGATACTCAATTATAATCCAATCTACATATATCGGACTGAGATTTTCTTAATTCAAAACCAATCCATATTTTTCATAATCCAATACAATCTAACGTATTGGATTGGATTGGATTGACAAATTCTATGAACACCTCTAATGTAAACTTGTTGCTTACAACATAGCCTATTTTGATATGTTCTTTTATTTCTTCTTGCAATCAACAAAAAAAGGTACAAGAACAATTGTGGTGAATAATAAAGAAAATTTAATGTACCTTCATATGATTTTTTGGAATAATCATTGAATGATGAAAATTAAGATTTTGTTATAAAAGGATTTTTGCATTAGGAGCTTATTTATTCAGAGAGATGGCATATAGGTGTGAGAAAAGAAAAAAGATGTGTTCGTAGGTTCTAATTATTAAAAAAGATATATCATTAGTTTCTAATTATGTAATTAGATTCATTATAGCTGTCCTTTTTATCATTCTATTAAAGGGTTTTTCTGTAATATTAAATTTTATTTTATTTTTTGAAAGGATATTAAATTTTATTTTTAAGGGGTGTAAATAGTCAAGTATAAAATGTGAATAAAACCACCATTTCTTAATGTAGTATTCCGACTAACTACTTTTAAGATATCTCTTCTTTTTTTTCTTTTTTTTGACAAATAATTTCGCACTTGTATATTATTTCAATTCGCAAAACAAACACAATTCTATATTTTGTTGATTAAAGTATTTTTAAATGCTACCGTCTAACATTATTTGAAACGCAATACAAAATTCGAATTCTAAAAACATCTCCAATACTATAATAGTGTGCCATTATCAAATTTTAACATTTAATTAGGAACATCATTTTCTAAATATAATATTAATTTTTAAGTTAAATTTAACATATATTAACTTGGTAGTAAAATTGAGATCAAATATAACGTACGCTAAACTTTAATATTTGATTGGCAATCGTATATTTATTAACTTTGTCATTTAACCATTAAAAGATTGACAAATATTATTTTAAAATTAAAAATTTCTATAATCTATAATCTATAATCTATAAAATAGCCAAGTGAGTTATAGCCACTACTTCTACTTTCACCACATGGCTAGCCCCTTCTTTTTCTTCTTTTTGTTGTCTTTTTTTGTTTTTGTTTTTTTTTACTTTTTCTAATTTTCCTCCTTTTTTCTACTTCATTTTCCCAGAACTCCAATCCGTTTTGCATTTTTTTACTGCACGCCTCTGAGAAATTTATTTATTTTTTCTCCGCTTTGTTTCTATTTAAATATTTTCTTTAAAATGTGCCTTTACTTAATTTTTTTCCCTTTTACCAAAGGTTACTCTATATTTTTATTTTTTTCGATGTGCTTTTTTAAAAGAGTCTTTTCCCCACTGCTCCTATTAAATAAGTTTTACAAATGTGTTTTACTTATTTTTTGTGTATTTCTTATTATATTAAAAGTGCTCCTCATTAGCTCTCAAACATATCTTTTCTTTAACAACCTTTGAGCGCAACCTCTCCAACAATTATTTTCTCTTAAATAACTTTTTTTTTTCAATTTGTTCGTGTTAATGTACTTTTGAAATACAGTTTTCCTTAGTTTTCTTCTATTAAAATTATTTCGTGCATATATATGTCTCCCCACTTAATTTTTTATTTATTTTTGCTTTTTTTTTTCAAAAGGTTATAAGTTGATTTTTTTAAAAAAATTGATTCTTTAAAATGCTTTTTTTGCCACTCCTACTCTTATTAATTTTTTTTTCTTGAAGTGTGCACCTACTTAATTTTTTTTGTAACCTATTATACCAAAATGATGCTCGCAATTTTTTTTCTAATTAGTGAAATATTTTTTAAATGACGCTTTTTAAACATGTTTTTTACTCAGCTCTTTCACTAACTGTTTTTTTCGTAAATATTTCTTTCTAATTTGTTCTCATAGAGAGAGTTTTTTCTTAAGTACATCCTATTTAAATATTTTTAAATAAATAAAAATGGTATGAGAAAAATAAAATTAATATTCTTAATTTTGACATGTGGATGAAATTTATGAAATTACTTCCCTTGTACGAAGCACGTGACACTCAACTACTTAAAATAAAAAAGAAGAACAAATTATGAACTTGTTTTGAACCAAAAGAAAAAAAAAGAGAGAACAAATTATGAACTTTTTTAAGATTAAAAGTTGGAGATGTTATGATAATTTAACTCAAAAATATATTATGAAGCAATAAAGTGAAAAAATTCCCAAAAATCCCTAAAAAAATTTAGAATCCAAAAATCTTATTGACATTTGCATGCATCTTAAAAATTTATTGTCATTTGTGTGGTGCATCTTAAACTTTTAATTTTTGATATTTAAGACCCTAAACTTTACCCTTCTTAACGATTCAATCTAACCGAGAACTATCGTCAACAAATGGACGATGATAATTAGAGTCCGAAATTCCAATCATGATTTAACTTGGCAACTAACAAAAGGTTTAGAGTCTATCCATAGAAAAATCTTAAGTAATTTTCATCTATTAATTGATGTCCAACAATAAATTTTAAAATTTAAAATTATATTCATTAAAATTAGGGCCTGTTTGATTTGAGTATTTGAACGAAAATTTAAATTTTTATAAGATAAAATATTATAATAAAATGATTTAAATCGTGATTCGAATATTGAAACAAATGGCCTTAAAAGTTCACGTTTACGCTGCCAAACATTAGTAGTTCAAGGTGGTGCAATTAAGGGCAGATCAGTAATTTCATGTGCAGTACAAGGTACACGGGAGTAAGTACACCACACCCCGCGTAGATCAAAGACTTGTGCTACAGTGCATTGCTGACGATCGAGTCAAACATCGGCTATGCACCGCCACTTCACAACAACGCTAATCTCACAGTCCCGTCACTCACCACAGGAAACTTTTCCGCCACGTCGTACATTCTCCTTCCAATCATTCGCCTGTTTCCATTTACGCCTCACAGTGCCGTCACCTTACTACCATAACTTTTTAACTTGACCCCTCTTTGCTTCTCTCTGTCTGAAATGGAAACTCCGAATTGCTCTCTTCTCTCTCTCATCTTTCTCTCTCATGGCGGCAGTGAAACCCTAAAATCGAGCAGACATGTCTCTACGTAGAGCTTTCCGGTCCCGGAAATTCTCCAAATCCTTCAGGGAGCTCAAGGTCGAAGAGGAAGATCAGGCACGTGGTGGTCGCCGGCTTGCCCGCGACGACTCGGAGGACCGAGTCGGCGAATCCTCGTCCTCGTCGTCGTCATGGTCGGCCATGTTCCCGGAGCTTCTTGGAGAGATCATGCGGCGAGTGGAGGCGAGCGATGAGCGGTGGCCAAACCGCCGAAACGTCGTCGCTTGCGCCTGCGTCTGCAAGCGGTGGAGGGACGTCGCCAAGGAGATCGCTCGCTCTCCTTCTTACTCTGGAAGAATCACTTTCCCTTCTTGCCTCAAACAGGTTTCGCCTTTGGCAGTATCAAACTGTCGTTGTTTCGCTCTCCTTTCACTCTTATGTCTGGTCGTTTCGGGGATTGTGTTTAGGAGGTCGATTGGGATTGTTTAGGTGTAATTGACTAATTTTTGTGTGAAATGATAAATGATAAATTTCTGTTATTTGTGATGCATATTTTGATTTGATTATATTTGGATGAGGGAAGGGAAATTAAGATATAGAAATTAGTCTAATAAAGCTATTACTGCTTCTAAAGGAAATTATTTATTTCAAAATATGTGCGTGTGCGTGTGTGTGTGTGTGTTTTTTTTTTGGGTACTTTATCAGACAGAAGAATGCTTATCTTTTAAGCTGCATATTAAGTCGTTAGTACTTGTTACTGATTAATGTTTTTACGCTTAGTACAGCCAGGGCCGCGTGATTTACCTCATCAGTGCCTCATAAAACGGGACAAGAAGACTTCCACGTTTTACCTATATCTAGCCCTTACACCATGTGAGTAAATGCGTATAAACTTAAACTTGTAGAACATGGAAAACAAGAGGTGTAAATTCTGATAGATTCGTAGTTTTGTTCTGTTTTGTCTTTTTTTTTTTGGGGTAGAAAGCGATGGATTCAAAGTTGTAAAACATGGATACTGACTTTTCTCTGTCTTGTCGGAAAGGTAATATATAAAACATGAAAACGAGATCTGGGCTGACTTACCCTTATGCTTGTTCATAACCTGTGCTCTTTTCCGTAGCACCAAAAAAAACTACGCTTTTTTTTTCCTTGTTTTTCTTGAAAAAAAAAAAAAAAAAACCTCAAACTTGGTCTAAAAGTGGAAAATTTGTTTTTCTTATGTGAAAAGCTGAATCTTTTTCTTTGGTCTTACATAGCTTTTTTGACATTTTTTTTTTCCCTTAGTCTTTCTAGTTAGAAGTTGTTTTTTGACATCAAATTTGACTTCAGAGGCCTGTGTATATTTGGACACATATATGGATGAAGACAGGTTGGACAATTGTGCATCTTAGATTCTTCATGTCAAGTTTTGAGAGTATTTGATATTTAATTTTAAAGTTTTAAATCCACTTTATGTAGCAACTTCCTTACAACTTCTATCGTTAATCATTAGTCATCAACAACTATCAGCATGTTTTTGGTACTTTTGACAAATGTTGCGTCATATATTTGACCTACATTGTTATTAACATCTATGATTAAGAAATAACCATGCCATATTTATTGATACAGACTGTGCATTATATATTTGTAATTTGTAAAAAGGATTTTTTTTTTCTTTCTTCTAAATGAATATTAATGTAAATGAAATTATTCCACTTATATGTAGGCGTATAAACTTGCAGTAGTATTCTTTTGTTGAGTTAGTAGTTTGGGACTTTTGGTTCCCCTCCACCCCAATTCTATTATTTTATATTCCCTGTTTGTTGTGGTTAGTCCTTGACACCTTGATCGATGCAAATGCAGTTGAAATTGTGCTGATTAAAGCTTCTTTTATTTTCCCCTTACTTGTGCAGCATTCACAGACAAGGGAAAGTTTCTCTTAGCTGCACGTAGGTATAGGCATGGGGCTCATACCGAGTATATAATATCACTTGATGCTGATGACCTATCACAAGGCAGTAATGCTTATGTTGGAAAATTGAGGTATGGCATTTTTATTAAGTGAAGAGAAAGTGAGATCTTTGGCAAAGAAAAATGTGGTTATTTGTTTTGACTTAAAACGTTTGCACCGAGGTTAAGAACTGATGTCTTACTGGCTAGTAAAGCAGCTCACGCTTATTGTATCCTAACTTTAAAATTCACTTGGGGATATTTATACATTTATAGCCAACTGAGCAAGGTGAAAATCATCACATGCATAAGCAACTTTGTTCAGTTAAAACTAGTTTGTATTTTTACGGACGTCAGATATTTGTGGATCCTTTCAGTTCAGAAAGTTCAGCAATTTTTTATGGCGTTTTTGGCATCTTCTTTTTCTCATGGAGTCGTTCAGCGATAGTTGTTGTATTTGTTTTACTATGACAAATGTTTGGTGGCTTATATGTGCTTGTTCATATATTTACCATTCCTTCAGCATGTATATTTTCTGTTGGTATTTCTTCAGCATATAATTGGACCAATGCACTGTCTTAAACAACAAATTGAAGAGTGAACATGATTAAGCCCTAGTGGAAATTCAAGATAATAAGTGTTCCATTGAGGAGACCTCATGTTTGTGAGTGATGAGTTGAAACCTCAAAGGATAATAATTGCCTAGTCCCATAGTCTCAGATGCCTGTTGCTTTTATAGCAAAGAATCATCTTTTTCTAAGTAAGATTCAGTTAACTGAAATTGGCCTCTCGTTGAAAAGCACCTTCTATTATGTAGAAAGTTGTTCTTTGAATAAGAAACATGACGTTTTGTAGGGCAGAAAGGTGAAGTTCTTGGATTTTTAGGATGGTAATATCTCCACAATGTCATCAATAACATGCTGGCAAGTGAGAGTTTATTTTCCCCTTGCTTAACACCTCTGCTTTTCATCAACTGAATGGTTACGTTCTTTTAAATTTCAAAATGTAGTTCAATGGTTTTTAATTCTGATTTTTTTTTCTTATTTGCTGTCTGGATTTCTACAGGCCAACTTTATTCTTTATGTTGGTTGAATAATTTTTTTATAGTGAGAAAGACAATCTTGGTTTGTCATGCATGACTGCTCTAGCAATCCATTGCCTTGTCAAAGAAACAAATGTAAATGTGCCCCTCATCATCTTTTATCTTATTAAGTACAAACTTTTGCAGCTCGGACTTTCTTGGCACCAATTTTACAATCTATGATAGCCAGCCACCACGCAATGGTGCAAAGCCATCAAGCAATAGAGCCAGCCGACGTTTTGCAAGCAAACAAATAAGTCCCCAAGTTCCAGCCAGAAACTTTGAGGTGGGGCATGTCTCTTACAAGTTCAACCTCTTAAAATCAAGAGGACCGAGAAGGATGGTTTGCTCATTGAATTGCCCATGGTCAGGTGACTCATCTGTTGATAAATCTCTAGATGACTCGAAGATGAAGCAGTCTGAATCTGCAGCTTCTGGCACAGTTCTGAAGAACAAAGCCCCGAGGTGGCATGAGAATTTACAATGTTGGTGTCTTAATTTCCATGGTCGGGTGACGGTAGCATCAGTCAAGAACTTTCAACTGGCTGCAACAATGGACCAAAGCCAACCAGGAGGAAAAGGAGATGAGGAATTAGTGCTTCTCCAGTTTGGGAAAGTTGGGGATGATACTTTTACCATGGATTATAGACAGCCTTTGTCGGCATTCCAAGCATTTGCCATCTGCCTTACCAGCTTCGGCACAAAACTGGCGTGTGAGTAACTATATTTTGTTCTGTATGTTAATTAAAGGCCATCAACTGTGGAGTTCTCCATAAGTTCTCCACAAGTTTGTTTGATTTCCTACGCTTTGATTGAAGAAGCTTATTATGTATATGTTGTCATTGTATGATTAAGGCATGTTATAATTGTATTGAAATTATTGGCAGCAAACAAGTTTTTTGTCAGGCAAGCACCTTTTTTTTTAAAAAAAATTATTATTATTATTATTATTAGTATTATTATACTTATAAATTTGAAAATAATTACGAAGACGTTGATTTGATGATTGAGCTTAAACTTAGTTTGCTGTGTTTTAATCGTTGTCTTTCCCTTCATCTTATTTGTGTTTTCTCTTAATATCAGTCTCTTAAAGACTCGAGATGTATTGCAGTTAGACGTGTGAGATCCTATGGCCCCTAATAAAGGAAAGCTCGTCATGGATGAAAAGTTACTTTCAGAAAAATCAGACGGATCTCCCTATTTATATTAAAAAAAAAAAAAAAAGATATCGAGGCAAATCCTCTGCTCGGTTTAAGAGGTCAATTCTTGCTGAGGAATTCCTTTCAAAGAATTGATGCTAGTCAAAAATTGAATTTAGCGTTATATATATATATATATATATATATTCTAGATATCTCTAGATTGACCTTTTGTGGCCCCATATTGTTGTGGGCTACCTTATAGCCATAGGATTTGGGGGTAGGTGACCTCAATGTGCCAGATTATTTAAAGGAACCAAGTTTTGGTGAAAGTCGAATGGTCAAACTTGTAGGCACATTGAGGACACCCTAGAAGCAGTAATGAGCCGGCACAAATTATGCCTAATTCCATTTTCTATTTTTTAACAATAAATCAAGACATGCTACAAAAAAAAAAAAAAAAAATCAAGACACGCTGCATCTCTGATAAGATTCTTGACCCAAAGCTCAGAACAAGAACTGAATTGAACGTTTATCGCAAAGAAATATTGATTTCTACAGATGCACACTCACAAACCCGGTTGGTATTCGAGGGACCAACCCCCATTCCCTAGTCTTGATTTACCCAAGCTCAATCAATGACTAAAACAATCCACACCCTCTCTCAGATGCTAATCCCTCTACTTATACTACTAATATGAGTCTAACAACTATAGCCGAATAATAACAGATATTATAACTTGCAGTAACTAAAGTAACTAAACCAAGTCCTATCACTCTCTTCATCAGAGGATTGCAAGTTTCCCAACTACAAACAGAAAATCTTCACATTTGTGATCCTACATTAAGCAAACTCAGTATATGAATATGATCGCTCTTACGTTTCTTAGAATATCTTATCCTCGGCACCAATATCGCCATCCAAAATTGCATGTCTGGTCAAAACAATTTCCTTTACAAGATTCCTGTAAGTGAAAGGCCTAACTGCCGCTCTAAGAAACAGTTCAGGAGGGATTTTACTCTTCTTAATTCTCTTCCTCCACCGACCGATCCCCACAATCTTCCACTCTTCGGGGCTCACTTTAGGCCATTTCCCCCTCAGCTGAGTTTCATCTCCATCCTCGAAATTCGCCGCTTTCTCCTTCTCATTTGCACTCTCCATTTCCCTGATTTGCCGCTTATAATACTCGGTAGTCACTTCCACGCTCCTTTTCACTAGCTTCTCCATTTCTTCTGAGCTTGTCACTGCCTTTTCGAACTCCTCCTCCCAATGTTCCTCATCTTCTTCTTCCTCTTCTTCATTGTCATCAATATATTCATGCTCTTCATCTCCACCATCTTCCATATCCATAACTACATCATCATCATCTTCCTCAATCCAATCCACAATCTCGGTCGCACCTGAATCACCCCTTGGGCCATCATCCTCATCCGGCGCGTCACAACCCAACTCCAGCTCCTCTAACTTAGCCTTCCACTCCTTTGTGTACGGATGCAACAACTGCACCGGGTGGTTCTTAAGCAAAAATCCCAAACACTTTGACTTCTTCTCATCACTCAGCTTCTCATAACCCTTAACCACATCATCCACAAACGCTTTAGGACTCACCTTCAAAATCCTACACAACCCACCAAAGTAAGTGACCAATTCAACACCCCCGTCATCCATCTCCAACTCGAAAAGATAATTCTGCTCCGTTTTCGGGTCAAGAAACGGCATTAACGCCTTAAAAAAGTTATCTTGAGGCTCAAACCTACACTGATAAACCGGCTTCTTAACATATATAATGTCGGGTCTCATCCAAGCCGCGCATTTTGTTATCAAAGACCTTGTCATATTCCCAAGCCTCCCCATCAAATTCCACTTATCCAATCTCCGATTCCCTGCTTCAACTACAACCTCACAAACCAACGTCCATTGTTCCCATGGCAACTCTGAAATCCGCCATCTCGGATGCCTCACAAACACCCAAAAGTACCTAAATTTTGTCCTGTCCATCTGCTCCAACCTCTTGCCAAATTTCTGCCCCATTTGGAACTGATCAATCCTCTCCCACTCCTCAGCATCGCGGACCTCACTAATCATCGCGACGCGCTCGTCTGAGAACCGCCCACGGACGGGATCCCCGAGGACAACGCCACGCCACGAGTAGGGGCCGAATTCGCCGTACTTGTACCAGTCGTGAGGGTGGCGGAGGTTGGGGTCGTTCTTGTCCATGAAGCGGACCATCCTATCGTAGCCAAGGCCGATCTCCTGGAGCTCGTCTTCGGTGAAGTTGTCCGGGTAGTTCCGGTGAGGGTTCTTGAGACGGTAGAAGAAGGAATCTGAGAGCTTCTTCATCCTGCGGCGGGCGTTGCGCTTCATTTGTCGCCGGAACTTGGCATTTCCGTCGAAGCGGCCGCCGGAGCCGCCAGAATTCGTCTTGATCTTGCCGCTGAAGGAGCGGACGTCACGGGGGTGTTGGGGTGTGGGGATTTGGGGGAGAAATGTTGGGATTTTGGAGAGGTAAGTTATTGTTGGGAGGAGGGGTTTTGATGGGGGTTTGAAAGTTGGGGGGGCTTTGCGGAGAGGGTTTGAGAATGGGGTGAGCGATGGGTGCAGGAGAGAGAATGGAGGGTTTAGGGTTTTAGGGAGAGAGAGGTCCGGAGTCAGCATATTCACTATTCTGTACTCTTCTTTTTTCTTTGCGGAGAAGGGAGAGTGATGGCTTGGAAAGATTACCTACAATTTTTAAAACACGATGACTGCTCTCCAACTTAAAAAAAAAATAAAAAATAAAAAATAAAAAATAAAAATGTTGAAGCCGTTCCTTAAAAAAGAGTTTCATTTTTATTTAATAGGTTAAAATAATCAAACTTTTAATATTAAAACAGTTTGGTCTTTCACAAAAATGATATCTTTTCATAGTTTTTTATTTTATTTTTATACCTTACATTTAGAGGATACAAAGAAGCCATGCCTTATATTTTAGATTGTATCACATTTATATTTTCAGATTTCAAAACTATATTCTATTCTTCTTGTTGTTTTTTTTTTTTTTGTCAACGCCTTATTAACCGCAAAACAAGTCTAAATACCCTTGATAAAATGAAACAAAATAGGAAAAAATAAAAATGACAAAATATTAAGAATATTTAGTTTCTTTTATAGTCCAAATAAACATTTGACCAAAGAAAGTTAAAATGTATTGTGCAAATATTATATTATCTAAAATATAAGGTATCATAAAACATATCATAATAGCTTATGAATAAAAAATGAGTAAAGAAGTTTATTAAAAAAATAAAAAACATAAGGCCATCTCCAATTCATATGCCAGTGGCAATACTATATTTTCCATCAAAAGGTGTGAAAACAACACATTTGATATACAAATGTTTTTGGTGCTTCAATATGTAATGTTATTTCTAATGTAATATTTACATTTTGTCAAAATTATTAAGTGTTAAAAGTTGTAAAAACAAAAGTACTATGAAAGTAACAATTTTGTAATAATTAAAAAAAAGGTTAACAATCAATAAGGATAAAATATTAAATTTGTCATATGTCAAACTTGGTTATAAATTTTCTATTAAATTTAGCATATGACAAATTTGTCATAAAAAATTGCATTTAGAGGGTTTTTTTTTACTCAAATGTCAAAATTTGACATTGGCGCAGCATTGTTGCGTTGCATTGAGATGCTCTAAAGTCAGTGAGGTACGAAATATTAAACCTCAGTGGGCTTATAATAATAAAATTCTAAAAATTTAAAAAGTCAAATTTTATTTTTTTAATAAATGAGTGGAGGCCGGCCTTACATCCCTCTACCACGGACCACGTTGCACACTTATTTTAGCCAATTAAATTAATTTAATGACCAATTTATCATAATGTTAAAAGTTCAGGGGACTCTTTTGGCCTATTAAACTAATTTAGTGACAAAAATATTACAATGTTAATAGTTTAAGGACCTCTAGTGCTATTAACCCTAAAAAAATGAGAATAATAAATTAGTAGCAAGTTATCACTTATGAACAATGGGCTTGTAATAAAATGGTCGATTTTAACATTACTTAAGAATATCCTAACTTTAAAAAAAATTCAAAATTTATCTAATTAAGCTCCAAAAAAATTTTATCTCATAATTTGGAGAGGATCTCCATTATATTATTATTTTTACGAACTTATAATAAACTTTATATAAGTTTATCCCCGTACAGTTTGTGGAGGCCTTGATCGTGATCTTTGGCCTTTTTGGTGGGGCACACCGGGTGATAAAAGAAGTGTGTGCTGGCTGGCTTGGGAAAAAATTTATAGACCCCGCTCTTTGGGGGGTCTAGTTATTAGGAGAATGGAAGACTTGAGCAAAGCCCTTGCTTTGAAGTGGAGTTGGCGTTTGATGACTGAAAAGGAATCCCTGTGGTCGAAGGTAATCATGGCTAAGTATGGGCAAGGGAGGGATTCTTGATGCCTATGCCAAACCAGCCAATTCTCCATTTTGATATGATTGTTAATTCGTTCCCCCTTGTTGGGAGGTGTATGCAAGAGAATTGGTAGTGGTAAGGAATAAGGACGTGTGTATTTGGTCTGCCCTTGGGCCCCAAACAATCCTCGTTTCAAGTCACACTTAAGTTCAAGATCTTTTGCTCCACAATGTTAGATTTGTAAGTGCGATGCCCATAATTCTCATATACCCATTGGCTAATGCATTGCATGATTTTATGATGATATGCATATGATTTATATGTTGATTATTCATTTAAAATGCATCATCATATAGATGTTGGAAAAACAATGTAAAGTGCGCAGCAAAAATTTTAAAATTTTAACATCATAGTAATTTTCTAAAACACAAGTTTGTCATGTTATATGTATAAATTAAACAGATCTTATTAACCTCTGTGTGCCGAAGAACCTCTGCAATCCTTGAAGAGAAGTAACGTTCCAAAAGAGCCTCAACCAACTGGTCTTCTTTGCTATTCTCTATCCACGATCGGAGTGAGTGTGAGCTCACATGTATAGCTCTTCCACCGGTGACTCTCCTTCTAACCAATCGAGAAAACCCAAAGCTAGTGTCCGTGATTTGTGAACAAAAACTCTCAGGGAGTTTTTCAAATGCTCACTAGAAGAGTATCACTCTTAATCTCTCAATTGATCTAAGTAACTCATGAGACTTACTCCCTTTGTATAGCGATTGGTCCTGAGGTCAGTCCTTATCAGATTAGGTCTCAAAAACTCGAAACAGAATCAAGTTTGGATCAATATCTGATAAGCTCTGTGTGAAAACGCGTAATCTTATCGCTCGCTGATCAGCAGGCCGAATAGGCCCCATCAGCAGGTCGAACACGTAGATCAGCAGGCCGAACTGCCTCGTAAATATCTCCGCAAATCTTTTATTTTCCACCCGAGATTCTATAGGATAAAGTCTTAGTTTTGATTCAAATAACCCAATAAAGAAGTTAGCTAATCAAAACAAACTTTATCAAGATAATCTCTAGAAAAATAAATCAATTCACAATAATTCTACAATTTTATCTTGATTTAATTTATCCAATTAAATCAACTGATAAATAGACAAGAATTATGCGATCCCAACAATTCAACAAGTTTATCTTAAATTAATTTTATTACAAAATTAATTCAACCAATAAACAAACATGAATTATTTGATTCTTTCAAATTTTAAACCAATCTGATAAATCCGACATAAGTCACCAATTATTGAAAAAGCACACCGTATCGTTACAGGATTTTGTGAGCTAGCAAAGGGGACCAAAATGGACCTATAAAGTTCAAGCTCATGATAATTATGAAACCCAATATCCCAGATATACATTTCACAATTATCAACTCCAATGCCATTCCACTAAAAGCTTGGAGCTGCACTCTCGAACTTTATAGAATTACGAAGCCTGTATAGCTAAGTCTCCATGACATATCATAGTGTATCGTATCCCTATATAATAATCCATAATCGGCTTAAGGAGAAGTTCTGTCTTACCTTCCCTATTATTTTTATCTTACGTTCTATTATCTCACCATTAGAAAACTTACTATCCAAAGATGGTATACCATTCGGTTACACCTATGTATCCAAATGGTTGAGCACTTCAATTTTTCAATTATAAGATAACGCATATAAAAGGATATCATTACTCCTAAAGAGGAGCTATGGATTCCATATCTATGAATAACAAGTCTACGTTATCAAGAGTCATGCCTCCAACGTACCGGCATGCATACCACTATTGAGATGTGGGAGTCACCCTTTGGTACATCAAAAGACATAAGTCGAGACAACGGGCCCACTATTCATCTCAGGATTAAGATACAATACAAATGATTGTCTAAAGTGAATAGATTTGCCAAGAAAAAATTATTAATCCAAATCAATTCACTTTGTGTCCCGATCCAACACATCGTCATCTATGACAACGTGCTAATGTTTCTATTCACGGAGTCCAACTCCGATGGTCAAGACAAACCATCTCCCAATAAGGATATAGACAACATAACAATCTTTGCATGAATAAAGCACCCAACTTTATTCCATCGATTGTAGATCATATGTTTTAGACCGTCACCTTAAGACTCGTATCTTCTGCATAATTAGTCCATCATATGCCCAATTCTTAAAGATTTAGATCGACAGTCTCAGATTACTGTTTGCTTAACATACATTCAACAAATATGAACGTAAAGATGACAAGATTTGGTATATGTAAATGAATAAATTCTTTATTGATAAAAAATGTCTCAAAAAACGTATTACATTTGTACTCCTTAGGGCATATATATCTAACAATTGATAGTGTGTATTAAATACTATATTATGTATAAGGTATTGTAATATGACAACTTTCTTAAAGGCAGATCTAGTAAGTTTTATGATGGAAAGGAAACTATAATAATGATGTTTAGAGATTACAATGGATTTAATGGATAAAGGAGCTTAATTATAACTATAAGGTACAAAATTGGGGGAAAACGGTCACTTTTGACCTAAACAAAGGGTTTTAGTATAGGTTTTGTTAACAAAAGGATCTATTAATGATATGAGATCTCTTATGATGCTGATGTATAGCTATCAAAACAATAATGAGTAGAGGATGTGAGTTTCACGCAAGTTTCCTGGTTAAAATACTCTAGAAATAAATTACAATATTTTTGATGTTCAGATTTTTGAGTCATGATTAGGGTATTTGTTAGGTTGTAAGTGGCTTGAGAATTTATTATGCCATGTTTGATAATTTATAGAAGAGTTCTAGAGGAATTGATAAAGTTTTGATAACAAACGGCTGAGAACTCAAAGATAGAGTTTGTAGTGTTATTGAAAATTTGGTGTGAGCATATGCACCAAATTTGGTAGGCAAAATGGTTAGCCACGACCTAATTTATGCTTGAGCTTTTGTATGAAAGTTTAACACCTCATTAAGGAGGTGAGTAAGCTAAAATAAGGACACTAAGCTAGCCAAGGTGAAACCACCTCATGGTGAAGTAATAAGGTGTGTTTTTGGTTGTTTAAAAAGCTTATAAGTAAGTAGGTGCCATTTTTTGTAACACCCCAAAAATTTATGCTAGAAAATAAACATAGGTAATATGATAATATCATATACAAATAAATATTATGTTATCTTAAGTTTTTTTTTCAGGTGATGCGATGAGGACTCGGGGTGCTAGAACAAAATTCATGCCAAAATTAATGACTTTTTGTTTATGATGATTTGATGAATTTATGTTATGGTTTAATTATGTGAATAAGATATATTTGTATATAAGTAGTCTCATAAATATATATTAATACGTTTATATATATATATATATCTTATTATTACGTTTATATATATTTAGATATATATATATATATATGTTAATATGTTAATATATATATATATATATATGGAAGCTTATAAACGTGAAGTAAAAAGAAAAAAGAGAGGAAAGTTTATAATTGGGGTTTATAAACGTATTAGTTGACTGTCGGTTAAAAAAAAAGAAGGAAAGTTATGTATTATATTAAATATATTAATAACGTGTTAAATATATTAGTAACGTGAATTGATGAATTTGTTATTTAATAGCATGTATCATAAAAAGGGGGGGAAGTTTTGACTTTTAATTTTTCATTTAATTTTCATTCATTGTTTTGATTACTGACAACCGTTGTTTTTTTTACCCAAAGTAAAGATAATTACAACCATTAAATCACCTAATTTAAGCTATTCTATGTCATATTAATTCTAAAATTTATTTTGGAATTAATTGATTCAAGGTTTTATACGCTTATTCTCCTCAGCCCTCTCTTCCTCTCACTTTTCTCTGGTTCGTCTAAAAAAAAAAAAAAAAAAAGGAAGAAAATTCAATTCCATCCAGCAAACCTTCATCCTTCTATTTTTCTTTTGTAAACTTTTGTTTCTTTCAAGCCATAATCAAAAGAACTTTAAGGTATGCTTTGTCTTTAATATGTTATTTCATGAAAATTGGATGATTTTCTATCAGATTTGGTTGTGTTGTTTTGAAAGGATGTTTGATGATTGAGAAAGGCTATATGATGATTGATGTTAGTTCATTGTTTAAATACACACACACACACAAAGATATATATAATAGGGTTTTGTATGGTTTGATTTTGTTAACTTGATGATTCTAAGTTTTTCATCTCTTAAATTCATGATTTTGTTAAGGGTGATGATCTTATTGATTGATGTTTCAGAAGTATGTCTTGGAATTGTTTATTATGTTTATGTGATTTATGCATATGGTTAGTGTTTATTTGACTTTTTTTATGAATATTTTTTTTAGAATTTTCGTCCCATAGTTGAGGTTGGAAATTTTCCAGTTTTTATATTCAAAATTCAATACTCTGGTTGAAGGTCTAAATGGACTCCGTTTTTAATAAATTAGATATCATTAGAAAGCTATGGATGTCTACTTTCTTTTAAAATTTGTTTCAGGCCATTTGGATTATTCTATTAATTGTTATGAATTTTTAAAGCAGTGAAGGTCTGGCTGTCAGTTTTTTTTTTAAGTTTTGTTATCAGAATTCAAAACTATTTTTGAGTATCCAAATGAGCTTAATTTTTAACGAATTAGGTGTCAATAGAAAGCTCTAGATGTCTATTTTTATATGACACTGGTTTCAGGTCGTTTAGAATTTTGTGTGAATTGTTATGATTTTTGAAACATACAAAGGTCTGGCAGTCAGTTTTGTAAAGTCTTGTAATCTTATGTAATTGTTTGTTTTGTTTTGTGTTTTGATATTATATGAGGATGAAATCAGCCATTTAGGTGTTGTTTTAATGAGATGGATCTATTTGATAGATTATTATAACCTTTTAATAATTTTATTATATTATGACATGAACGGTTCAAAAGGCGAGCACCCGAGACCTCAATCGCACGTCACCGTTGAAAAAGTTTATAAAGGTTAAGTAAGGCATTTATGTAAGTACACTCTCACCTGCAACATGAATAAAAAAAAATGATGAAGAGAAATATATGATTTTGATATTGATGATGGTGTTATGATGTTTTAATATTTCTCTTATGATGATGTTTTGAAGAAGAATATGTGTATATAAGTAGGTATACATTTATATATTTTATGTTTTAAATTGGCGTTGTACACCCTTGATGTTGATGGTGACCGGTGAACGGTCTTTTGTTCGGTGAGCGGACTTTTTGTTACGGTAGGTTTGGGATTAGCTACCTCACTCTTTCTGTGACTAGCGCGCTATGATGGTACAACGTCGGGCCCACTATACGATGGTTTTTAAATATTAAAATGTTTTCAAGATGTTTATATTTATGATGATATTTATTTTATGACCCAAAAATATATATATATATATATATATATTTTGTGAGATACAAGTGTCTTACTAAGGTTTGCTTATATAAGTTAATTCATGTTGCAGATAAGGGAAAAGGAAATATGTAAAAACGGAGAAGCTTGGAGCGGATGCGGGACGATGTGCGATATGAAAACAGGAATAATGATTCTGGAATGAAAATATATTTATTTTAAATAAATTTCAAGGATATGTTTGATGGTGATTTTTGATTGGTGATTTATTTTGGAACTCATATGTATTTCGCAATATGGATTTTAGACTTTTATCAATTATTAAAATTATTTTTGTTCAGATAAAAATTAAAATTTATAATAAAAAGATAATAATAATAATAATGATAATATGAATATTAAAAAAAAATTTCCTAAAATTTATCAAATTTTAAAGAAAATCATTCCCGACAAATTACGAATATTATTTTAGAGTATTATTTTTCGCATTTTAACAAGATAGAAAGATAAGAACAATAAGTTTAACTGTAACGGTCCGTGAGGGGTCGTTACCTAAAAGCTCTAAGTCCGACTCTCCAAGCTCTAAAACATCATTTCTCATCTATGTTTTAATAAAAAAAATCCTTAGTGGTTTGTCAAGTTTTGGGTGTCAAATCACAAGAAAAACCTAACCGGGTCAAGTTAAAGGGCTTTTTCAATTTATAGAATGTTTGGTGTTAGTTCAAGGGGTTTCCCTTTGAGTTTTGATAAGACATTTGAACCTAATGACCTCTAATATGTCATAAACATCCTCACAAAAGGGTTTAAGTAAATTCAATTGGGAAGTGGAGGTTTCAAGTTCGTTTTGGTGGCTGTCTAGAATCAAGTAAATTTTCGAAGTGCTTTAGGTTCTGCCTTTATTTCTTAGGCTAGAAGGCTCCTTTGAAGCTGAAATTATAAGGATATGTTCATCTATATGTTATTTAAATACCCCAAAATAGCTTTAGAAAATTCAATTTGGTTTGAGAGTTATAGTCTTAAAACTGAACCTGATTCCTGAGATGTTACGGTTTGTGATAGTTTTGATATTTTAGGAATCTAAAATTTATTCATAGCTTGGAAACAAGTGTTTCAAGGTATAATTAAGCTTTGGGGAGTCTCAAAATATAAGGGGAAACTATGACAAAATTTTTAGGATAAATTTTGGATCATTTTGGACCAAAACGAGCCCAAAAGGAGGTTGAAATGATCCCCTCGAGCTGGCTGGCCGCTCCAAGCTAGCAGTCTACATACGAGGCCTGCACACAGGGCCTGCATACAGCCTGTGTGGGTGGCCTGTGTGCATAGCCAGGGTTGCCTCGGCCAGACTAGGCCAAATGGCCTAATTAGGGGGTTTTTAGGCCCCCAGAGTCTGTTTTTGATGCCAATTGAAGCATTTGAGATTTGAAAATACCTATTTTCATTAACATTAGTTAAAATGAATATTTAAAATAGGAAAATGAGCTCCTTAATGTTTGATTATTAATTATTATCGGCTTGGTCGTACTGTAAGTGGAAAATTTCAATCTTTCAGAGATGTGAAGTACCGGACCTCATGAGAGCTTTATTAAACAATCTCATTGACTAAAGTAAGTAAAATTTCACCTATATCACTATAATTGTTGTACATTTAACGTTGTGTATGTTCGCTCCAAGGTTTCATAAACTATTTCTAAATTGGTTTTGATGATAACAAATACAATCTTTGTTTATATATGTGTAAATTATATTTTTAATGAATATCTTGAGTATTGCAAAGCTTATGTATCAAGGAAATCAAGTGAAGATCACTCAAGAAGAGTCAAGGTAGACTATAGGTTAAAAGGGACCACACAGACTTGAAGAGCACAAGATTTTAGTAGATTTTTAAGTCAAAATGCAAGTGAGCAATTCTCAATTTAAGTATGATCAAATGAAAGCTCAAGATCACACACTCACGTTGCATTCATAAATTTTGCATATTAGTGTTCAAATATTTGATGTGGAATTGCATGTGAAAAAGTGATTCAAACTGCACTTAAGTTGTTTAAACAGGTTTTAGTAAAAACAGGAATCAAGATGGTTTCTTGGGCAATTTTTGCCAAGGTAGATTGGTCTGCCAACCAAAATTGGTCAACTTGCCAAACCCTAATCGGCCTGCTGATCTAAGGATTTTTGAACCTTAAATTCTAAAGGTTCGAACTGTTGGAAAAAACAATGCAAGGTGTGCAACAGAATTTTAAAAATTTTAATATCAGAGTATTTTTCCAAAACACAAGTTTGACATGCTATATGTATAAATTAAACAAATCTCACTAACCTTTGTATACCGAAGAACCTCCGCAACTTGTGAAGAGAAGTAACGTTCCAGAAGAGCCTCAACTAACTGGTCTTCTTTGCTATTCTCTATCCACAATCGGAGTGAGTGTGGGCTCACACGTATAGCTCTTCCACCGGTGACTCTCCTTCCAACCAATCGAGAAAACCCAAAGCTGCTGTTCGTGATTTGTGAACAATAGCTCTCAGGGAGTTTTCAGATGCTCACCAGAAGAGTATCACTCTTAATCTCTCAATTGATCTCAGTAACTCATAAGACTTACTCCCTTTATATAGCAATTGGTCCTGGGGTCAGTCCTTATCAGATTAGGTCTCAAAAACTCAAAACAAAATCAAGCTCGGATCAATATCTGATAAGATCCACATGAAAACGCGTAATCTTATCGCTCGCTGATTGGCAGGCCGAAAAGCTTGATCGGTAGGCCGAACAGGCCCAATCGACAGGCTGAACATATAGATCGGCAGGCCGAACTGTCGTGTAAATATCTCCGCGAATCTTTTATTTTCCACCCGAGATTCTATAGCATAAAGTCTCAGTTTTGATTCAAATAATCCAATAGAGAAGTTATCTGATCAAAACAAACTTTATCAACATAATCTCTAAAAAAATAAATCAATTCATAATAATTCTATAAGTTTATCTTGATTTAATTTATCCAATTAAATCAACCGATAAACAGATAAGAACTATCCGATCCCAATAATTCACAAGTTTATCTTAAATTAATTTTATTACAAAATTAATTCAACCAATAAACCGACATGAATTATTTGATTCTTTCAAATTTTAAACCAATCTGAAAAATCCGACATAAGTCACCAATTACTGAAAAAGCACGTTGTATCATTACAGGATTTTGTGAGCTAGCAAAGGGGACCAAAATGGACCTATAAAGTTCAAGCTCTCGATAATCATGAAACCCAATATCCCAGATATACATTTCATAATTATCAACTGCAATGCTACTCCACTAAAAGCTTGGAGCTGCACTCTCCAACTTTATAGAATTACGAAGCCGTATAGCTAAGTCTCCATGACATATCATAATGTATGGTATCCCCATATGATAATCCATAATCGGCTTAGGAAGAACTTCTGTCTTACCTTCCTGATTATTTTTATCTTATATTCCATTATCTCACCATTAGAAAACTTACCATCCAAAGATAGTATACCATTCGGTTGCATATATGTATCCAAATGGTTGAGCGCTCCAGTTTTTTAATTACAGTATAACGCATATAAGAGGATATCATTACTTCTAAATCATTACTCCTAAAGAGGAGCTATGGATTCCATATCTATGAATAACAAGTTTACGCTATCAAGAGTCATGCCTCTAACGTACCCGCATGCATACCACTATTGAGATGTCGAAGTCACCATTTGGTACATCAAAAGACACAAGTCGAGACAACGGGCCCACTATCCATCTCAGGATTAAGATACAATACAAATAATTGTCTAAAGTGAATTGATTTGCCAAGACAGAATTATTAATCCAAATCAATTCACTTTGTGTCTCGATCCAACACATCGTCACCGATGACAACGTGCCAATGTTTCTATTCATGGAGTTCAACTCCGATGGTCAAGACAAACCATCTCCCAATAGGGATATAGATAATATAACAATCTTTGCATGAATAAAGCGCCTAACTTTATTCCCTCGATTACGGATTATACGTTTTAGACCGTCACCTTAAGAATCGTGTCTTCCGCATAATCCGTCCATCATATGCCCAATTCTTAAAGGTTTAGACCGACAGTCTCAAACTACTGTTTGCTTAACATACATTCAACAAATATGAACGTAAAGAGGATAATATTTGGTATGAATGAATTCTTTATTGATAAAAATATCTTCAAAAACGTATTACATTTTTACTCCTTAGGGCATACATATCTAACAATCTCCCACTTGCACTAAGTGAGTAAATACAGCAAATCTCGCATCCCCATAGCTTCCACATGTTTATCGAAGACCCTCCCTGTACGTGTCTTCGTAAATGGATCAGCTAAATTATCCTCTGACGGGATCTTGCACACCATGACATGCCCGCCCTCAACGTAGTCCTTTATCACATGATACTTCTGATCAATATGTTTACTCTTCTTGTGAAATCTTGGTTCCTTAGCATTAGCTACCGCCACACTGTTATCACAGTACAGTGATACCGCCTTATCCATACCAGGAACAACCCCAAGATCCCCAAGGAACTTGTGGAGCCACACTGCTTCTTTCGAAGCATCACTAGCTGCCACATACTCGGCCTCCATCGTTGAATCTGACGTGCAATCTTGCTTCGCACTTCTCCAACTGATGGCACTGCTGCCCAGAGTAAACATAAACCCCGAAGTCGATTTCCTAGAATCCAGACAGGATTAAAAATCCAAGTCAGTGTATCCTAGAGGAGTCAAGTCCTCACCCGAATACACAAACATATACCCTCGAGTCCTTCTCAGGTACTTGAAAATATGCTTTACCGCAACCTAATGGTTCGGTCCTAGATCTGCCTGAAATCGACTTACAATCCCGACCGCATAACTTATATCCGATCGTGTGCAAAGCATGGTATACATGAGACTACCCACTGTCGAAGCATAAGGCACCTTGTTCATGTATTCTCTTTCTTCATAAGACTTTGGGGAGTCTTTCTTAGAAAGAGTAATTCCAGACCTAGATGGTTGCCCACCTTTCTTGGAATCTTGCATTGCAAACCTCCTGAGAATTTTATCATGTAGCCAGCCTGTGACAAAGCTATCATTTTGTTCTTCCTATCCCGAAAGATTTGGATACCAAGAATAAAATTAGCCTCACCTAAGTCCTTCATGTCAAACTGTTTGGTCAACCATAATTTGACCGATGACAATGCCCCAACGTCATTGCCAATTAGCAGAATGTCATCTATATAGAGCAGTAGAAAAACCACCTTCCCGTCCTTAATGTGTTTGTAAACACATGGTTCATCCATATTTTGTGAGAACCCATAAGTCTTGATCACCTGATCAAATTTTATGTTCCAAGAACGAGAAGCCTGCTTAAGTCCATAAATTGACTTTAACAGCTTACAAACTTTACCCTCTTGACCCGTGACCTTGAACCTGTCTGGCTGTTCTATATAAATGGACTCATCAAGATAGCCATTTAGAAAAGCCGTCTTGACATCCATCTGTCAAATCTCATAGTCGAGAGCGACAGCTATGGATAAGAGAATCCAGATGGACTTAAGCATGGCTACAGGCGAAAAGGTTTCCTCATAATCAATTCCTTCCTTTTGCGTATAACCCTTAGCTACCAGTCTAGCCTTAAAGGTTTCGACCTTTCCATCCACTCCTCTTTTCCTCTTGTAGATCCACTTACACCCTATGGGTTTTACCCCTTCGGGAAGATCCATAAGCTCCTAGACCTGATTAGTCTCCATAGACTTCATCTCTATGTTTATGGCCTCTGTCCAGAGTTTTGAATCAACATCCTCCATAGCTTTTGCGTAAGTATAAGGATCCATGTCATGTTCATCCGGTTCAGCCAAGAAGACCTCCCAATTGAACATATACCTTTCAGGTTGACGTCCGATCCTCCCACTACGCCGAAGCCCCTGAGATTATTGTTCAAGTTTGTTTGGTTTTTCTACACTGATCGGAACGGTTTCATTCGGAACCTCCGGAGTGATCTGATCACTCCTTAACTCCTCAAGGACCACTTTGCTTCGAGGTTTAAAGTCGTCCATGTAACTCTCTTCAAGGAAAGTTACATTAGCAGAAACCACGACTTTATTTTCCTTTGGGTTATAAAAATAACCCCTTTTAGTCCCTTTTGGATATCCTACAAACACGCAAACTTCTGAATGTGCTTCCAACTTATTCGAATCCTTAAACAGGACATGAGCCAGACATCCCCATATGCAAATATGGTTTAAGGATGTCTTCCTTCTTGTCCACAACTCGTGAGGAGTTTTAGGGATCGATTTTGAAGGCACATTGTTCAAAAGATAACATGCAGTTTGTAGTGCATATCCTCAAAAGGATAAAGGTAATGATGAATAACTAATCATGGACCTGACCATGTCCAACAAAGTCCTATTTCTTCTCTCCGCTACGCCATTCTACTGTGGAGTGCCCGACGCAGTCAAATGGGATAAAATCCTATTCTCTAACAAGTGTCCCAAGAACTCATTAGAAAGGTATTCTCCACCTCGATCGGATCGAAGTGCCTTTAAGGGTCTACCCAATTGCTTTTCCACTTCAGCCCGAAACTCCTTGAACTTGTCAAAAGTTTTGCTTTTGTGGTGCATCAGGCACACATACCCATATCTTGAGTAATCGTAATAAATGTGACGAAGTACTCATACCCTCCTCATGCCCGGATGTTCATTGGTCCGCAAACATCACTATGCACAAGTTCTAGAACCCCTTCGGCCCTATTGCCTTTAGACCCGTATGATCTTTTGGTCATTTCACCCTCCAAACAAGATTCACATTGAGGTATAGATTTCACCTTTAAGTGACTTAAAGGTCCATCCTTTACCAACCTTTGAATCCTATTCAGGTTAATGTGATCAAGGCGCAAATGCTAAAGATAAGTCTTATTAGAGTGAGAAGTTTTAAGTCTTTTAGAGCTATTATCATTCATCTCAGCATTAAGCAATAAGTCCATCTTAGGTTTGATAAAATATAGATTATTTTGCATCCATCCAGAACAGATAAAAGATTTATTTTTACGAATCACCACTTTTTCATTAAAAAATACCACGTAGGAGTCTTTAAATAAACAAGATACATAAATTAAATTCCTTTTAAATTTAGGAACATAAAAAAAATCTTGCAAAATAAATTCCTATAATTATTGAAGTAAAGATGGACGTCTCCCACTGCTTCCACTGAGACCAAGGATCCATTGCCCATCCGAAGCGTGAAATCTTCATGTAGCAGACTTCTCGTTTTATTGAACCCCTGCAGAAAAACACAAACATGATTAGTTGCACTGGAATCTATGACCCAAATGTCACTGGATTCCTTAACTAAACAAGTTTCTAAATATAGAAGATCACACCTACCTCCTTTGGAAAGGAAGTCCTTGCAATGCTTTTTAATATGCCTGACCTTTCCACAGAAGAAGCACTTAAGCTTCTTTGGGTTCTTCTTCTTCTTCTTCTTGCTCTTGGTGTTAGCAGGAATAGAAGACTTCCCATTCTTGGCCCGTTGCTTCTTTCCATTCCCAGAGTTAGAATTGGAACCAGAAGCAGCTACCATGTTGGCCTCACCACCAGCAGGAGACTCCTTAATCAGCAGTTCAAACTCCTGTAACTGTTTTATCAGTTCTGTTAAGGTCATATCCCGTCTATTGCTTAAATTAAATGTAGCTCTAAATGGAATAAATTCCTTAGACAGAGTCTCAAAGACCAAAGTCATCTGAGTTTCAGCATCGATGTCGGCTCCATTAGTTTGAGCCTTAGCTAGGTAACCCATGACCAACATCATATGCTCCTTTACAGATGTCCTCGGTCTCTGTCTACAGTTTAAGAGTTTCTGAAGCGCCCCTTGCCGCTTTGTTATGGCCTGGCCTCCAAACATGTCCTTAAGATTATCCAAGATCTACTTCGCAGTCTCATAATCTTGATGTTGAGCCTGCAACACATTATTCATGCTGGCCATAACATAGCAGCGGGCCTGATTATTGGCATCTTTCCAGCGGTCATACGCTTGGAATTGCTCATTAGATGAGTCTCCCGTAGGCTGGGGAGGACAAGGTGTTGTCAAAACATATTTCAGTTTCTTAAGGGACGGGATGATATCCAGGTTTCGTTTCCAATCATTTTAATTCTCACCAGTGAACAGGTTTTTGTCAAGTATCAATGATAAAGCATTTTTAGACATTTTTAATCTACAATAAAGAATCATATACCAAACATAAGCAAACATATCATAATAATTTAGTAAGATAACACAATCATGTAAAATCATACAAATGTGTTTATGTGTCAAAACCTTGAAAATATCACAACCTTACAACGATAATTCCCAATTGAGAATTCAACAAGCTCCTAGGGGAGTCATGCCAAATTCAATCAGGAACACAGATCCCCTCCTAATTAATATATGCCATCTACGACCCGTATGAGCCAGCATATATTAATAATCATTTCTTTGGCCATTAATTTTATTAACAGAGCTCCTAGGGAAGGTTAATAATAAAATTAACTTGAGTGTATAACCATCGTTTCAATATTTTATCCATGATTTATAATCACCACCTAGGGGTGTGCAACCATAAATCATGCTAAAATACCTTATCCTCTTAGAGATCTGTGACACCCGTTATTCTTCTAACGGGTATTGAGGTAATTAAATTAATTTTTAATGTATAAAAAAAAAATTGCTTCATTTAAATTTATTTTATAATATTTATTTTTATCTATTTTTAAATTTTCTAAAATTCTCCTATATTTATTTAGTATGATTACTAAAAAGCCTTAGAACTTCTAATAAATCTCAAAAATGTCATATTGGCATTATGTGTGTTAAAGTCTTTAGATGAGACATAAGGATATCTTTTCCAACTACTCTTGACCCTCATTTTCTTTATTTCCTCCGTGACATGCTTCAACATGTCTCCTCTATAATTGTTTCTATCACTTCTTTTCAAAGACTTCATCTTTTCTTCCTTTCTCTTCCACGGTTCCCACACTCATCTTCTCATTTCTTTGCTGAAGCAAAATATTTAGAGAACTTCTTCAAGGCAGCCATAAAAATCAGCCACCATCACCTCCATTTGAGCAAGAATTTCAGTCATACCGAAGTAAAGGAACCTGTTTTGAAGCCATTTTAAGCTTCCAACTAACCATAATCTGAGGTTAGAATCTTATGAACAAATTTAGTCTTTCATTTATAAATTTTCTTTTATACTAAAGGATTATTCAAATTTGCGTTCTTAAACCTAAGTATATGTTTGTTGCTATTTTGGAGCATATGTATGAAGTCTAAGTGTATATGCCCTAGACAGAAAATTTATATTGTTAAACTTTGTAATACCTCTATGGGCAGTGGTTATTTCTTGAAATTCTAAGATTAAATTAAAATGAATTTTATGAATGTAGTTGTATGTTGTGCTTTAGTTTTAATTGTCCTTATGCACGCCTTAGGATCAAGGGAGTATGGAGCTAACGTTAACTGATTCCAGGATTAAAAGATTGTTGATAAGCTTGAAAGGTAGGGATTCTATTACTCATCTTTTGTGAGGTTTTTATAGAATTAAAATTGATTGTTTTGCCGCAATATATCTATATCTATGTTGAACTGATATTATATGAGTATCACATATGAAACTATGACATGGACTCGTCTTGTATTGTACGGCGAGGAACATAATGAATTGACACATGTTATAAATTGAGAAGCATGGTTAGGAAAACTGACTATATTAATAATGATTTAATATAGAGAAATGGTGAGACATGAAGAGGGCGACGGTTACGTCCTTGGGCATGAATACCCTAAAAGGTAAAATAGGGGGAAGGCGATGACGCTTCCTTGGGTTGAAAGTCCCAGAACACACTGTACATGAATCGATTTGGTGAGGACTCGGGGCTTGATGTCCCCTCACCGGAACACCCTTGGAATGTTTATAGGGTGATCAAGTGCGCCCATTTGGGTTTCGATGAGTTGAGTGATACTCAATTTAACATGGATACCTAGGAACAATGATGATTGGTAATATTTGTATAAATGTGTAATTATGACACTTGGTAACGATTAACTACGGTATCCATAAGATGTGATCATAATAAACCTCATAATCTGGAATATGATGTAACTTACTAACTATGCAGGTTTTAATGTGGTAATGATAAAAACCTAAAGGTGAGTAATGGCTTTCTCTACTGAGCATAGTGTCGCTCATACCCTTATGTTTATATCTTTTCAGGACTCACTAAGTGTGAGGTGGCTACGAGAAATATAGTTGAGGAAGTGATGTAGCTATATTACATTGGGACTGCTTCAATTGTTGAGAATGTTCTTCATGATAATGTAAGCATCAATTGTTACTTTCTGTGACTGTATTACAATGTGTTGAGGGTTAAAATGATGATGACAACAGTTTATATTATTAAATTTAAGGTGCTACATTTAAAACTGTGGTTTATTTATCGTTTATATTTTTATTTTTGAGTTGAGAGTTTTCATTTAAGTCCCGGGCAAATTTTATTTTTAAGGTTTTACTTTTATTATTTATTTTTATTTTATCTCATTAAAAACTGTTAACCCCCATATAGGGGCGTTACAAGATCTAATTTGGTACATAATAGAAATCCCTTCCTAGGGGTCGGGATCACCATGTTCTTCCTATGGACCAACAATGGAGGCCTTAGGTTTTCTCTTCGAAAACCTTCTCCTACTCAATCTTTTGAAATCAAGGTTTTATTTTAAAATTATGCATGAACAATTTTAATATGAGCGGTACTTCCTATTCTATATGACATGTTATCAATATACATGGTAAATCATATTATAATGCAGACAAGCAAAGCAATCAAGCAAAGCTACAAGCAAAATTATAATAACCGTAATATTATGATTCCACCCTAGAGAATAAAAAACTAAGATTACAAGAGAATAATCGAGACATATATCGATTCTTCATCCTTGAATCCTCGAGTTGTATCTTTCTTCATGTAATTCCCATTTTCAAGTCTTCAATCCCGTATGAATTAAATACTTCATATTTTCGGTCATATCCAAATTTAATGTTTCTCAGAATCGTCTCAAAAATTAAATTAAAACTACATCGCAAAAATTGCACCTTTTTTGAAAAATTTGCAGCTCTCGGTCGGCAGGCCGATCTGGGCGATTGTCCTGCTGGTCATGCTTCATTGCCCTGCAGGTCAAAAAGATCGGCCTGTCGACCCATGAAAGTTTGGCCTGCTGGTAGAGCCAGTCGATTTCTACCCCACTGACGGCCTGTCGAACCACACGTCTGACCTGTCGATCGGGACCATTGGCTTGCCAAACTGTGATGTTCGGCACGCCGACCGAGCAAAAATCTCCATTCCAGAAAATACAATTTTTAAAGCAATTTATCAATTTTATTTTCAACAATTCAAAAACATAAAATTAGAGACTCAAAAAATATCTGGAAGCGCCATCATCATTCTTCTAGATCCGTATTCTAGTTCTGTCTTCTCCGAATAATTATTTAATTATAAAATTCTCATAAATTTAAAATTAAATAATAATTCTTAGACGGATATGATAGTCTGCCATCTAATTACATAAAAAATCTAGATACATATTCTAACCTTTAAGGAACTATAACCGGTATAAATTAATTAATTAATAAATAATTAAATAACAATTTAATCAACCATTATAATTTAATGAACATTCACCACATAATCCATGACAACATATAATTATATAGAAATCTAGAGTGCCAACTCTCTATAAAATTAAATTCAAGCATAGGAGAGATTAAGATTACAAATTTATGCATATAGTATGATCACAAACTTGTAAATTTATGTAAAAACCTATGTCTCTGATACCAATTGTTGGAAAAAACAATGTGAGGTGCACAGTAAAATTTTAAAAATTTTAATATCAGAGTATTTTTTCAAAACACAAGTTTGACATGCTATATGTATAAATTAAACAGATTTTACTAACCTTTGTATACCGAAGAACCTCCACAACCTGTGAAGAGAAGTAACGTTCTAGAAGAGCCTCAACCAACTGGTCTTCTTTGCTATTCTCTATCCACAACCGGAGTGAGTGTGGGCTCACACGTGCAGCTCTTCCACTGGTGAATCTCCTTCCAACCAATCAAGAGAACCCAAAGCTAGTGTTCGTGATTTGTGAACAATGGCTCTCAGGGAGTTTTCAGATGCTCACCAGAAGAGTATCACTCTTGATCTCTCAATTGATCTGAGTAACAAATGAGACTTACTCCCTTTATATAGCAATTGGTCCTGGGGTCAGTCCTTATCAGATTAGGTCTCAAAAACTCGAAATAGAATCAAGTTCGGATCAATATCTGAAAAGATCCGCATAAAAATACGTAATCTTATCACTCGCTAATCGGCAGGCCGAAAAGCCTGTTCGGCTGGCCGAAAAGCCTGTTCGGCTGGCCGAACAGGCCCAATCGGCAGGCTGAACACGTAGATTGGCAGGCCAAACTGTCGTGTAAATATCTCCGTGAATCTTTTATTTTCCACTCGAGATTCTATAGGATAAACTCTTAGTTTTGATTCAAATAATCCAATAGAGAAGTTATCTGATCAAAACAAACTTTATCAACATAATCTCTAAAAAAATAAATCAATTCACAATAATTCTATAAGTTTATCTTGATTTAATTTATCCAATTAAATCAACCGATAAACAGACAAGAACTATCCGATCCCAGTAATTCAACAAGTTTATCTTAAATTAATTTTATTACAAAATTAATTCAACCAATAAACAGACATGAATTATTTGATTCTTTCAAATTTTAAACCAATCCGATAAATACGACATAAGTCACCAATTATTGAAAAAGCACGCTGTATCGTTACAGGATTTTGTGAGCTAGCAAAGGGGACCAAAATGGACCTAAAAAGGTTCAAGCTCTCGATAATCATGAAACTCAATATCCCAGATATACATTTCACAATTATCAACTCCAATGTTACTCCATTAAAATCTTGGAGCTGCACTCTCGAACTTTATAGAATTACGAAGCCCGTATAGCTAAGTCTCCATGACATATCATAGTGTATCGTATCCCCATATGATAATCCATAATCAGCTTAAGGAGAAGTTCTGTCTTACCTTCTCGATTATTTTTATCTTACGTTCCATTATCTCACTATTAGAAAACTTACCATCCAAAGATAGTATACCATTTGGTTACATCTATGTATCCAAATAGTTGAGCGTTCTAGTTTTCCAATTACAGGATAACGCATATAAAAGGATATCATTACTCCTAAAGAGGAGCTATGGATTCCATATCTATGAATAACAAGTCTACGCTATCAAGAGTCATGCCTCCAACGTACCGGCATGCATACCACTATTGAGATGTGGGAGTCACCCTTTGGTACATCAAAAGACACAAGTCAAGACAACGAGCCTACTATCCATCTCAGGATTAAGATACAATACAAATGATTGTCTAAAGTGAATCGATTTGCTAAGACAGAATTATTAATCTAAATCAATTCACTTTGTGTCCCGATCCAACACATCGTCACCTATGACAACGTGCCAATGTTTCTATTCACGGAGTAGAACTCCAATGGTCAAGACAAACCATCTCTCAATAGGGATATAGATAACATAACAATCTTTGCATGAATAAAGCGCCCAACTTTATTCCCTTGATTACGGATCATACGTTTTAGACCGTCACCTTAAGAATCGTGTCTTCCACATAATCAGTCCATCATATGCCCAATTCTTAAAGGTTTAGACCGACAGTCTCAGACTACTTTTGCTTAACATGCATTCAACAAATATGAATGTAAAGAGGACAAGATTTGGTATGAATAAATTCTTTATTGGTAAAAATGTCTCCTAAAATGTATTACATTTTTACTCCTTAGGTTATACATATTTAAGACGAACGGCTTACTGAAGACCTATCTTCGGCCTGCCGAACTTTCCACCAGCTTGTCAATGTAGCGATTGTTAGAAATCTGCTTTTAATGTTTTCAAACTTCAGCCTTTAGTTCAAAATTGACTTGCCTGCTAAACTGTTTATAACAACTAGTTTTCAACCCATTGGAAACCCACTAAAAACGGCTAGTTTGATCACTTTCTAGGATTTTAGGCTAAAATTGAGTTTTTCAGGTCAATATATACCCCTCTATTCATTTGTTAACTATCTAAGGGAAAAACAAGAAATCTAAGCATCATTTGAGAGAACTCTTTCATTGTTTAAGCATTCATACACATTCTCTTGAGCCAAATTTATTTAATACATTCATTGAGAATCACTTACACCTCCAAAGACAAACCTTACTTTGTATCCATATTTTCTTTTGAAGTGTTTATATTGTGAGTGTACCAAAGTTGCAAACACATCTACTCTTACCGTTAGGTTTCCAAAGCCTTATAAATTTAGGGTGATTGGTTAGACAATCTCTAAAAAATTGTCATATTGTAAGAAGGTATAGTGAGCCTTGGGTAGAACAAGTCACCAGTTGTACAAATGAGTGATTGTATCGAAAAGACGGTTGTATACTGCAAGAGGTCGAGTGAAAGGTTTTTGCTCTGTGACAATAGATGTTGGCATATTTGCCGAACCACTATAAATAGCCTTTGCATTTCTTCTCCCTTTCTCTTATTTAAACACAATTTAATTGTTGTTTTAAATTTTTCTAGTTTGCATATTTATCGCTTGAGCACAATTATTCTAGAAATTTCTAATATTTGAAAAAAGTTTTCAAATGCCCAATTCACCCCCCCCCTTAGGTAGCTATTCTTGGGCTAACAGTGTATTGATATGTGGAAGTTATGTGCATTACATTACATGTTGTGATTTCAAATATATGCTAGCATGTAAAGAATTATAAAAACTGTGAAATTGATTATACTAGTGAGCTATAATGGGACTCTAAGTGTCTGAGACGCAATGATGTGAAACTTTTAAGCATCAAGAACGCAATGATTAGGCATCTGGATTGCCATGTGAGACGTTAGGTGTCTAGAACGCCAATGATTTAAGCATCTAGGATGTAATAAGTCCCCTCCAAGAGACACTAAATAGTGTGCACACTATGTTAAGAGTATGAAAAATACTGTTAAGAGTAAACGAAATGAAAGGATGATAAAGTGAAAAGTGAAAGAGTAAACATATATTAATTGAGCTCATTCATTCAAATGCTACTCATGCTTCCATAATTTTACTTATTGGGCATGAGCTAACTCATTTTAATGGTGATGTAGATGAGGGCACGTCCCAGCACTAGCTGAGGACTAGATGGTTGGCTGGCGCACTCTCAATGCTTGAGGCTAACGTATATGGACTAGCTGATCTGTTATTTTGTGGTCTTATTGTGTATGTATTTTGGTGAGCCAGAGGGATTATATATGGTACACGGCTTAGCCTATTTTTGATAGATATATTATATTGTATATATTTGGCCAGCCATTTGGGGTGTATTACATATGTTTTGATATCCTCACTAGTTAAAACTTTTTAAAAGTTTAAATTTGCCTGTATTTTCTTTATACTCCTTTTAAATGACATATTAAGGTTAACATAAATGATAGGTAACATGTAACACTACTTAATGTAACTAGATGGGTCTTTTAGAATTATGTTAGGTGGGTGTTACAGTGAGTGATCCTCTTTCTTTCTCCGGGCACTTAGAATGCACAACTTATTTTGGCCTTGTTCGACAAAGTCTCAGCCGAGTCTATATTATCTACTGCCCCTTCCAAGTCTAGGCCAAGTAGGTTGGCTTTGGGCATGCACTAAGACAGGAAATTTTTCCGTTAAGTCTGGTCATTTGTTGTAGTCGTCCAACCGGTGGGGTAGCTCTTCTTTTGCCAATCTCAACTCAAAGACTTGTAGAAGACCAAGCTACAACTGAGACACAAAATTCTTTGGTGGAAGCTCCTATGGGATATTCTACCAACTCCGTTCTGCGGTGAAGAAGATCCTTGATGTTACCCTGCATTTCTCGATTTGTGGAGATGAGAAGGAGATAGCTGTTCATCTATTCTTCTATTTTCCTTTTACGAAGCAGCTTTGGTTTTTGTCAGCTTGGGGTCTGCAATGTGACGTTCTTAATGTCAATTCAATGCTACTGGGCGGGCGGTTCCTACAGCCTGGGAACTAAGAAGCAGGAGTTCCTCCTATTTCCCTCGACTCTCATTGACCAAGTATGGTCGTCGAGAAACAAATTGGTGCACGAGGATCTCGCTCCCGAGGTGAACGTTGTGTCCTCCATGATCAACACCTCTTTTTCGTAGGCTTCTCAGGCTTTTCTAACGAATCCTGATGCCTATCTCCAACACTCTCCTTGACACCCGCTGTGACTCTCGCCGTTTTGCTTAACAAATGATACTGAAGTTTAATGATTTTACGCGAAAATATAAATAAAAGTTATGACTTAAAAGCACATTTTTATATGATATTTAATAATAAGATATTTATGATTATAAAGCTTATTATGAATTGATGATTGTTTTTATAGTGAATGGTTCAAGAAAGTTCCAACGACAAAAAATACCTAATGTATGATTACTGTGATTTATACATAATTTATCTATTTTGATAATTTATTTGTATTTTTATCTGTTGGATGGGTTGTTTTAATTTCTTTTACAAATTTCAAGAACTTACTTTGAAATTTTAGAGAGCATTTTTTTTTTATTTTTTTGATACTTATATTTACTTACGTTAATATATATATATAGTTTTAGTTTTTTATGAGCTTGCCATGTCCTATATATTTTGTAATATGTGACCGTTTCTTATTTGTGTATGTATATATGTATATTATATATTACTTTATATCAATTGCTTTGTATATTGTCAAAATATATATGTGTCGTGTGTATATAATACCTTATCATATATGTCTTCTATTTATATACATATATATGGTTATATACTTATATGCTTTAAGTAAAATCCTTGTCATGCATGTATAGCATATGAAACTCGAAAAATACATGTAGTTTTTCTCCCCCTACCTCACGACCAAGCTTCTGCTGAGAAACTCTATTGTTTCCAAATTTCATTTAAGTAAGTTTTCTTTAATTTTTTAACGCCCATACTCCTACGTTATCTCCATGACAATATTTCCCGACATTACCTTTTCTCCACATTCTCTATATCCTTCACGTGGATTCCTCTCTGCTATCGTCTTTTAATCAAGTAACCTATACAAATGCTTTACCAGCTCTGGAGACTCTATCCCTCATTATCCCCCCGACAACACACTTCATCTTCACGTAGCCACCATCTCACTTGCTCTCATTCCTTTTGGCTTAATTGCCTTTAACAACTATATACCTGATAGCCCACGATCTCATGTCCACAAGATTCAAATCACTTCCCTCTCTCTCTCCCTAATATTTTCTTCCTCTTATTCTCACGTCATTTCCTCACTTGATGTTACATACTTGAATATACCATCTTGCAACTAAGCTCTCTGGCCTTTAAAAGCTCATTCTCTACAATCACTCCTTTGGCCTCTGTAAATTGTTCCTAGTCACTTCTTTATCCAAAAAAAAACCATTAGTCCAAAACGGAAGTTAAACGGACAACTTTACAGTGTGATCGCCAAAATCGTAAACCGAGTCGAAACGTTGTTTCAGACAAGTCATGAGGTTGGTTTTTCTATCTATTTTTCATACAAAACATTCATTATGATATTATGGTGTATATAAGTTTGATTTGTGTAGCTTAATGCTTTGTTTGTTTTAAGAAGTAATTTTTTTACTGTTTAAACTCGTTTTAGGCCAACAATCCAAGCTACGTGATTTTCTGAGGATAATAGAGATAATATTTTGACAAAATTCTTTTTGGATGTTCTTCATATTTGTCTTAGAAATGTCTCATAAAAGTTTCGGATTCAAACATTCCATTTTTTATTTTTTAGAGAATTTATTCTAAATGTCGTTCCCAGCGAATCGTGAGCTGTGTTCATTGTTTGTCCGACTTTAATAATTTATTTGAGGATATTACGAGATGTGCTTAATACTAAAAAAAAATTATGAATATTTATTTATATATGTAGTTATTATTTGCAAAATTTGGCCTTCATACATATGCTAGAAATTAAGTAAAAATCTTAGAAGTTGCATTGCTCAGTTGTTTTAGCAGAATTCCAGCAACATTTTTGTCATTGCGTTGGAAAAATACTTATAGTGATCAAAATGTGATGAAAATAAATCTGGTGCTATATATGGATACTACAAACTTTGTATTAAAATTTCAATTCAGTTGGAATTTTGTGTGATTTTGAAAAATTCTTTGATTGCTCACTGCCCGTAGGTTATTTCTAGCAATAGTTTTTGTTTTATGATTTCTAAAATGTAGAAACAGATCCTTGTATTAGTTTAAACATGATGAAATTAAATTTGGTGATAGCTATCAATGTTAGGAACAATGTTAAAATTTCAAAGCCAATGGAATTCTATGTGATTTTAGAAAAATCATTGAGTGCTGACTGCTAGGTTGAATTGTTGAACCTGTCTAGGATGTGATGTTACTTGTATATGTTCTTTACACAATTAAGCATGGTATTGCTTGCTGCCACAATGATGTATGTGATGTACTAGTGTTTAAACTTATTTTTTGAATTTAAACTCATTTGCCAAACACTCTGTTAGTGTAAATTTAGAGAGCAAATTTCATAAATTCCCCCTGAAATATGTCACTTGTGTCAGTATACCCCCAAACTTCAAAACATTCCTATTGTGCCCCTGAACTATAATATTTCACCAAATTTATCCTCCAAACTTTGAAAAATATCAGTTTTTGGATGGAATTGTTAAATTTTTGTTTGATTTCATATTAGATATAATACTTAAGGGTTAATATGAATGTTCTTTTTAATTTAAATGAATTAGTTAGACACCAAACTCTCATATATTTTGTCTTTAAAATACCTATTTAAAAGCAAGAAAAAGAGGGAGAAAAAGTGCAGAATGTACCATAATTCAAGTTGGTTCTTTAAGAGTCTTGACTAAACTAATGAATTTATCAATACTGAGGACATATATTATTTTGTTGAAAAAACATTTTCCAAAGTTCAAGGAGTGAATATATAGTGGCATTATAGTTCATGACACACAACAAGTATATTTTAAAGTTTAAGGGGCATATTAACACAAGTGACATAGTTCAAGAGAAATTTGTGAAATTTATCCATTTAAAAATAAGATTAGGAAGAACAACGTGAAATTAGAGTTCCCATCTATACACATTCTATGTTTAAATTTTGTTTACCTCAGTACCGAATTAGCGTGAACATAAAACATGTCTTACAACAAGTGACCTTTCACCATATTGAAAGGACCCAAAACTTCCACCGAAGGGTAGGAAAAGAAAAACTCATAAAACATTCGAAACTAACCCCTTGAGGCTCTTAACCTTGGGCATGCGCAAACAAGATATGATCATAAAATGCATTGCTTCTGAGCAGTGCTAGTTCTTTTCGTCCAAGAGGGATAAGAAACGAAGGGGTTGGGGGTTAAATCTTTTACGAAGTCAAACCCCCCCCGCTTTAACTGTACAAGAATATGCAGAGCTTAACATGCTTGGAAGCACAGAACCTTTTTTTTGCTGATATTTAAGATCCTACAGCTTCTTTAAAAAAAAAAAAAAAGATTACGTCTCTGGAGGAATGCAAACAAAATTGTGAGAGAGCCTCCGGCTTGTCAAGATTGTAATATGAGTTCATATGAGAAGGATTTTCCGTCAACCGAACCAGAGACCACAAACTTTGTCACACGCCAAAATATTCCTCAGGGACATGGAATTTAAGACCAACGGCCTGCAACCATAAAGAAGGTGGTGTTCACATTTTACAATGAATACAAAAGACAAAAAATTTCCAGACACTGCCTCTCATTAAAAAATGTTACTACATTTGAATGTCTCAGACCGCACCCGATGACATGACTACTTTCATAGAGAGAGAATCTCACGTCTCAAGGAACTACATGCAAAGCATATCAGGCAAGATCCCAGCTCTCATGAAAAGATCCTACTCTCCTATCACATCCTCAAAAGTTGGATTCCCTGATAAGCAGTTGTACACACATCACAATAATAGCTACCAGGGGTAGAACATTTACAACACACAAACCATATAATGGGAACAGATTCTGGACAGAGTAAACAGATATACATCTTATGTCAAGAAAAACTCCATCTATCTATGCCCTCGCTCACCCTAACATCCACCAACTCCTTTTCCTGTTCATGTAGAGGCATGGACCATTTGCTTCCATGTGTAACATTTAATAACAACTAATAAAGGATACACTTCAAAAACGTTCTCTTTATTATAATTTCGATAGGAAACGTGAAACTTTGTCAAAAGTTAAACTTCACTTCTATATTACTAAGAAATACAAAAAATGGACCAGCACATATCTTGATACCATTACTCTCTGCAACTAGTAGATATGTTTTTCAAATAGACTGAGGTTGAAAGGAGAAAAAAGAATTCAATTCATAAAATGATTTACTAAATAGAAAGCGTGAGGAAAGCATGGATCTCTATTGATAGCTAAAACTGATGTGGTTCCCATAAATTGCGTTTATAATCATCCCATATCCCCCCCAAAAAAAGAGAAGGATATTGATGACGTTCCCATAGAATTTAGCAATTGAACTTTTGAGTTCTAGGTATTATGGTATTGCATCTATCAAATATGCATAATAAACAAATAATACATATCTAGTAGAAGTTTATCCAGAAACTATAAATTTGAACAAACCGACATGTCAATTTTAATGTGCCATTAGGAATTTGGAAGCAGACTATAGTATGCCAAATGCCTTTTTTCCAAAATGTAGTGACGACACGAGTCTAAAAATAACGCAAAAAGAGTTAAAAATGCAGAGAATTGGTCTTTAACAAGCCAAATTACAGAAGCTCCATTAACAAGCTGAGTCTTCTCCAAAAAGAAGTAAAAGTTTTCAGCAAAAGTAGTCACCTGCCCCCTTTTGAGCAGCAGGGCTAAAAGCTAAGCAAAACATTGAAAACAACAATCAAGGGCAAAACGCCAAAAATAAGAGAGCCAAACACCCAAAAAAAAAAAAAGAAGAGTTTTGGAAACGGTAAAACCAACAAATAACCAAAAACCAGCAAATATCTACTGCATCACTTGGAGGGGCAAAGAAACAGGACTCGGTTTACAATAAATACCAAAATGGAGAATAATAGTGTTCTTTTGGAAAAAGGATAAGTAGGTACCTGGGCAAATTTTATATCAGCATCACTATGGTCATTGTCTCTTCCAGCAGCATCACCAACATAAAATGATCTAAAGTGCAGACATAGAGCTAATGCTGTTAACTACCATTCTCGTTCCTTCAAATGATCAAAGATTACAGGAAAAACCAGATTATTAAAAGGAAGGGGGGGAGGGGGGCGGAGAGGATGGGAGCAGATACAAATTATTGGGGGTGCAAAAAACCTAAGAGAAGGAAGAGAACAATAACTGATCCATATCAATAGAAATGCCAGAGTTGAAGTGTTGTCTCATAAGATGCCACATCCCTGGTTTTGGCTTGCGGAAGGGGTCTTCTGCTTGGCCATCAGATTTACCTATTCCACAAGCAATGAAAACCTGCAAACATATAATTACAGCTCAAATCCTTGCCTTGTAGCATCTACAATGCAGAGCTACATTGATGTGCCAATGCAAAATTTGGCATTTAAGAGTAAAAAACACTCTCCAATGCAGTGCCATCTTTGATGCAAAATTTGTTATATGCTAAACTTGGTGGTTTAACATATAAGAAATTTAGCATTCAATTTCTATTGATTGATGGATTGATTTTTTTGATTTAATAATTACAACATTCTCCCTTTTTAATTATTTTACTATTAAAAGTTTACTTTTACAAATTTTAAGGCGATAAATTATGACAAAAGACAAATATGACATTTAAAATAGCATTATTTATTAGAGCACAAAGTAGAATGGTACATCAAATATTGCTATCTTCACTTTTCAATGGAAAATATAGTAATAGCATTGACATTTGCGTTGGAGATGGTCTCCTTTCACAAGATTTTCTCAAATTTGTGATTACCTACTTAAAGTAGATAACAGAAGAAAGTAAGCTTTTAAGATGTATAAAATATTGAACCAAACGGAACTGTAGGCAACCAACACAGCTGGGCTTTAAGCCCTTTCCTGAAGCAAACATATTCTTAAATCTTTACCAAATGACCATATGGCCATGGTTAAAATAGATTCTGACACAATAGTTATTAGCTTGAACCATAACTTTGTTTCCATTTATACCACATATAAAACACAAGTGAACAGTCAACATTCAGAGATAAACTACCTGAATTGGAACCTTCACAGTCTCGATAAATTTGTTGAGGCGCCCAATTTTTGAGTCAACAGCAACCTGTCTCTTATTTTTCCAGCGTTCAATGTTTGATTCATTGGTAAAGATTACCTTATAATGAAAAGAAAAGGGATAAGAAGAATAATACCATGAAGCCAAACTAGGGGAATATATAAAATCAATTGTATCTAATTTGAGATAGGAAATATGGATAGAAGAAACAAACCAGCTTGTAGCCATCATTGTACAGGCTCTGTAGCTTATCAGGTATAGAAGGATACATCAATGACCAAGCATCTGCACCGACTCTGAAATTAGAGCAGCAACTTAGGTTGTTAGTGAGCCAAATTAGTGAAAACCTTCCAACTTGACAAGAAGTTAGAAGTCGGGTTAGTTAGGCTTGATTAGGTTTTAAAAATTAAGAAATTTGAATACTAGTATAGGATTTGTTTGTTATGTTTTTAGGTATTGTATCCTATTTTTTAGGAGTTTGAATTCCAGGTTAGTTAGCCTATTTATTTGATGTATTTCAACGTTTAGAATGTATAATAATAATAATAAAGAAAATTTATTTTTTTTCCTCAAGAAAATGTTCATGGTATCAGAGCAACAGCTCTAACCCTAGAAGTCTTTAATGACGACAAACGCCAACTCTGGTGATGGAGGATTTAGTTACGGGTCAGTACAAACAGAGGGCGCTTCTACTTCAAATCCTTTTGTCATTTCCCACAGCAACATAGATTATGCATCTCTCCTCCAATATTCATCAAACTATTTTCAATTGACCGTCCATAAACTAAATGGAAAGAATTACTTAGAGTGGCCCAATCCGTGAAGCTTGTTATCAACGGAAAAGGAAAACTTGGTCACTTAACCGGTGAAGTGAGGAAACCTGGAGCAAATGATCCAAATCTAAGTAAATAGAGATCAGAAAACTCCATGGTAATCACCTGGCTCATCAATTCTATGGAACCTTCAATCAGCAAACCCTATTTGTTTCTACCTACTGCCAAAGAAGTCTAGGATGTTGTACGTGACACTTACTCTAATATAGAGAATTCATCTCAGATATTTGAGTTGAAATCACGGCTATGGCAGTCCAAGCAAGGAGATAGAGAGGTGACTGTGTACTACACCGAGATGGTGACATTGTGGCAAGAATTGGCTCCCTATTATGAGGAAGAGTGGGATTGTCCCACTGATAGTGTCAGATATATGAAAAGGGTGAAGAATGACCGGGTCTTTGTATTCTTAGCCAGCTTGAACAGAGAGTTAGATGAGGTTAGGGGTAGAATCCTAAGCAAAAAACCCCTTCCCTCTATTCGTGAAGTTTTCGCTAAGGTTCGAAGAGAGGAAGGCAAGTGCAAAGTGATGCTAAACAGAGCTGAGTTAAAGCTGACCCATGAATTTGAAAATTCTACCCTTGTTTCACGCGGACCGGATCCTGATGGAGAACAAAGAAACACAAAGCGAGGAGAGAAATCGTGGTGTGATCACTACAAAAGGCCTTGGCATACCCGAGATACTTGTTGGAAGTTGCATGGGAAGCTAGCAAATTGGAAGAAGAAATCTAGTGGCGAGGGTCGTGCATTTCAAGCCTCAAACGAAGAATCAAGGCAGCAAGTCCCTTTAGAAAAATTTCCTTTCTCTAAGGATCAAATAGATCATCTCTGCAAACTTCTTCAATCCTCTCAAGTGTCAATAAATTCCTCCAATTCTCCCTCTTGTTCTTTGGCTCAAAAAAGTAATTACATCACTGCCTTAGTTAGTGTGAATTCCAATTTAAGTCATCCGTGGGTCATAAACTGACTTTGTTTTCCTCTTATATCCCTTGCACAGGGAATCAATAAGTTAAAATAGTAGATGGTTCTCTCTCACCCATAGCTGGGAAAGGATCAATTGCAATTTCCCCTTCCCTCACTCTTCAAAATGTCCTTCATGTTCCAAATCTGTCATGTAATCTTTTGTCTATCAGTAAACTAACACATGACCTAAACTGTGAAGTCCATTTTTCCTTATCTCATCGTGTTTTTCAGAATTTGAACTCGGGGAAGACGATTGACAGTGCTAAGCAAATTGGAGGGCTTTATTCCATTGAAGATGGATCCAACTTGAAAAGACAAGCTCAAAGTACTTGTTTCGAGTCTATTTCAGTTTCTAGTGATAGTGAGATCCTATTATGGCATTTTAGGTTAGGACATCCTAATTTTCAATACTTAAAATATTTGTTTCCAAGGTTATTCATCAATAAAAATCCAACTTCATTTCAATGTTAAATTTGTGAATTGCCAAAACATCATCGACCTTCTTTTCCCTTGCAACCTTATAAAGCCTCTAGACCTTTTTATGTTATTCACAGTGACGTTTGGGGGCCTTCTAGGGTTAAAACTGTGTCTGGAAAAAGGTGGTTTATCACCTTCATCGATGATCACACATGTTTATCTTGGGTATATTTATTGAAAGAAAAATCTGAAGCAGAAAAAGTTTTAATAAATTTTCATAACATGGTGCAAACTCAATTTCAAACAAAGATTCAAGTTTTTAGAAGCGACAATGGAAAAGAATACTTCAAACAAGTATTGGGAAAATATTTTTTGAAAAATGGCATTCTGCATGAAAGCTCTTTTAATGATACACCTCAGAAAAATTAAGTGGCTGAGAGAAAAAATAAACATCTTTTGGAAGTGGCTAGATCCTTAATGTTCACAACTAAAGTTCCAAAATATTTATGGGGTAAGGCCATTCTTATTGCCACTTTTTTGATTAATATAATGCCATCAAGAGTATTGAAATTTCAAACTCCGTTTAATGTTTTCAAAAAATGCTTTCCTACATCACGACTTATAGTAGATATCCCTTTGAAAGTATTCGGCTGCGTTGCTTTTGTTCATGTACATCACCATAATCGGGGAAAACTTGACCCAAGAGCAAAATAATGTGTTTTTGTTGGTTATTCACCAACACAAAAAGGATACAAGTGTTTTGATCCAATTACAAGAGAAATGTTTGTCAATCATGTCTAATTTTGAAGATATTTTCGAAATAGAAATAGACCCCAATCATGTCTCTCTCCCTGCACCAGACCAACCCGAGGTTGTTCCTTCTGCCCCTGCACCAGATCAGATTCTTGTAGCTCTGCCCCAGATCAGCCCACTGCTTCTAATCAACCCATGACCAGCAACACCACAGACCCTGACCCTGTAACTAATAACACAACAGATCCGACTTCTGCCCCACCTGCAAACAACCTGGAAACTGGTATTTTAAGGACTAAAAAAGGTTGAAAATCTTCCTTTATGCCTTTGATTGATCAAGCAGGGACTGCGATGTGTAAGAAACCAAGTGAAAGAAATCTTGAGCTCTGGGTATATTCAAGGAGGAAACCAAATGAAAGAAAGGAAATACCAATTTTGCTGCACACCTGGAGTCTAACCTGAGGGCAGATCCAAAGTCTGGTCAATCATCAGGTAAATCTTCTTCTGAGTCCAGTTTTGTTGATTCTAGTTCTAATTAACTCACAACATGAATCAATCTATGATCCAGATGTTCCCATTGCTCATCGTAAAGGTATTAGAACATGTACCAAACATCCTTGTCTACCTTTGTGTCATATGAAAAGTTATCACCTTCTCTTCGTGCTTTTACCTCACAACTTTCTAGTATATACCTCACAACTATCTAGTATAGAAATTCCAAAACATGTGCAAGATGCTCTAAATGTTCTTGAGTGGAAGGAGGTTATTCTTGAAGAGATGAGAGCTCTTGAAAAAAATGAGACTTGGGATGTGGTGGAGCTGCCTAAGGAAAAAATGACTGTTGGTTGTAAATGGATTTTCACAGTGAAGTATAATTTAGATGATTCGCTAGAACAGTAAAAAGCTAGATTAATGGCCAAGGGCTTCACTCAGACATATGGTGTGGATTACTCAGAAACATTTGCACCAATTGCTAAACTCAACACGGCAAGAGTACTTTTGTCAGTTGTTGTAAACTTGGATTGGCCCTTATTATAGTTGGACGTAAAGAACACCTTTTTGAATAGAGATTTAGAAGAGGAAGTTTATATGGATTCTCCATTGGGTTTCGAGAAGAAATTTGGCTCCAAGGTTTGTAAGTTAAAGAAATCCTTGTATGGACTCAAACAGTCGCCACGAGCATGGTTTGAGAAGTTTACACAATCAGTAAAGAAGCAGGGCCACACTCAAGGATAGACGGATCACACTTTGTTCATGAAATTTTTTGTCAAAGGGCAAGTTGCTGTTCTAATAGTCTATGTGGATGATATAATTCTTATTAGGGATGATTTGACTGAAATGAGCAGATTAAAGGAGTGCTTGGCTTTCGAGTTTGAAATCAAGAATTTTCTTTGAGGTATTTTTTTGGAATGGAGGTTGCTCGTTCTAAAAAGGGAATTGTGGTCTCACAAAGAAAATATGTTCTTGATCTTCAAAAGGAGACATGTATGAGTGGTTGTAGACCATCCGAGACGCCTATGGAAGCAAATTTGAAGTTTGAGGACCAAGACAAGGGAGCCATGGTAGATACTTTTAGATATCAAAAGTTAGTTGGCAAGCTGATATACTTATCACATATTCGTCCAGACATTGCATTTGCAATAAGTGTGGTAAGTCAATTTATGCACCCTCCTTGTGAAGCACACCTTAAGGCTGTAACTAGGATTCTAAGATACTTAAAGAGTACTCCAGGGAAAGGATTATTCTTCAAGAAAACTGAGCAACGAATCATTGAAGTATACACAAATGCAGATTGGGCTGGATTGAGTACAGATAGAAGATCTACTTCAGGAAATTGCACATTTGTATGGGATAATTTGGTCACATGGAGAAGCAAAAAACAAATGTAGTCACACGAAGTGGTGTAGAAGCTGAGTTTAGAGTGATGGCACAAGAAATTTGTGAGTTGTTGTGGCTAAAGCGTGTCCTAGAAGAATTGAGAAGGCCTATCATGTGTCTCATGAAGCTTTACTTTGATAATAAAGCAGCTATTAGCATAGCTCACAACCCAGTGCAGCGTGACAAAACGAAGCACATAGAGATTGACAGACATTTTATAAAAGAAAAGCTGGAAACCTGGATCATATGCATGCCTTTTGTTCCAACTCACAACAAATAGCTGATATTTTGACTAAGGACTTCTAAGGCCTAGTTCTGAGTTTTTGGTAAGCAAGTTGGGAATGACAAATATCTATGCTCCAACTTGAGGGGATTGTCGAGAAGTTAGAAGTCAGGGGTTAGTTAGGCTTGATTGGGTTTTGAATTTTGAATAAATTTGAATCCTAGTATAGGATTTGGTTGTTATGTTTTGTATGTACTATTTCCTGTTTTTTAGGAGCTTGAATTCTAGGCTAGTTAGCTTATTTATTTGATGTGTTTCACATTTAGAATCAATAACAATAATAATAATAACAAAAAAGAGAAATTCAGTTTTTTTTTCTCAAGAAAATTTTCAACACTAAATAAGCACTCTCTTGGTAGATGCATTAGAAAAGTTTTGAGCATCTTAATTAACAATAACCCCTTACAGGAGTTTGACAAGGAGCTAGGACATCAACAATATTGAGCACATGCAGATGGCGTGAAATCGAATACTTACATGAAAACCTTACTGCTCCTGTTATAATTTTGATTTTTAAACCTTGTTGGTTGTTGTTCAATTTGGTTACGTTTCTGCCAATGTTCAATAAACAGTAAGGGCGAAGCCCAAATTGGATATAAGAGGAGGCCCACCTTTTAACAGAAGTTTTAGCAAGACATCCATCAAAATCAAAAGCAGCAACTTTACTTGAATTATGAAGACCTTCATCCTGGTAGAAGCAAAACGCATAAAACCCATGTTCAAAATGTCAAGCTACAAATTTCTGTTCACAAGTCCTAGGACTGATGAACACGTTGGGTGCCAATACACAACTGCAAATGAGACTTCCGACCCATAAAACTTGGATCTGCATTTCTATATTGTAAAATCTAATGACTATGGCCAAATCAATTAAATAGATCACAACAGAAACAGATGTAGCAACTTACAGAAAAGAATTTTCAAAGCATAATTTCGTTAAACTAATAGCGATATGGGATAGCATGCATCATTACTAACAAACCCAAGATTAAACAAGCTCTTAGGAAGCATCATTACAAATAAGACAGAGTATCTCACCTGCTCGAGAAATATAACTGTTTGGAACGCCTTCCATTTTGGTGAAAGTATGGCATCCTTATTCAAAAAAGTTTTAACTAGGTGAGTATTCAAAAGCCAAGAAACGATAGCTATAATATGACAACAAATATTCTGAAAAGGTGTCTGGGGGCGGCTGAGTGCAGATCAGACCTTGTAATTATTCTTGACATCAGAAATGGAAAATGCTACATCCAGATCTTTGCCATCTGAATCAGATAACTGCAAGCAATTTTTTGTGCCATTGACATAAAACAATATTAATGATTGAGGTGAGAATAATGGGTGTATCAACCAGAGAGAAATTAATAAATAATCTTTTTACTTAATTGCTCACCATTAGAGAGAAGCAGCAAGAGCTATCCTCAAGAAAATCGATATTTTGCTTACGTAACATATGGCCAGAATAATAAAGAAAGCAAAATGGAGGATACACTTATCAAACCTCAAATTTTGGATGGTACAAATAATACCATGAACTCAAAAAAGAGAAAGGTTTTAGATAGAAAATGGCTGAAAAAAGCAAGAAACCACAATCTAGAACACATGAAATTAAATATGTTGAACATGAACTGTAACTAGTTAAACGACCTAACAGAACCCTGGAAGAATACTTAAACATCTTAAAAATAGACGTAGAAAGCATAGTCACCACTTTCAAAAAAAAGTCACCACTATACCTTTGCTTTCTTTGTATTCCTTTCCTCTGGATCCTTTTCTCCATATTCTTCTTTTTTGTCTACCTATTGGATCAAAATAAAACGTAAGATGAATACAATCTAAGACATTTACTTCTATAAATGAAATATGAATGAGAAAATCAGCTTGACAAGCCAAAATGTTTTCTTCGGCAAAATCAAATCCTAATAATTTTATAAGGGCAAAAAATTGATTCCTCCAGAACCATTTTAAAGCCAAAAGCTTTTATCCTCCTAATAGTTTACTTCAGCAATGGCAGCAGGGGGGGTGGGTTTCAATCAGTACTCATAGGATGTTAAAAGATGCAAACTTCGAAGTCTCTTCGAGGATTAGACAGTCATACAATTGACTCGTATCTGCTCTCATGTCTAGTTATCTTTTCTTTCTTGTTTTTTCATTCTTGTTCTCTACCCAAACTACAGCAGCATTGATAAAATAAATAAATAAATAGTCGAATCATACCTGCTCCTGAGTTTTGTCACTAGAATTATCAACCAAATTCTTCAAAGCTTCCTGATCAGGACTCTGAAATCAGAAACAAGCAAGCCAACATTTGGGAAAGAAAATTCCAAATGAGCTAAATCAATTTGAAATTATAACAACAATAACATGTCCTGAACCAGATTGGTTGTAGACAAAATAAACAAACGCAAATAAAAAAAGTTCTTCCACCGCTCCATAAGCTCAAAAGAAGCAATTTTTATCCTCTTTTTGTGTACACATTTTCATTATTAGCCGCTTAATCCTCTCAAGACCTAAAAACACATAGAAATTTCTTTTTCAAACAAACAAAAAAACCCTGAACACCACAAAACCTTGAGCGAATCGAAGCCTTTGATCTCGTCGGAGGTGGTGGCGGCGGCGAAAGAGAAGCAAGGCAAGTGGTGCCATTTGGTGACGTCGAAGCCCCGGGCGTCTCGAGAGACCAAGCCCAGCCTTAGGGACTTGGCGTCGATGGTCTTCGAGCACTTCTTGCATGACGATCGGTTCGATTTCGCGTACTCCGCCACGGTTTTTGTCGAAGGAGGCATTATTGGAATGATGTTCTTGCTCTGCGACGACGAAAGACGAGAGAAATTTTTGGAGGTTTTGCTTTTACAAACAACAACAAAGACTAGGTGAGAGGAGAGGAAGAAGTTGAAAAAGATTGTTCGCATGGAAAAGACAAGTGCCTGAGGTGGGTTCTACAGTTTTGTTCCCGCCATTTACGAGCAGTGTTACCAGCAAGTAGCTTAGCTATTGGTTCAGTTTTTGGAGAGTAAATTGCATAGTTGCAGTCAAATAATTCCTTTTTCAACAAAAATATTAAATTTTAAAATTATTGATAATTAAAATTTAATAATTAATAAATATTAAAAAATATAAATAATTTCATATTAAAATTTATATTTGAGTTTTTTTAAAGGTACAGCTAGTTATTTTAAGAAAAAATTGAAGCTCAATATATAAAAAAAAAAGTACTTAGCGAAAATTAAAATAAGTTATTAAGGGGCCCATTTGTTTCGATACTCGAATCATGGTTCGAATCATTTTACTACAGTATTTTCTCTCACAAAAATTTAAATCTTTATTCAAATACTCTATTCAAATACTCGAACCAAACGGACCCTAAACCTTAATTATTAATGATTTCAAAGTTCAAGGTGCATTGTGCTAAGATTGAAAATTCAAAGTGCATCATACAAAAAGCAAATAGTTTAGGGTGCAATAGTTCAATTTACTTGTTTTTGTATGTGTTTGAAATGTTAACTAGAAATAATTAGTTTTAACTAATTATAGTGTAAAACTCTTAACAGTTACAGTAAAAAGTAAAAAACTGCTATAATATAAAGCTATCATATCCTACAGTTATTTAACTTAAAAGACTTTAGTTCTAACAAACTTTTTAAAGGGTCCATTTATTTTTTTAACTTTTACATGGGGCCCCATAGTTTAACTTTATTCCCATTTTGTTCTATAAAGTTTTAAAATTCTCACTTTGCCACTTAAATGTTGAATTAGTTATACTTAATACCTGTTAGAACAGTTAAAAATTACATATTAACTTATCTTTTCTAAAAACAGATGATGTTTTCGATTTGATTTATAAAATATAGTACATTTTGTTTTTTTTTTGTTTTAGCAAAAACATAAGGACTCAAACAATAATATCTATATAATTTTATCTTAAACTGATAAAGTAAATGGGTTAATTGAATTGGTGTTTTCTAAGACAATTTGGATCCCAAAACTTTCAACTTTGATACTATAATAACTAAGAGTGTTCACATATCGAATTAAACGGATTAAGAGAATTCAAAAACTGATCTGTACTCATTTCAATCCGCAACCAAATCGTATGACCTCCCAATCCAATCTCAAAACGTTCGATTTTATAGATTGAATTTCAAAGATTCACAAATTTAGCCATGAAGAAGAAGTAGAATTAAAATTAACACAAATGATGGTTGGGACGTTTGGAAAATATGATTAAGATAAATGAGGTCTGGTAAACTTTAGACCTTGGCATAAAGGAAAATGTGATTGGGTAAATGATGGTTGGACTTCTTTGTTTTTTCTAGTTAATAAAACACAAGGGAATTTTTACAAATTCTATCTTTGAAACTTACTTTTTATAAACGTTGTATATGTTTAAATGTAACGCAACTTAAACATATAACATAAGTGGTAGTGTGATAAACTTTTTTAAATATAGTATAAATACATACATTTTTAAAAATATGAAATAATATGTAATTTCCTTTAAAAGGATATAAGTAAACTTTAGGCTCATGGCCCGTAAGTGTGCTCTATTAAGTTATATATTTGCTTTAAAAATTATACATATGTGTGTATAATTATGTACTTTATATAATATATATAAATTAAATTTATAAATTATACAGATTAAAAAATAACTTAACTAGTAGCTCAATCCATACATATTCAATTGAAAAAATTCCAATTCAAAACTAAGTTATAATTTTCATAATCCAATCCAATTCAAATTGGATTGGATTAAACAGATTGATGAATTTCGTAAACATCTTTAATAATAACTAATTGTGTTAATTAATGAACATATATTGCCCAATTTTTTTTTTTGACAAATGCATCATAATTTTTCTTTCAAAGAATTTTGGCATTTTAAACTCTAATTATCGTCTGTCCATCAGTTAGACAAGTCTTAAATAATAAAATTAAAAATTCAGGGAGCAACATGCAACGGATGATAAATTCAAGTTGTAACGTGCAATTGAGGATAAATTCAGGGTGCATGAGTACAATTTTGTAAAGTAAAATCTAAAAGGATTTCCTTGGGGCCGGCTGTGGTTTGCAAATTTTGCCCTGTTGTAGACATTCTTTTGATTTGTTTTTCCTTTTTCAGTTGATCCCTTATTCCTTATTTCTTTCCCTAAAAATCCAATCCAATCGTTAGAGATTAGAAATCTATTGAATGGCATGAAATCTGCAAACAACAACAATGGCGGCGAAGAGAAGCCACACGACCGAATTGGGTTGCATAGCGTGCGAAGAGCTCACCGAATTGGGCGCCGGCAAGGAAGGCTGGCTCGTCGACACCCCATACCTTCTCTGCGCCCTCGACACCTACACACTCGCCCTCGCCAACCGATCCCTCATCCTCACCCTCTCTTGGTCCCACTCCGACTCCGATTCTTCTGCGGTCAAGATCCGACCTGATTTGTCCCCCATCGAGGCCGAGTTCATCTCCGCCGTCGAATGGCTGGTCTTCGACGACATTCGGGCCATCATTGCTGGCACCTCTTGTGGGTATCTCCTGATTTACTCTTTGGCTGGAGACTTGATTCATAAGCAGGTTAGCTTAATTGTTCTTGATCCCTTTCATTTACTGGAAAATTTTATGGGAAAATTGAGAAAAGTTGGAAGATGATTTTTCTTCTAAATTTCTATGTAGAAAGTTTTTAGGGTTTGTTTGCTGGTGGGAAATATGCAACAATTCCCTAATTCTAATTTTCGACAATTAACTCTTATGCCATGTTTCTTATCTGAAGTGTGTATGGCATTGTGATAGCAATGCTTTGGATTGATTAGTTATAGAATTTATTGTCCAAAAGAAAAAATAATAATAATTTGAAACTCAAACTTTTATCTTACTTACAGTTTATATATCCTGGACGGATTTTAAAGTTGAGAGTTCGTGGAACAAACAGAGATTTGATCCAAGAAACGTCCTCAGAGGAGGTTTGTGTTGTTCTGCCAGGTGTAATTGCCCGTTTTTATGGCTCTGAAATTCAGGTATTTTCAACTCCTCCTGTGCCTCTTGGAATTTTAAACGACACTGAAAACTGATACTAAGATAAGAAGACTTGGTTTGAATGTTTTTAAATGTAGAGTATGTTGCAACAATGGTATCATGATTCAAATTCTCGGTTTTGGGATAAAAGACCTAGAAAGCAAGAATCTGATGATTTTGGAAATCCTTATGGAAGATTGTCCTACCAGCTATGGAACGTCAGCAAATCTGGCACTTGTGCTGATGCAGCAATCAGTGGAATAATGCCTCCGCCGCTAATGGAGCTTCAGGTACTGCATTAAGCTGCTTGATTTTATTGATGTATGAATACTCTCTTCAGAGGCATATTGGCCAACTAAAATTATATTCTCTCTCTTAGTATGTTTAAAAAATATGTTTTGGTGGAGCAAGATAATGTTTGTTAAGCAGTGGAAACATTTTATCAAAGCTTCTTTCCATTTGATGTTAATCCACTGTTGTCATGTTGCTTGGCTACCTTTGTGGTTCTTCACATCAACGCCTCTGAGTTATTTATTTATTTTTTTCTACAAGTAATGGAAGTATTCTGGTTTGAATTCAGCTACTTTTATTCTTGGACAGTCAGGTCAGCGTTATTATTGTGCAATCACTGTTGGAGAGGATGCTGTGATCTCAGCCTTCAGGTTGGTATGTTGGGATTTTGCACTACTATAGTTGCAAAAGTTGTCAGAATAATTTTTGATTTTTGCAACCAAATTATTTCTGCTGTTATTTGATGACTTTTGAGGTATTTTATCGACTATATTCTCCTTTCTTCTAATGTAGACTGTCAGAGGATAAAAGTAGGTCTTTAGTGGGAGCTATTATATCTAAAGTCGTTCCTGTAACATTTTCAACAATAGCTTCATTTTCTAAAATGTTTTGGCGGAGTGAACAAAATCCACCAAGAAAATCAGATGTGAAGCCACAAGCTTTTGCTCGAGGTAAGACTTGTCATTTCCCGTGTTTTATTTGGCCCTCGTTCAAACCATTAGAACCTAGGATTTAGACAGAGATTTATATAATCATACCATTGCAATGTTTGTAACTTATCAGTGTGTACATATCTATTTGGATAACATATGCCTGAATGATTATCATATGATAACAAGTATATTTTTGAAATGTACAGTAACTTTCTTTTAAAAAAGCAAAATCAGTTATTAAAGAAACTCGTGTGCATGTGGATCATGATGTATGTTAAGAATGGAAATGAAAGGCACTATGTCAGATACAGTTGAAATGGAATTTTTCTGGTGTATATTACAGCTTTTAACAGTGACGAAGCAAGAATTTTTCCCGGGGGCTAATAACTAAAACAAAAAATGGTGTAGAAGCTTGCCAAAAGTTTAATTAAAGTCAACAATTATTAATGTAATACAATCATCGCCAACAAATTCCAATGTCATAAAATGGTTGCATGATAACCTTGTTATCGAAGCTATTACAGATATCTTTCTTGATACAAGTAAAGTATCATTCATCAACTTATCTCACCTTCAATCGCCCAGTTAGTTCTTCAAAATATTCATAGTAGAAAATACCCACTCCATAATTAAAATTAAAGTTGATGTCAGAAGCCAATAAACTAATCAATATAATTTATTTTTTCCTATTTGAACTATTTTTCATATAATCAAACATTACTCATTAGAACATATATTAATAAGCTCTACAACATAAAATCTTTTGGGATACTATCTAAAAAATTAGAATATTATAACTTTTCCTTACCAAAAGTGGGGAGTGAATCATTTTGGACTTAAACATGTTATACACAAGAAAAGAAATTGATATTTATTTTATCAAATCATGCTACACAAAGAAATAAGCTAACATTTACGCAAAACGTATTGAGCTTTTTTGATGAATTAACCTTTTATAAAAAGCACGAGAGAGTGATATTTAGTTAATTTCAGATGATAAAATCAAATTTCCAAGTTTTAGGGTGGCTATTCATAATTTAATCTAATACAATACATGTACGCACACGTATATATTATATGGTAATAAAGAAAAAGTTGAGGGGGACTTAATCCCTTGCTATCTTCGTCCTTGGCTTTTAACATACTTGCATGTGCTGTAAGTAGCAAAATTATAGGCAATAACTTTTAGGAGTAACACATTTTAGAGAGTTTTTAGCAATGTCGTTCCAACTGTTACACTGTAAAGCTTTTACATACTACAATGTAAGGCAAAAATAGGCTACAGTGTAAAGCTCTCACATGCGACAGTAAATTGGTTCCAACTTTTGGTTCTAACTATGTTGCCAAATGCACTTAGATTGTTTTGTTGAAATCACTTGATAGATAGTTTCTGAAATTTTGGAATTCAATCTTTTGATTGGCAAGTGCAGAACAATAATAGGAAGCAGATAATCAGCGATTTGATCTATTCTTTGGTGAAAATGATATCATATAGTAATCACATGCTCAATCTTAGACTCTCAATGAAAGTGTTGTAATAAGTTTCTCTTTATTTGTGTTAGATGTTTAATATTGTATTTACTAGCTATTTTCAACTGTGTATTGTACGACTTGCATCATGGATTTTACAGCTTCTCCGTTGACATCTTTGAAGGATCATCCAAGAAAGGGAGAGAAGCTCACCTTATCGCCTAGTGGCACATTGGCTGCAATTACAGACTCACTTGGTCGTATATTGCTCTTAGACACACAAGCGCTTGTAGTAGTGCGACTATGGAAGGTTTCCCCGAACATCTTTAACATTGATTTTTTTTTTTTTTTTGAAAAAAAAAAACACCAAACCTGTGCCCTTCCTCCTCCTCCTCTTCTGATGGATTAAAACTTGTTTTGTAGGGATATCGTGATGCTAGCTGTCTATTCATGGAGATGCTCGTCAATCGAGATACTGCTACGTCTAGTTCCACTTACTATGAACCTGTGAAGAGTGATTACTGCTTGTGTTTGGCTATTCATGCCCCTCGAAAAGGAATCATTGAGGTACCCATTCTCGCACTTTCTCTGCTAGAAGCATTGGTCTTTTCTACCATTTGAGTTATCAGAGACAATATTTGTCAGTCAAATTTTCAAATATATTATTGTCAAAGACAAGATTTCAACCAACTTCTTTGATTTTAAAAGCAATGGTTTTCTTGAGCATAAGTGGGTTCTCCTAGGTTTTGCGCGTATGTTTGTAGAGAAATTGTTACTTTATACTCCCGTTAATATAAAGCGCCAAGTTGGAAGAGTTTGGTTTATTTAGCAGTAAGAATTAGATTGAGGTTCATTTCAGAGCAGAATAGATTGAGTGCTATGTGGTTCATATGGTTAAAGCAAAGCAATCTTACTACCTGATGCTGGTATTAACTTTATCACTGCAACTGCATATATCTTTTTTTAAAAAAAGTAATACTAAAATAGAGACAGATTTTGTCATTGCTGAATGTGTTTGTTCTCGTTGTTTCATCATACAGATTTGGCAGATGAGAACTGGGCCTCGGCTTCGAACCATCCAGTGTGCTAAAGGAAGCAAAATACTTCAACCCACCTACAGGTTCGGATCATTGATGGCCTCTCCGTATGTCCCTTTGGAGGTTTTCTTGTTGAATGGAGATTCTGGCCAAATTTCAGTTTTAAATCGTACACTTAGCTGAGTGTGAAAAAAAAAAAAAAAAACATTGCTTTGTTCTAATGTTGAACATAATTAATATTACTTATGATTGCCATTAAATTATTGTAAGTTGTTAACATCTCCTAATCGTTTGTAATAGGGATACGTTAAATTGCTTACATGTCAAAAATGTGTCCTGCAAGTTCCGAACAACTGGGATCCGTTTTAGGCTGTTTGGCTGAGTGGTGGGATGAACAGTATAAAGCTCCTATATGCTACAGTAATAATAAAAAAATTACTACAGTGTAAAGCTCTCATATGTTATAGTAAAAGTGGTTTTGATCAACGGTTTTTATCACCCTTCGAAACACCCTCAAATGCTCAAAAGCAAATTTGAGCCTCTTGCAATTGTACCCTGTTATTCTTCCAATTCTTTTAGGTGTTAGAGAGCTCTAAGCTTGACTTTCAAAGGCTCTTACATTACAATCTTAGAAAAGATAATGGTAATAATGCAGGTATTGAATAGGGGATAAAAACAACGTGAAACAGCATTAGCAAGTGCCAGCTGGTGATGTAAATTGTTTGTTTTTCAACCTTTGTAGTAGGAATGCCTCCAAACAAAGTTTTTTTTTTTTATCTATGAAAAAAATTTTAAAGTTAAAACGCATGTTGTAGACAGTGTTTGGCAACTTCCATACATGCGTCTGGAAACCCATTAGAAGGATAATCTAACGAGGTAAACAAGAGGTTCATAAATCATTTTGGTATAATCTTCTTTGTTTTTCGGACATCTGATATATTATTTTAAGATACGGATTTGCGTAACACTTGATAATGTTCCTTAGCTGCCTCTATTTTACTATTAGGTAGACTTGTACGTTAATCCTTATTCTTTTCTTCCAAGCATTCGCATTTCTACGCTGAAGTGTAGTTTACGTTTTCATCTCTAGTCCAAGCATTGTGTAAAGCTTGTAAATAATGTATATAAAACAAAGCTTGTAATGATGCGTTTGCTTCAATCTCAAATGTTTTGACAGTCGGAGTCCTTTTTGCCGAAGTGTATGTTCTTGAACATAGTAAAATTTTAAAGCTTACTATAAATTTAACGGTTTAAAATACAACACTATTAAATTTAGATATTTTTAGTGCCTCATGGTAAAAATCATGAACTAAAAAAAATGGAGGAGAAGTTATCAAATAGTCGTCTTTAGCTTAGAAAATAATGGCAATCACACTTGATTATTATACCCACCAAATTCCCTTTTACCTTACTTTTAAGAGCCGTTAACACTAATGAACTTTAAAACTTTAGTATCTTCCTTATTTTACTCTTTGAATTTTAAAAATTTACTTTATCCTATAAACTTTTAAAACTCCTCATTTTACTTTCTAAATATTAAAAATCACAATTTTACCATTGTTTTAAACCTCCTCATTTTTTCCCGTTTTTCAATTTTCCATTCAAATTAACAGAATCAAGCTCACATTATTCACATATAGGTCACTTATAAAGACAAATTTAAAATTTTATCATTTCTAAGTTTTTTTTTACGTTTACACTCTTGCCTAATATCATTTTTTTTAATAATCTAAACTTTTATTTATGAAGTATTTGCTTGCATATTTCTTTTTATTTGTAAAACTCATTTAGTACATCGATATTGTTGCCGATATATGAATTTGAATACTAAAAAACGCGAGTTACGCATTAAAAAAAGGAGATATTAGTGAAAAAATATGCATACAAACCTTTCTTAAATTAGAGCAGATAAAAAAGGAAACAAAACTTAAGTAATAAAATCTCATTTTTGCCTTTACATGTGACCTATATGAGAATCATATGAGCTTAATTCTGTCTACTTGAATAAAAAAACAGAAAAAAGAAAAAAAGAGGAGGTTTAAAATAAGGGCAGAATAGTGATTTTTAAAATTTAATGGACAAAATAGAGAGCTTTAAAAGTTTAAAGTGTAAAATAATGATTTTTTAAGTTTAAAGGGTAAAATAAAAAAGATACTAAAATTTAAGAGCTATTAGTGTTAATAATATTTTTTTATAGGGTGTTTGGCTAGTAATGAGAATCATTGGTGGGAACCGTTTTTACTGTAGCATGTGAGAGCTTTATACTATAACAACTTTTTTTCTTTTACTGTAACATATGAAAATTTTACACTATTTATAATTAAGTTTATGGTTCACACCATTCTTGACCAAACACCTTCTTAATCTTGTCGACTTCTTTGCCAGATTAGGGGAGATTTTTAAAAATGACCTTTTGAAAAAAAAAATTTTGGTCAATGACCCTTTTTTTTAGACATTTTTTGGAGGCATTTTGAGAAATGGCCTCCGGCCAAAATTTTTTTGGCAAATAGACCACTTTTTTTGGGACAATTTTTGGCACAAAAAAAAGGCTTTTTGGACATCAAAATGGTTCCAGTTTTTTTTTTTTTTATCATGTTGAGGTTCCTTATTCTGCTACAGTCATTTTTCTTATTTTGTTGAAAAAAACTGGAACAGTTTACCTGCACAGAAAGCGTGTTTTTTTGTTCCAAAAAAAAAAAAAGACTTTTACCCAATTCAATTTTTTTTTTGTCCCTTTCATCAAAATCTTCCCAGTTTTTGGCATCACAAAAAAGGTTTTTTAGACATCAAAACAGTTTCAGTTTTTTTTTTATCCTATTGAGGTTCATTATCCTGCTACAGTTATTTTTTTTATTTTTTAAAAAAAATTGAAATAATTTACCTATACAAAAAAAATATATTTTTTTATTTTAATAAAAAAAAAGAGAGCTTTTACTCGATTGGAAATTTTTTTTTTGCCCTTTCGTCAAAATCTTCCCCAGGGGAGCATTGCTCTTCCCCTGCAACGAAAATAAAAATCTCTCTCTACTTCCCCCTTCCTTTAGACAAACCTGAAACCTTCTTTTAAAAAAAAAAAAAAAAATCAAAATCCATGGCTTCCACACTCTCAATTCTCTTCCTCTCTATGTTCCTCTTCTTCCAACAACCTTTCTTCTCCATAGCCAACACACATAAACTCAAAAATCTTAAACCACACCTCCTCTCCCACCTCGCCCACTTCAAAGACACCGAAAACCCACCAACTCGATTCTTTGAAGTCACCAAACCCATCAAACTCCCAAACACCAAACCTTGTTCTCACCTCGTACTCACCCACGACTTCGGCTTCACTTATGGGCAGCCTCCGGTGTTGGCCAACTACCATGGCCCACCTCCTGATTGCTCATCAACCCATTTCTCCAAAATCGTCCTCGAATGGAGAGCCACTTGCAGAGGAACTCAGTACGACAGGATTTTCGGGGTCTGGCTTGGTGGGGTCGAGCTTCTTCGGAGCTGCACGGCCGAGCCCACTTCTTCTGGGATCGTTTGGAGTGTTGAGAAGGATATAACTAGGTACTACTCTCTTCTCATGTCGAATCAAACTCAAACTCTTGCTGTCTACCTTGGAAATGTTGTGGATTCTACTTATACTGGTGTTTACCATGTGAACTTGACTTTACATTTTTACCCTGCTGAAGAAAAAATTGACCCGAATCATTCTTGGGCTGATTTGGTATTGCCCATTTCGAGAAATCTGCCACTGAATGATGGGCTGTGGTTTGAAGTTAAGAATTCGGTGGATATTCAGTTTAAGGAGTTTAAAATTCCGAGAAATACTTATCGGGCTGTTCTTGAGGTCTATGTTTCTTTTCATGAGAATGATGAGTTTTGGTACTCAAATCTTCCTAACGATTATCTTATTGAGAATGGCATTACTGATACTCCTGGGAATGGGCCTTTTAGGGAAGTTGTGGTTAGTCTTGACGGTGAGGTTGTTGGTGCAATATGGCCTTTTACTGTAATTTATACTGGAGGAATGAATCCACTATTGTGGAGACCGATTTCTGGAATCGGCTCGTTTAATCTCCCGTCTTATGACATTGAAATTACGCCCTTTTTGGGTAAGATCCTAGATGGGAAGATTCATAAGTTCGGGTTTAATGTCACGAACGCGTTGAACGTTTGGTTTGTGGATGCAAATCTGCATGTTTGGTTGGACAAGCACGGCTGCAAAACTGAAGGGAAGCTTTTGAAGCACGTTAGCTCGCCTCTTGTGCTTTCTGAAGCTTCGGATTTTAAAGGTCTAAACGGGAGGTTTTTGACGACGGCAAACAGAAGGATGTTGTCCATTGGATGGGTTAAGTCCTCCTTTGGGAATTTTGTAACCCATTCAATTCAAGAGCTTTCCTACTACAATTCACTTGTGATGGAGAACGATGGTAACACGCAGATGGTGGATCAGAAGATTCATTTCAACGACACAGTTTATACCAAGACGCCGATATTAGATGTCTACTCTTTCAAGTCGGATAAAAAGTTTCCACTTTTCTTGTACTCTGACTCCTTTGATGAAGGAAATGGGCGTTATCTGATTGTTACAAATATCACATTGGGATTTGATGAGAACAGATCTTCTGAAGTCGCTGGTTGTGAAGTGTCAAGGAGCTCACTGAAGAATGTGCAGAACGGTTTGGGTTATTTGCTTATAGAGAACAACAATATAGTTGGTGCGTTAGGGAGTACACAACAAGTGTACAATTATGAAGATGGAAAATACTGTTATTTCAGAAATATAAGCAGCTCAGACTATGATATAGTCTATGATGAAGTGAAGAATGACTGCATCAAAAGGGAACATGATTACCCTTCAGATTCCGGCTTAAACGACCTGGACTTTTATCACTCAAAAGGCTTTTCTAGTATCTGATATACTTCAAGAACAGTTAATGTTGTATGTTTCTTCATATGATCCAAGGGAATTAAAGTACTTGTCCAATATTTAACATCTTAAATGATGTCTAATCAATCACGTTATTCAAATACTTTTTAATTGACTTTTACCTGTTTTAATGTTCGAGTATATTTAGATGAGATGACAAAATGCAGCAGTTTATGAGATACCATTTCCACTCCTTTACTAGAACTTTCAGTTGATCTCAAAAGTTTTGGAACTTCAGGTAAAAAGGTGAAGAAAAAAAAAATGGAAAGAGTATTTTCCTTGTGTTGCTATAGTGTACGTGCAAAATGAATGAGTTTATGTGATCTTGTTTGTGAATTAATAAATGCCCTTCTGTACCTGTTGGAGAATATGCACATCGAAAGAGAAAGGGGGAGCATTTTAAACGACAAGGAATATCTCCAATAAAAATCGTTTGCCCATTTCAAAAGCCATCGGGCTTAAAGCACTCACGACATTTAATTCTTAAATTTTGTTAAGGGAAAAGGGTAAACTAATAGATTAAGAATTAGTATATCATGCTATATCTCTTTAAAATATGTAATAAATAACATATTATTATAAAATTTATAAATACAGTATCTGTCAGTAAATATAAAAATTCAATGACAACGTTCCCGTGTGCTACTAACACCAACAAAGTCGATGATGGCTGGAAAATGTAGTAGTAAATCCAAGCCCAAAAAAAAAAAAAAACTGATAAAACCCTAGGAAAAAAAGATCAAACAACAAAACCCTAGGAAATAAAAGATCAAACAACAAAACCTTTCTTTTTTTCTAGATCAAAATACGTTGAAAGGGAAATTAAAAAAAAAAAAGATAAAAAAAGTACAGAAAAAAACTCAAAACGAACACTTTCCTCATATCTCGAACATAAAATTGAAATACACTTTCCTCAAAAAAAAAAAAAAAAAGCCCACAGATCTGTCTCTTCTTGCTCTCTCTTGGATGGCGACTAGGACCTCTTGGATGGCAACAACGAGCGTAGGCTTAGAGTCAGACGGTGACGGCAAGCATGGGCTCAGACTGGGAAGGCCATCGCAAGGCTCGGAAGACGATGGCAAGCGCAGGCTCAAACTTGGCTGTTGAATCTATTCGCCACTCTCAGGTCTTCGGCTTAGATCGTGATCTTCATCGTGAGTTTGACTCGTGGTCTCCAGCTGTACAATGGCGACGATGACGACATGCCTATCTTCATGAAACGAGGAAGATTTGGCCATGCCACTTTGGTGTGTGATGCGACAGAACTTAATTCCCATTGTAAATCTAGCCTCGTCATAGGGAAATGAAGACCGTCGCAAGCTCGCCGGCACCGACGGTGAAGTCCAACGAGAAAACCACTGAGAAAGAGGGAGGAGAGCGAAAGGAGAGAGAGTCGGTGGGGATGGGGGTTTTGGGAATGAGGAAAAAAAAATCGAGATATTTTGAAGAAAAAGCCCTCCAAAAATTTTAATCGGAGGAATGACCTTTTTTTTTAGCATAAAGATCAAGCCTTTTAGATAGAAAAATTGTTCTAATTTTTTTAAAAAAAGGTGAAAAAAAATACCTTGGGTAAGAAAATAAACCTCAACAGAATAAAAAAAATAAATTTTGAAGCAATTTTCCTACACAAAAGACTTGATTTTTAATACAAAAAAGGTCATTTGTTCAAAAAAAAATTTTTATAATGCCATTTATTCGAATCCTCCAAAAAAATCTGATGTATTTTATGTTCTGAGGGTATTTTAGGCTTTTCATGCATATAAAACACTGATTAATCTTAAATTTACTATTTGTTCACGTTTTTAAAACTCACGACATAATTTACTAAATGATTAGAAAAATTTGCTATTCGCTGCAATTTTGTTTTTGGTTAAATATGAATGGATAGACCAATCGTAAGGATGCTGAGGAAATCTGATGGCCCGTTTAGTTCATAGGTTCAAAATATGATGGTTTAAACTTTTTTTTGTTTAAAATACAAAGTTTAAAAAGTGCGGTTAAAAATTATAGTCTAGACCTATGTTTATATGTTCATTGATTTGGAGTTAAAAAAAAATAAAATCTGGTTCAATATGAACTTAGAAAATAAGTTTTAACTTAAAAAATGTTATTTATGAAAATATTATTATTAGTTATTAAAGAAGTTGTTTTTAGATTTAAAATGTATATAAATAAAAAAATAAATATATATTACAAAATAACAAAATAATAGATTATTATACAAAAGAAAATTGCAAATAATAAATCAGTGAAAAAATGCAAGTACAAAACAATTGACAGAAAAAAAGGTTTATGAATGAGTAAAAACATTCAAAAATGATAAAAAAAAAAAAATAAGACGTCACTGTCGAATACCCTTTGCCTCTTATTTAAAAGAAATGATAAAAAATGGATTGGTTGCATAATTGTGGCTTTTACTTTTAACTATTTCTTAATTTATCTATTTGTTTATAAAAACTATAAAGGTATTCATTGAATTGTAAAAACTTACTTCAATTTCATCCCTGCAAATAGAAAAATTAGGCAAATTAATATAATTACCTATAAATAGTTAAGAAAAATAGTTTATATATTAAAAACATTAAAAATCCAAAAACAAAACATCAATTTTTTTAAAAAGATCTTAAGTTTTATAAGCTTTTAAATTTTAAAATATTTTTTAAATTTTTTTCTCAATAAGAAAATGTATTTCATAAACAAATTCGGTTTAATTAAGGTATCTTTGTCTTATCTTTATGCCTTTTTTGTCCAAAAAGTATACAAGGGATGTAAAATAAGTTTTTTTAAATTCAAAGGATGTTTTTGTAGTTTCTAAAACCAGAAGAACAAATTAAGAAATCATAAAAGCTAGGAGGCATAGTTATATAATTAACCATAAAAAAATAATGTCATTATTCATTAGGCCAAACACATGGCTGAATATCAGGGGTATTTTAGTGAAACAAACATTTTATTATATTTTCAATAAAAAAGTTAAACTAAATTAAAAACATAAAAGGATTAATCCTTAAAAAACCAATATTGAAAACAAAAAATAGAAGAACTCTCTCCCACGATAGACTAATGTCACCCCCTACTCCTACCATGCCCCCTACATCTCCGACCACCCCGACCAAGGGTCCCACCTCGTTGCCCTTGTCATCTCTCCTCCTCTTCCTCTTCTTCTTCTCAAATCTTGCTGCCCACCTATCGTCGCCCATCCAATCGTTGCCCCCTGACGCCTTTTGCCTTAGATTTCCTTCCTTTGATGTGACCCCCCTTAGCCCTCCCTACCCCAACTGGTCCTTCGCATTCCTCTCTCTCTCTCTTTTCCTCTTGTAAAACGTACAGCCGCCACAAACCATGAACCCACTGCCATCATCCCTTCCGCTGTGAGTTTGAGCTCATCGTAGTAAAAAGGGTGGCAGTTCTATCTGATCTATCAAGTATATTGTGAGTTCGAGCTGTTCATTGCTTGAGTATTTCTTATTTTGTTATTTGGCTTTGGTTTTTATTTTTTTTAGTTAAAGTATATTGTAGAATTTAATGTTTGATTGGTTATTTGGCATGAATTCCATAATCTAAGTATTTGTAATTTTGTTATTTGGTTTTGGTTTTGGTTTGATTTTTTTTTTTTTTGTCTGGATACATTGTGGAATTGAATGTTTGATTGGTTTTAGATTGAATGGTTTTGTTTGAATAGTTATTGTAGAATTAAGCAGACATCAGTTAAGTTAGTCCTTTTGCAACTATTTTTGAGTTCGAGAATGTTTCAACTAAAAAATATTGGGACATAATTGTCACTTTTTAAATATATCGGGGACCATTTGGGCAACTTACCCTTTTATTTATTAAAAAATGATGTTTATAAAAAAAGTGCAAAAGTATACAAAAAAAGTTTGTTTAAAAACTTTGAGAAAAAGGGTCCAAAAACAGAGTTCGGGTAGCTTGAGATTGGGAGGGAATGATGGATTTTCTCGTTTTTTGTGCCTAACTTGTCTTTTCAAGGTTTGAGATTAGGCCTGACTTTTTTATAAAGAAATTGTAGCAAATAGCATATTTTGCTAATGACTTAGTATATTATTTCATAAGGTTTGAAAATGTAAAGGAAATAGTACATTTAGTACTAATCAGTATTTTAAAGCATGATAAGTCAAAAAATACTCCCAGTAACATATCACTTTTTTCTTCATCCCAAACCCATTAGACCCTCTTTCCTCTTTCTCTTTCCCTTTCCTCTCTCTTATCTTGTTTTCCATCTGACTACCTCGTTGGTGCCGAAGAACCCACAACGATCTCCGAGTACCTCGCAAAAGTAGCCAGATCTACAATTGAAATCCAAGCCCCATCGCGTTGTACACCAAACCAACACCTCGCAACCTGGTTGACCTCGTCCCACTCTGGAGCAATACCTCACAACCTCTACAATTAAAAGTCGCCAGTTCTACATGTTGGAAAATAAATACATAGCGAAATTTTAAAAATTTTAAATAAAACCTTTTTTTATAGAATGATTTAGATATGCTATATATAATAAATTAATTATAGATCTTCATACCTTAGCAAATTGGTAACTGCACTTCTAGAAGAATTAATTGGCAGAGCCTCAACCAAATGGTCTGCTTTGCTACTCTTTTTTCCATGACTGGCATGCAAGTGGGCATACATCGTTTGATTCACTTCTTGGCAACGTCTTAATCTAACCATATAAGAAAACCCAGAATTATAGTTCTTGATGTTGAGCTATAATTCTATGGGAGTTTCAAAGTTTCTCTCTCTATAATACTCTTTCTAGATTTATCAAGTGATCTAATTAACAATAGAAATATGTTTTCTATTTATAGTAGCTAGCAGGGCTTTAATTCTACTTAAATAGGGCTTCCAAATTCGTTTTAGTTCAAAATCTTGCTTCAAAATATTTAAAGCCACTTTTATCCACATGGCTCACTGGTGGACAAGTTCTATAGCACCAATTGGGGTCAGAGGGTACCCTGTCATGTCGTAATCGTACTAGTCAACCAGTCCAAGCGACCGATCAACCGGTTCCTGCCTAATTGGACACTTACCAAATTTATTTGACCCAAGAATCTTTTATAGAACCTCATTTTTAATTCAAATAACCCAATGTAGAATTATCTGATTAAAATAGTCATATACTAATAATTTCATATCAAATAAAATGAATACAAATAATTCAACAAGTTTAACTCGTAAAATTAATTCAACCAATAAACTAACATAAATTATCATAATCTAATCAATCGAATTATGACCAATTTTAGAATTAGCAAAAGTTACCAATTTGTAGGACAAATGTGTCGTATCATTACAGGAAAATATATAAGCTAGCAAAGGGGACCCGATTGGCATATGCAGATCAAGCTCCTATAACTACAAAATGGCATGTCCTCAACACGCTCATTTTACAATTATCACCTTAAAGTTATTCTACTAAAAGCTTAGAGGTATACTTTCGAGCTATATATATACAAATTACAAAACTCCAATAAGTTATTTGTCTATATCATAATACACAACATCTCCTTAGAATATCCATAATTGACTTAAGGATAATTTCTATTTTACCTTCCGGATAATATTTATCTTATGTTCCATTACTCACCATTGGAACCAATACAAATAGTATACCATTTGGTTATATAAATATATCCAAATAGTTGAGCGCTCTAGTTTTTTAATTTTAGGATAATGCCTATAAGAGGACATCATTAACTCTTTAAAAGAGTTATGGCTTCCATATCTATGAAAAATGAGTTCAAATTATTTAACAGTCATGTCCCCAACGTACCAGTATATGTACTTTCATTTAATTCAGGATGTCACTTTTTGGTATATCAAAAGACACTAGTCAAGAATATGAACCCATTAATTTATTTTAGGATCAAGATGTAACACATATGACTATCTAAAGTGAATTAATTTGTTCAAATGGAATTATTAACTAAATCAATTCATCTTTAGTCTCGATCCAATATATCATCACCGTTGACAATACACCAATGTCTCTATAAGTCTTCTCCTGTTAAGGATGCACAGAGCATAACAAACTTAATATGAATAAAGTATCCAACTTTATTCCCTTGATTGTGGTGTGGCGTACCCGGCCCCACTCAAGCTCCCATGAGGTTGCGGCTTATCCGGGCCCACTCATCCGTACTGTCCCCTCTAGGACCCACTGGTCCCTCAGGGTTTTATTTCGCGTCCCTCATGGTTCGAACCTCAAACCTCCCTTAAGAGGTTCTTATTTCCTTCATGAGTACCAATTGAGCTAGTAGCTCAATTGGTACTCATGAAGGATGAGCTAGTAGCTCAATTGGTACTCATGAAGGAAATAAGAACCTCTTAAGGGAGGTTTGAGGTTCGAACCATGAGGGACGCAAAATAAAACCCTGAGGGACCAGTGGGTCCTAGAGGGGACAGTACAGATGAGTGGGCCCAGATAAGCCGCAATAAGAGCCAATTATGCCGGGGGCCGACCTACGGGCCTTATGGGGGCTTGAGTGGGGTCGGGTACGCCACATGTGAACCTTTTATATTTAGACTATTACCTTAGGATTCACGTCTTCCGTATAATTCGTGCATCATATGAATGATTATAAAGGTTTAGAACAACATTCTTAGAATTTAGTTTGCTTATCATACTTTCAACATAAATGAACATAAAGAGGACAAATTTTATATATGACGTAAACAATAAAATCTGTGTTGATCAAATGTCTCAAAAGTAGTAACATTGTTTAATCCTTATAACACTAAGTTTAACAATCTCCCACTTATCCTAAGTGAGTAAATATAACATGTTATGCATCCTCAGAGCCTCTACATGCTTCTAAAAGTTCCTCAATGGTATACAATCTTGCATATTGTAACATAGTTGTTCTTTATAAAGTCCCTTATCACATGATACTGCCAGTTTATGTGCTTACTCATTTTGTTATATCTTGACTCCTTGATATTAGTTATTGCTGTATTGTGATCATAATACAACATAATTGGCTAATCCATGCCAAGAACTGCCTTAAGGTCCCTAAGGAACTTATGGAGCCTTATTGCTTTTTTTGAAGCATCACTATCCACCACATACTTGGCCTCCATCATTGAATCAATAATGTAACCTTGCTTGGCACTTATCCAAACACTGGTGCCTACTCCAAGAGTAAATACAAGCCCATAAGTCAATTTTCTCGAATCCAAGTAGGATTGAAAATCCAAATATGTGTATCCAAGAGGTATTAGATCCTCACCAGAATACTCTAGCATATAACTTTTAGTTCTTCTCAGTTATTTGAAATTATGCTTGAACATAACTCAATAGTTTGGTCCCAGACTTGCTTATTATCCATTGATTTTATCTCAATGTTTACAGCTTTTGTTTAGCATTTTGCATCAATATCCTTTATCGTCTTTTTATAAGTGTAAAGATCCCTGTCATATTCAACTGGTTCAACCAAGTAGGCTTCACCATTGAACATATACCTCTTGGGTTGACACCAGATTCTTCCATTATACAAAAGGTCTCTAGGTTGTTGTTTGGTTGGTGTTTCCACATTGATTAGATCAGTCTCCATTAAAACCACTGGAGCAATTGTGTCACTTACCATTTCCTCAAGCAATACCTACTGTGAAGCTTTAAGTCGTTCATATAATTTTCCTCAAGAAATGTCACATTCGTTGAATCCACAACTTTATTTTCTTTTCGGCTTTAGAAATAACCACCTTTCGTCCCTCATGGATATCCTACAAATATATAAATCTCCAAACATGCTTCCAACTTATTCGCTTTCTTATCCAGGATATGAACGGGACATCCCTATATTCGAATATGGATTAAGGATGTCTCCCTACCTGTTCACAATAGTGAGAAGTTTTAGGAACCGATTTTGAAGGCACATTGTTCAAAAGATAACATGTAGTTTGTAGGGCATATTCCTAAAATGACAATGGCAATATAGCACAACTTATTACGGACCTTACCATGTCCAAAAGGTCCTATTTCTTCTTTCAACGACACCGTTTTACTATGGATTGTCAAGCGTAGTCAAGTAGGATAAAATACTATTCTCTACTAAGTATCCTAAGAACTCATCGAAAAGGAACTCTCCACCTTGATCGAATCGAAATGCCTTTATGGGTTTACCTAAATGCTTCTCTGCTTCCGCTCAATATTCCTTGAACTTGTCAAAATTTTTGTTCTTGTGTTGCATAAGTTAAACATACTCATACCTCAAGTAGCCATCGATAAAGGTGACAAAATACTCATACCCTTCTCGTGCCTTGATCTTTATGGGACCAAAACATTACTTGTACAAGTTATAGGACCTTTTTGGCTCTGTTACCCTTAGACCTGAATGGTCTTTGAGTCATTTTGCCCTATAAATATTATTCATATTATGATATAGATTTCGCCTCTAAATGGTTTCAAAGTCCATCCTTTACCAACCTTTGAATCCTATTCAAGTTTATATGACCTAATCGCAAGTGCCAAAAATATGGCTTACGTGAGAAGTTTTAAGTCTTTTAGAGTTATTATTAATTTCAATGTTTAGCTGTGAGTCCAACGTAGGTTTGATATATTATAAATTATTTTGCATCCATCCACTACAGATAAATGACTTGTTTTTACGAATCATAACTTTATTATTAAAAAAAATTAAATAAGAATTTTTAAATAAACAAGCAACAAAAATTAAATTTCTTTTAAGTTTAGGAACATAAAAACAATCTCCCAAAACTAAATGCCTATAATTGTCAAAATAAAGACAGATGTTTCCCATTAGTTCAGCCAACACTAAGGTCCCATCGTCCATCCGTAATGTGAAGTACTTATTCCGCAGACTTCTCATTTCCTTGAATTCCTGTAGAGAAATACAAACATGATTAGTGGCTCTAGAATCTATGACCCAAGTGTCACTTGATTCTTCAACTAAATACGTTTTAATAACTAAAAGTTTGCACTTACCTCTTTTAGCTAAAAAGTCCTCGTAATTCTTCTTCATGTGCCGACCTTCCCATAGTAGAAGCATTTGAGCTTCTTTTGATTCCTTAGTTGGCAGAATAGAAGACTTCCTATGATTGGCCTTTTGATTCCTTGCATTCCTTGAATTGGGATTAGACCCAGATGCAACTGCATGTTAGCCTTTCCACTGGCTGGGGTATCCTTGATCAGGTTTTCAAACTCTTGCAACTACTTCATCAGCTCAGTCAAGGTAATATCTTGTCTAACACTTAGGTTGTATGATGCTCTGAATAGCATAAACTCCTTGAAAAGAGTCTCAAAAACTATAGTCATCCATGACTCAACAGCAATGTCAGTTCCATAGGTTTGAATCTCAGAGAGATAGCCCATGATAAACATCATATATTTCTTCATGGAGATCCCCAATTTCTATCTACAATTAAGAAGATTTTGAAGAGCTTCTTGCCTCTTTGTTAGTACTTCGCCTCTAAACATATCTTCAAGATTATCCATGATTTGCTGAGCAGTTTCATGATGTTCATGTTGGGCCTAAAGTATGTTGTTCATGCTAGCCATAATGCAGCAAAGCTTGATCGTCAACATGCTTCTAGTGATCATATGCTTGGATTTGCTCATCAATGAACTTGTCAGTAAGCATGGGAGGATAGGGTATGGTTATCACAAATTTGATTTTCTCAAAGAAAAGGAAAATATTCAAGTTCTTTTTCTAATCATTATAGTTCTCGCTGTTAAATGTATTTTTATTGAGTATGGAAAATAATACATTTTTAGGCATTTTAATCTACAATAAAAATTCATATATCAAACATAAGCAAACATACAATAATAATTTAGTAAGATAACATATACATATAATCAAATATATAATATATATTTATGTGTCAAAACCTTAGAAAAATCATACCTTTACAATGATAATTTCTAACTCAAAATTCAACAAGACGCCTGGGGGAGACTTATCAAATTTAATTAGAAATACAGATCTCATCTGATTAGTATACCATCTAAAACTTATCTTGGTCTAGCATATACTAATAATTGCTTTCTTGGGCTATTAATCTTATTAACAAAGCTCTTAGTAAAGATTGATGATAAAATTAATCTTGAGTGTATAACCATCGTTTCAACTACTTGAACCATGGTTTATAATCGCCAACTAGAGGTGAAAACAATAAAACATGCTCAAGTAAATTATCCTCTCAAAAATCCAAAAGGAGACATGATATATTCTTTCTTAAACGTTAGGACCATCACGTGTTACCTATAGACCAACTATAGAGGCCTTAGGTCCTCTATTTGAAAAATTCTCCAGTCATTATTTCAAAAATAAGGTTTTATGTTAAAATACATGAACAATTTTTAACGAGTGGTTTTCCTTATTCTATATGAAATGTTATCAACATATATGACAAAACATATCATAAAGCAAACAAGCAATATAGTAGACAAAGCTACAAACAATATAAGAAATAACCATAATATTGTGGTTCCATCTTAAAGAAAAAAAATAAAGATTACAAAGATAAGTCGAAGCATATATTGATTCTTCATCTTGTATCTTCACGTTGTATTCTTCTTCAAGTGTCATCCTTCTTCAATTTCAATCTCATATAGATTGAAATTTATTTTTTGGTTATCATAACATTTTATGTTTCTCATAATTGCCTAAAGAGCTACAAAAATAATTGAGAAATCCTGCTCTGCCATTGTCCACTTGACTAGTTACACCACATCGGTAGACTAGTTCTCTATCCCAAAAAAAGATCCGGTTTTGCCATGTCTGGTCGACTGGTGACAAACGAACTAGTCAACAGGTTCAACATTGAACCAAATATTACAGTGTAATTTTCTAATTATTTGTAGTTTTAGAACAATTCAAACATAGAGAAATTTACAAACACATAATATATATATATATAAGCGCAATTGAAACATTCGAATTTTAAAAATATGTTATGATGATTATGATATGCATAAGTTTTTACATGTTTTATGCAAAGTGTTTTATGTATGGTGTGAACTTTTGTGCTTGTTATGAACCAAAGCAAGTTAATGTTATCAAGGCCAAATCCCAGGTAGCAAAGAGTTCCAACAGTGGGGGCTAATAAGTATGAAGTAAATGTTTCAATAACACAAGATTAGCATCATATAGAAGGCCGTAAAGCAAAGTTCAAGAAAAGCATTTTGAACATGGAAATTATATGGTATACTTACTAAATATTAGCTCAAATAATTCTCGTAATGTAGGTAGATTCTAAGTAGAGGTTTCCAATTGATTGAGCAAGAATGGTCTAAGGTCCTCTAACGAGTATAAAGATAATGAGTTATGAAATACTGAGTTTTAGTGTCTTGTTTATTGATGGTTTATTTTCAATAAAAATTATATTTTTTCGCTGTGTAGTGTTAATTTTTATTAAGTTTCAGTGATATATGTTATAAGTTAACATTTTTCCCAAGTTGGCAAGATTTAAAACTGCTAGCTTAGGAGGGGCATTGTGGCAATCATCTTCATCTTTAATATCCATCTTCAATTAAAATAAATATTTTTCTAGAAATTTACAAACAAACCTATACCATTTTCATTTTCCAAAATTTCTATAAAATAAAATTAAAATTAACAAATCTTAAATGGCAATGATAGACTGCCATCTAATTACAAGAAAAACCTAGATACACATTCTAACATTTAAGGAATCATAATCATAAAAATTAATTAATTAAAAAGAATAACATATAGAAATTTTAATTAACAATTACTAATTAATACCATTCACTACATAATCTCATAACAATATAATAATATATAAAAACTCTAGAGTACCAGCTCTCTAAAAAATTCAATTCAAGCATAAGAGAGACATTAACATCATATAATTTATGTTAACTGGTCTCTAATACCAATTATGGGAAAACAAGTCTGTAGTAGAATTTTAAAAATCCTACATAAAACCTTTTCTATAGAACTAGTTACTTATCTATATATAATAAATTAATTATAGATCTTTGTACCTTAACAAATCAGTAACCACACTTTAGGAAGAAATAATTGGCATGACTTCTATGAGAAATTTGAATTTGAAAGAGCCTTAACCAATTAGCCTTTTGTGCTATATCCTTTTCCATGATCAGAATACCAGTGGCCACACGTCGTTTGATTCTCCTCTTAGCAACGTCTCCTTCTAACTATAAGAGAAAACCAATAATTATAGATCCTGATGTTGAACTATAATTCTATAGGAGTTTTAGAGTTTTTCTCTTTATAATACTCTTTCTAAATTTCTCAAGTGATCTAATTAACAATAGAAATATGTTTCTTATTTATAGTGACTGGTAGGTATAAGAGTGTCATGTGCAAGCATACACGTCGCAAATAGTAAGTGTACTAAGAGTACAAATATCGATCCCGCAAGGATTATGTTTAGTTTTTGTCGATTACCAAAATTGATTGGCTTTAAGATTATTTGGATGATTGGGTAAGCAACGAATAAAAGAGCTAATGAAAATAACTAAGAAATTAAAACAAAGTAACGAAAATAAATAATTAAAAATACTAGAGCATCATTTTCACCATAATTAATCTGCTTTAATTTTGTTATTAAGTGATTCTCATAATTTATTGATCAACGGCTAAAAATTATCCTCATTATCTTTTCTAAGCATTAAATAAGATAATATGCATAGATTTTGAAGTCACTATCCCTATCTAACTTGTTTACCCATGCATTCATTATGCAAACCCTTATAGTGATTATTTAAGTATTCTTGGCTATCCCGAGTCTCAACAATAATCAAGACTATGTTTTCCAAATAATGATAAATAAATCAATTTACCAAAGCATTGAAATTCATAAATTGAATTTACTAATTCATTAGCTAAATAAACTAGAAGCATTAAGTACAGGGAAACACAAATAAATCATAAAAAACCACTTGAAATCAATCAACACTTCATAATAAGAAAAAATTAAAGCTCTAGAAAAAAAACTATGTCATAACTAAAATTAAACAAACTACATCAAGGGTTTAGCATTTACAAATCACAAGAATAACAAGAAGAGAATAGGAATGAAAAAACCCAATTTGGAGTTGTCATGGTCTTAAGGCTCTTTATATTATTCTCCTTTCTGCCTTTATGATCTCGAAAATGCTTTTCCATGATGATTTATTGGAAATAAAGCATGGTTCTAAAACTAAAAATTAAATCCTAAACTAGAACAAAAGAAGTAAATATTTTTCTTTTTTTTCCCTATCTTTTTCTTTGGATTTAGCTCAAAATTCTCTTGGAAAATTATGTCTCCTCCTCTAAAATTGAAGGTGACATTCCTCAAGAAATATAAGGCTTTAGGGTTTTAAGGTATTAAACTTCAATCAGCATCAATGAGAGTCGTCAAATCAAAAAAGGGGCATGATCAGCCCTCAAAAAATGAAATCAGCATGTTGCAGACACCCCCGAGCACGCTACAGGCCTCGGGTGGCCTGCCTGTTGGGTAGATCATCACTCACAAGCACGCTTGTAGTCATGTGAGACCACGTGGAGCCTCTGTTGGGCATCTCGATGAGCGTAGACAGCATGCTACATGCGCCCATGGCCACATCGATGGCTGGTTGCTCTTATAAACTCTATTTTTAGCTCAATTTTGATGCCAAAAAATCCATAAAATCCCATTTTATTAATTTCCTACAAAATAACACAAAAAACATCAAAATAATGCAAATGCTTGAGGATTTTCACAATATTTAAGTTTAAGAAATAGTTGATTTGTGAGTAAACTACTCATTTATCAAATACCTGAAATTTAAACATTGGCTTGTCCTCAAGCAAAACACAATAAAAATAACAAAAACCAAACCGAAAATAAAATGAAAGGAAATGAAGTGTCAGTTTAATATCCATTTGATAACTAACCAAACATTTCAAATGCCACAAAATACTTCAAACCTCAAAGCAAATGTAAACATTGAGAAAATCTAGAATTTCAACATTGATCATCGATTTTGTACCATTCAAGACTCTCTGAGTGTAAGTATGTGCTAAATCACTGTTACTCAATGAATTGAACTCTAGATAGACTTATTTGATTAGATGGATGATGAGAAGTCTCGAGATGATGAATTCAAAACTAGCATAAGCCTGTTGTTCTTGTCACTCTCCACTAATTTGTGTTCTTCTATCATTAAAGATGGAAAAGGGCTTTCAAGGATTGTAATGTAAGACTAGGATAAAAGATAGGTGAGAAGGAATCATTTTTGGCTCGGATCACCCTAGACATGTAATGCACTTTGGACCTTACATGAACAAACAATCATTCCTACAAACTTAATTTACAAGTATCCACATAAACTCAAAAACATGAAATTCATAAGAATTTATTTTGTTTAATTTTTGTTCTTTTCTTTTCAGATTTTTATTTTTTTGTCATTATTTTTGAAAGGAAATGAAATTCCCCCAAACTTATATGGTTTTATACATTTGGAAAAAGGGGGAAGCATAAATGAAACTAAACAAAACAAATGAAAAATAATAGAAAAACATAAATTATTCACATTACGATACAACCAAACTACAAATCCAAATCACATTACCTTCCATGCTCACTTTTAACAATCAATCTTCAAATTTAAGCAAACATGCACAGATGCCAATTAGTGATAGCTTAAGTGAAAGGAATTTGTGAAATGGCTTGGCTAAGCTTATGTGGGTAAAGAACGAAATAGATCAAAAAGGCTCAATGGAGAGAAACTATTGGTAGAGTTTATAATGATTGGCTTCAAAGGCTCAAATGGTCTAAAAAGTGCCTTACTTATCTCTCTAATGACACCTAACCTAGGATTTTGCCTTTGGTTTCACTAAAATGGGTTCTAGAGTTCATGAGATGTCAATGCCTATCTAATGCATATAAGTGTTCTCAAAAAGTTTAAAATTTTAAGTGATCATGATTCTTAGTGCTCAAGGGTAAAGAGTCGAAAATAAAAATCAACCAATGCCACTTAAGCATACAAAAATATCAATGAATTACATTTCAAAATACTTAAGAGAATAACTTGTGGCTAATGTCTTAATCTAATTCTAGTTATCCAATTTCTCAAAACTTACATTTTATTCAAACAGGTAATGAAAAACACCACTAAAAGAATTAAACAACTTAAAGAAACTAACAAGAACTACTAAACAAGAGTAATGGAAGGAAATCCATGGTAATCAACAAAAATAAAAAATTTAAGGCCAAAACCCCACAAGTGATCAACAAAGTGCTCCTTCCCTTAATCTTAAGCTAAACATTGTCCTCAATGTTTGTACCATTAAAAGAGCAAGGGTCGAGAACATATACTACGAGGGTTTTTAGACCCAAATCTAGAGTTTCTTTTATCTCCTCGAATCATTTTCGACCAAGACTCAATCTCTTAAGTTGTTGATTATTTTATCACCTATAAAAAAACAAAATTCAAACATTAATGCATAATTTTGAAATAAACAACTTAAATAAATAACTAAAACTTAGAAACACCTAACAAACTTAAACACAACTAAAACAAAAGTAAAAAGAGTGAAGGGATAGAGAACTTGGGGTGCCTCCTAATAGCACTTGATTTAAAGTCGTTGGCTTGACTTTTGGAGAAGCGCTTGTCAAAGAGCAGCTTCCACCCATAGTAGGTGTCGTAGAACACTACAAATGGGTCTTGCTTCTAGGTGCCCTCAAGCTTGGCAAGATGTGGAAGTGTGAAGATTTGGCTTCGGAAGTTGTGCTCGGTGGGCTTGAAGAAATGGTACTAACTTTGGTGGAGGAGGTGTTGGCCACATTATATCCTCATAAATAAGATCTTTAATTTTGGTGTGGACATAATCGGATGAGCCTCGTAGACTTCTTATTGTGATTCTTCTTCAATCATTAAATCTTCAATCTCTTCCTCACTTGATTAAACTTAGAGAATCGTCATCAAACATCTTCAAGTGCTCCTCACATTGGTAGACTCCTCAAGGTGGCAATCTTGCTTGTATCTAATTAAAACATTCATAGTAGGCATGGATGCTACAAATTCTTCAATTTGTTTTCCCATTGCCTCTACCTTTTTTAAGATTTCAAACAACTCCTCTACCATTGCGTTTGACCTTTTTAACTTCTCTTCTGAGCACTCCATATATTGATCATTCTTCTTTATATATTGATGAGTCTCTTTCATAAAATCCATGAATATGGCTTGAAGTTCCAAGGATACACCTGTCTCTTGAAGTTGGGTGTCAAACCATGACTTCAAATTGTTCCAACACCAATGATCTTAGTCTACCATGTCTTCCAAGATATAATAGGCATCATTCATAGATAGTTGGCAGAAAGAACTGGTACTATTTTTGCTTTCGACCCACCTTCTTGTTGTGGCATTGATGAGACTATAAAAGTGTATATTTTACAGGGCTTAAATCATTTACTTATGCTTTTATTTCTCATTAAATCCTCTAATTAATAGCATTTTGTGTTAATAAGTATTTTTGTGTCTTAGTGTGAAAATGTGTTTAAAAATGCATTTTTATGTTTAATAATATTTTTGGTAATTTTTAGAATCATTTTAGTGTGTTAAATGTGTGTCTAATTTGTAAATAATTAAAACCGTAAAAATAATGTTGTGTGATTTTATTTTGAGTTTTAATGTGCTTGATAATATGTTTTAAGTTTGTAAATATGTCCTACTATATTTTTAGTAATTTCTAAAAATATTTCCAAGTCATAAAAATCATATTTGTGCTAAACCGAAAAAGACTGGAAATTCTATAAGTTCTTATCTATTTTTAATTAATTTTGTGTGTTTTAATGTAAAATAAATATTTTTATATTTTTATAAATATTATGTTTGTAAAATAATTAATTTTAGTATCTTTGTGAATTTTAGATTTGAAATCTAGAGGAAAAACAGAGCAAAAAGACACCAAAACAGACAAAATCGGACATCAAATGCATCAAAAAAAATAAACAAAATTCGAATTTGAAATTAATGAGACACGTAGCGTCATGAGAGTTGTTGGATTCACTGCCAAATTGATCTCAACCATCCAACCGAGGTCCACGTGTCGTTGCGTCATCCCTTGCGTCAGCGAAATTTCAGAGTGTAGTCCACGTGGCTAACTACAATTGGAGCGTGCGTTACACGTGCAGACAAACTTCACTCGCGTCAGAGGGAATCTCAGACAGCTTTGAATTTTGTGTGGTCGTCTCCACGTGCAGCCGTTCTTCCAACCGTTGATCGAATGACGCTGATCAATCTAACGATCTCTGTTTGTGAGCCTTGCGGTCCCACTTTGGCCCAATTCAAAGCTTTTCTGCTGACCGTTAGATCTCGAAAAGAACGCGTTAGATCATCCCGTTTTAGTGCTTATCATCGTCGTGCAATAGCATATTTCAAACTCAAATTCGCATCTCCAAGGGCGAATCTCAGCATGGAAAAAAGGAGAAAACGGATCAACATGATCCAATTTTGAACAATAAAATATAATAAAAATAATAATTAAAAAAAGTAAAAACAGTTCAAGGCTATAAATAGCCTTGTATTCTCTTGTCTTTGGGCACTCACTTTGGGCCTTTGGCCCTCTTTCTCCTTCTTTTCCGTTCTGCTGAGTTAGACTTAGCAGTAACCCTTTTAGGTAAAATAATAATAATAATAATAATAATAATAATAAAATGTCTAAATTAGAGTAAAGTGTCTGGTGAGGCAGAGAGATGATCTTGTATGCATAGTATTTTGGTATGGATTTTGACTCTATATCTGTGTAGTAATACCTATATTTTTGTGGAATAAATTATATCTTTATGTTTTTAATAATTATTATTAAAATTGTCATGTTGCCAATTTTTACATAAATTCAGTCATGCTTTCTTTATGTAATTTAATTGTGTTGCATAGTTAATATTAATAATAATGAAATAATGCTTAATTTTATGGAATGTCTTTTATTGCAGTATGACTTGTTATATTGTTGATTCTAGATATTTCATCAGACGAAGTACTGTCAAAGTTAATGTAAAAATTTATTCTACTAAAATATATTAATTTTGATTTGTTATTATCTTTTCTATTATATAATTATGTTAATTATAATTGAGTGATAGCTATTATAATTTTCATAATTAGTGCACCAATAATTATTTTGCTAGTTTTTATAAGAAGACTTAGAGATGCAACAATGGGCCGGCCCGAGCCCGTCCTGATATAGTGATAGGCCGGGTCGGTACTGCCTGGCACTATTTACGGCCCGGCACGGCCCATAAATACTTGTGGGTTGGGCCGGGCCTATATATGTTGGCCCATGGGCCGGCCCGGCACGGCCCATGGAAAATCATGGGCCGGGCCGGGCTGGGCTGGGCTGGGCCTGGGCCGGCCCGGCCCGTCTAGGCCCACAATGGGCCGGCCCACCGGCCCAGGTTGGGCCGGCCCATCTAGGCCCACAATGGGCCTGCCCATCCCAGCCCATAATGGGCCTGCCCATCCCAGCCCATAATGGGCCAGCCCACCGGCCCAAGTTGGGCTGGCCCATCTAGGCCCATACAGGGCCACAAGAGGCCCATTGAGGGCCAATTTCATATATATATATATATATATATATATATATATATATAGATATATTTTTTCATGTTCATTCACGGGTGAACATGGCTGAGTATGGCCTTCCCCAGTAAGTCATGTAAGGCTCATTGTAAGTCATGTATTGTCACATCAAAAGACTATACATTTAATATATATATTATTTAATACATATAAGAATTAAATATTATATAATATATATACATGCCATATTCACCCGTGAATGAATAATTGAATATGCCATGAGATTTCCCCAATGCAATCACATCACAATACGTCTGCCAAGTTCTTTTTCTTCTCTTTTCATTTCTTTTTATTTTTTTATTTTTTCCTTGTAGGCATGCTTTGCTTTTGAGAAGTAAAGTTGAGAATCAGATGCTGAATCTGTAGGTTATGTATTGTCACATCAAAATACTATACATTTAATATATATATTATTTAATACATGTAAGAATTAAATATTATATAATATATATACATGCCATATTGAACACATCACATTGCAATAGGCCTGACAAGCTCTTTTTCTTTTCTTTGCATTTTTAAAATTTTTTTCTTGTAGGCATTGTTAGTATGTGTGGAGCTTAATTATTACCCTGACGCAGATTGCCCCTACGCAGAGGTTATACGCGGATCGACCTTCGCGGTAAGGTCGACGTGGGGGTTGGAAGGGGGGTGGTAAACCCTCCTCCCGGGGGTTGTATGGGGCGGAGCCCCCTGGGCAAAAATTTTATATGCAAGTTTATTTTACATATGGGCAGTTTAGGTTTTTTACATAAGGCATGCTTTGCTTTGGAGAAGCAAAGCTAAGAATCAGATATTGAGTCTATATGTCATGTATTATCACATCAAAATACTATACATTTAATACATATATATTATTTAATACATATAAGAATTAAATATTATATAATTTATGCATGCCATATTCACCCGTGAGTGAACATGGCATTAGATTCCCCTATGCAATTATAAAGGGGCAGGCCTAACATAGAGGCTCAGAAGGAAGGCCTGCAATGTGTAAAACTGAGACGTTAAGTCTTCAGCGAATTGTCTAATCAAGTTACACTTGAAAGAAAAAAAAATAAAAATAAAAGATTTAAAAATAAAAAAATAAAAAAATAAAAAAATAAACTTTTTTACCTATAAATAAATGTAGAATATTCACAAAGATACTCATTCAACAAACTTCTAAGATCTTATGTATTGTCTTGTTTTTTAGATTACTTAGAGTTCTTCAGAAAGGAAAAAAAACTTGAAGGTATAATTTATTTCATTTGTTGTTCATTAATTTTGTATTGTTATAAGTTAATTTTATTGTGTAATTATTTTATTTAATTTTTATGTTACGTTAATTTATTGTTATTTTTTATTGAAGCTATGGCATCATCACCTAGAGGGAGAGCCAATATTTCACATTTGGTGATCAACGAAGAAGAACAATTTAATGATCCACTGAAAGAAATTGGAGTTGACTTGCTATCTCAAGTTGATGGCTCCTCTGAAGTCACTCGTAAGGGCAAAAGGAAAATTCAACGAACTTCACCAATTTGGAATTACTTTGATCTCGTAACACGTACAAACGAGCATGGTGCAACAGAAGAGCGCGCAATTTGCAAAGTATGCAAACAAGACTACACAGGTAAATCCTCTTCTAGCATTGGTCACTTAGAGAGGCATCGCAAAAAATGCGAAGCTAAGCATGGTGTAGGTGGTGTTGATTGTCGTCAACAAACACTTCAATTTAGCCCCGATGGTAGTGTTACCAATTGGTCATATGACCAACAAAGAGCAAGAGAATGGCATGCTAGATATTTGGCTAGTGCTCAACAACCAATTAGTCTTGCTGATGATCCAGCCTTTGAAGAGTACATTCAAAATGCCTATAATCCACAATATAGGCGTGTTTCAAGAACTACCACAAGAGCTGACACCATGAAAGTTTTTTATTCAATGAGAGAAAAGTTAGTAACTGAATTTAATTCATTCACTACATCTGTTGCATGCACATCTAATTTGTGGGAAGGTCGTACCAAAACTAGTTATATCTGTGTAACTGCACATTATGTGGATAAAGATTGGTCTTTTCAAAAAAGATTAATTGCTTTTCGACCAATGCCTTATCCGCATGATGCCAAGGCCATTCATGATGTCATCATGGAAGTTTTTGATTTTTATGGCATTAAAGAAAAGGTTTTGAGCATCACATTATATAATGCATCTACTAATACTGCTGCTATTAACCTTTTCAAAACAACATTGAGACCACAATATGGCGAAACACTTTTTCACCAAAGATGTGCTTGTCATATTATTAACTTGTGTGTTCAAGATGGCATGAAATTTTTTCAAGGTTATTTAGAAAATATTCGAACGGCCTTGGGTTACATAGCAAGTTCTGGCTCTCGAATTGAAGAGTTTGCTAAGCTTTGCAAAAGAGCAAGCATGAAACCCAGAAAACTTTCAACTGACATAGGACACCGGTGGAATTCAACATATTTGATGCTGAATGCATGCCTACCATACAAAGAGGTCATAACCGCGTATTACAACTTGAAGAATCCAACTGAGCTGCTTCAAGAATTTGATTGGCAAATTGCTTCATGCTTTTACAATTTCTTCAAGGTTTTTTATGAAGCCACTCTCCAACTCTCAGGTGTGTACTATCCTACCTCTCCTCATGCATTACAAAAGTTGTACGACATTGCTGCAACCTTCGATATGCATAGAGATTTTGACATGTTTAAGGAATCTGTTGAGTTCATGGAACAAAAATTCAAAAAATATTGGGAGCGTGTTCCACCGTTGTATTGCATAGCTGCTGTATTGGATCCGAGAGTTAAATTAGCTGGTGTTGAATATTTTCTTAAGGGAATAGGGGAAAAATTAAGGGTGCATTATGACATTATAACCATTCAAAATGTGCAAGCAAAAGTTAACAACATATTTACTGCATATAATGAAAAATATGGAGGAGGCCAAACAATATCCCCTACACCTTTAGCACGTGGGTCGTGCCGGGCCGTGCCGTAGGTCGTGTCAGGCCATGCCGTGGCCCTTAAATAGGCCGGCCCATCTTGGCTCATCATGGGTTTAAATGGGCCAGCCCATCTAAGCATGTAATTTTTAATTTTTTAATTTTTTAATTTTTAAACAAGTTAATAAATATAAAAGTTTGAATAGTTAAGGGAAATATAAAAAAGGATATTTTATTTACGATTGCCTCATTAAAAACCTTTCCAAGGAAAACCCAGTGGGACAAAACCTTGGTAAGGAAAAAAGAGTACAATCGGGATAATTATACATTAAATGTTTACAAAATTACTAAAAACAAAAAAAAACATAAAAAAATATTGTTCATAATTAATTACAACGTATTACTCCCAGTGGGAGTATCAGAAATGTCCAAATTTTCAAAGTCATCAACCCAATCATCTTAAACTTCTTGGCTTCTTCTACGAGCATCCTCCCAATCTTTGACGCACATTACTGCTTCTAGAATATCGTCACTCATACGTGCACGCCGTTCATCAAGTACTCTACCACTGCAACTAAATACTTGTTCACTTGCAACTGTGGATACTGGTATGGTTAGTATATCACAAGCCATTTTAGAGAGCACAGGAAAAGTTCTTGACTGTGATCTCCAAAATGACAAAAGATCAAACTTATTGAAATAATGACCACCACCTTGCTCATTGAAAATAAATGCTGCAAAATTTGTTTCCAGATAATTTTCCAATTCACTGCGTGGCCCATATAAAACTAGCCCACGGGCCGGGCCGGGCCAAGTTATTTTTAATATGGGCCGGCCCAGCCCGCGGGCCGTGTGGGCCTAAGGAGAACGGGCCAGGCCGGCCCGTTCTTGCAACACTAAGAAGACCCTTACTGCATTATGGCTTGTTATATTGCCGATTTAGGTTGACCTATATAATTAGTAAAATGTGCTTGCAATTAATGAGATAAGATATAATAAGTCAAATGCTTTAGATAATTATTAATTAGAGTTAAAATTCTATATCAGTTGCAAAACATACAAGGGATTCTCAAAACTTCACCGTTTTAATTTTATGCTTTAAATTTTGAATTAAATAAAATAAAAACCACAAAAATATTTATTTCATTTTACACTTTAATTTGAAAAAGTGCTTGCCTTTTTCAACGTTTATTTTTATCAATTTGCCGAGGTACAAATTTTCATCTCCCTATAGATACAACAACTTTTCTATACTACAAACGTCCGCCGTTTAAAGAGAAACATTTTTGGGCGTTACCAGGCATATAATCCATTGAGAAAATTTTGAAGTTGATACTCCTTTGAGAACCGATGGTGAGGAAATCAAACTAGCGACTCTTTATATCTCCACCAAGTGCTATGCATTAATACCAAATCATGTTAGGTAAAACTCAAGAGGACTTGTCGATGAGATATCGCAAGTACCTCGCCAAATGAACAAAACTAATAAAAACAAAATTAAAAGCAAAGAAAACTAAAAACAAACAAAAGAAAAAAAATCCCAAATTAATTCTAGAGCTAATTAGTATTGATATTAACTAAAACTAAACAACAATCCTCGGCAACAGTGTAAAAGACTTGTAAGGGTGTGACATGCAAGCGCACACGCTTGCAAGTAGTAAGTGTACTAAGAGTACAGATATCGATCCTATAAGGATTGTGTTTAATTTGTATTAATTATCAAAATTAATTAGCTCTAAGATTATTTGGATTACTAGATCAGCAACGAATAAAAAGCTAATGAAAATAACTAAGCAATGAAAATAAAATGACAAAAACAAATAATTAAAAATACTAGAGCATCAATTTCACCACAATTAATCTGCATTTATTTTGGTTATTAAGTGAGTCTCATAATTCATTAGTCAAGGGCTAAAAATTAACCTCATTACCTCTTTCGAGTGTTAAATGAGATAATATGCATAGATATTCAAGTCAACATCCCTATGTAACTTGTTTACCCGCACATTCATTAAGCAAACCCTTATAGTGATTATCTAAGTGTTCTCAGCCCTCTAGGGTTTTAACAACAACAACCAATACAGTGTTTTTCAAATAATGATAAATGAGTCAATCTTTTCTAAGTATTGAAGTTCATAAATCAAATCAACTAATTCATTGACCAAATAAACTGGAAGCATTAAGTATAAGAAAATACAAATAAATCATGAAAAGCTAAAAAATAAATAAACACTTTATAGTAAGACAAAATTAAAACTCTAGAAAAAACAACTATTTTACAACTAAAATTAAACAAACTATTATCAAGGATTTATCATTTACAAATCATAAAAATAACAAGAAGAGAATAGGAAAGAAAAAACCTAATTTGGAGTTGCCACAGTCTCCAAGCTCTTAATCTTCTTCTCCTCTCATCCTTCTTGATCTACAAAATGCTTCTCCTATGATGATTTATTGGAAATAAAACCTAATTCTAAAACTAGAAATTAAATCCTAAACTAGCACAAAAAATTAAATATTTTTTTTTCTTTTTCCTCATCTTCTTCTTTGGATTCAACTCAAAATTCTCTTGAAAAATTGTGTCTCCTCCTCCAAAAATGGAGGCTTCCTTCCCAAAAAACAAATAGGGCACTAGAGTTCTAAGGTGTTAAGCTTCAATCAGCATCAAATCATAGTCGTCCGATCGAAGAAGAGGCATGATCAGACTTTTAAAAATGAAATCAACATATGGGAGGCGCCTTGGGCGCGTTGGTACGCGTGAGTCTCGAGTGGCCAGCTTGCTGAGCAGACTAGCTTGCCCTTGCATGTCTACAGTCATGCGCGGTCGTAAAGGGTCCCTGCTGGGCACCCTGATGCGCACAACCATGATGATTTACTAGCAAGCATATTTACTATTTGTATAAGTCAACAAAAAATGACAATATAGCAAACTATAATGTCGTAAGGGTTTTTCAATAAAAAGTAGCAAGATAATCATCTCTCACTAATGATTTGGTGTACTAATCATGAAAATTATAACTATTATTACTACAATTATAATTAACATAATTTTAAGATAAAAAAGATAATAACAAGTTAAAATTATTATATTTAAATGGAATAAATTTTTATGTTAATTTTGGCAGCACCTCTTATTATGAAATATCTAAAATCGACAGTATAACAAGTCATATTGCAGTAAAAGACATTCCATAAAAATAAGCATTATTTCATTATTATTCATATTAATAATACAACACAATTAAATTAACATAAACAAAGCATGACTTAATTTACATAAAAATGGACAACATAACAACACTAACAATGATTATTAAAAAGTTGAAAATATAATTTATTCCATAAAATTATAAAGATTACAAATCAGATATTAGGTTAAAATCCAAACTAAAGTATTATGCATACAATATCATCTTTTTACCTTGTCAAATTCTTTACACTAATTTAGGTATTAGTTTAACATTAAAAATGATATCAAAGAGTACACTAAAAGCCTCTCCGCTGAGTCCAAGACTCAACAATTGAGAATGGACCGAAGGGTCAAAATGGCCGTGGAAAGATGTGAGAAGGGAAGAGCCTCCTTTATAGTGTTAATAAAACACTAGTCCTAATATTTTAATAATATACTTAATATATTTTATTTATTATTTAATTATTTTATTTATTTTTTTCTTTGTTGCATCCGCATTGGATGCAACATTGATTCTTATTATATATTTTTTGGCAGCCCATGTGAATTAGCTCTTAATGAGCTGAGTGAATTTTTTTTCTTTCTTTCTCCGCATGAGATAGCCTGAATTTGGGTTAAGATTCAGTGATTCGTCCGCACCGATCCGGCGCACGAAATCCTTTAGATTGCTGACTTGGATTGACGTATGTAGCTCACAATGTACAAAGAACGCTGGAACAGCTAAGCTGAAGGACGGCTGGGAGGACATATGCATGTGGATGAGGCCGCACTTAATTCGAAGACTGATCTAATGCAGTCAGGACAGCTGGCAACACGCAAACAGTCCGGATTAATTTGCCGGCTTGATCTGCAGTCCAAGGCTTGCCAAGTGTCATCTGTTAAAATTTTGAATTTCTTTTGTTTTTTGTGCATTTGAGGACTCTTTTGTCTTTTTATGCCATTTTGCGCTGTTTTACTTCTAGATTTTAAATCTAAAATTAACCAACACACTAAAAATAAATTATTTTACAAACAAAGATTTACAACAACTTTAAAATTATTTATTTCACATTAAAACACACAAAAAACACTAAAAATGAATAAAAATTTCTAAAATTAATAAACCTTAACAGATATATTATTTAAGAATCAAAAATATTTTTAAAAATTACTAGAAATATTATAAAAAATATTTACATACTCAAAACTTATTTATAGAAGTTTTAAGAATCAAAATAAATCACATAATATTATTTTTATGGTTTTGATTATTTACAAACTAATTAATTATAAAACACCCAGAAATGATTCTAAAAATTACAAAAAATATTATTAAACATAAAAAACACTCTATAAACAATTTTTAAACAGATTTTCATGCTTAGACACAAAAATACTAATTAACACAAAAATGTTATTAATTACAGAATTTAACGAGAAATGTTAATGTAAAATAATAATACTTAACCTTAAGAAGTATACATTTTTACAGTCTCATTACTAAGGTATAAAGATCTTTGATAAATTAAGATATATAGCATGTCTAATATGTTTTATCGAAAATGCTTCTATTGAAAAATTTTAAAATTCCACTGTTTACTCATTTTCTAATGGTAAGTTTTGACATGCCCTCTCGAAACTCATTTTCGGCCAGGGTTTAGTTGAAGATTTCAATTTTGATCCTCCCAAAGTTAAAATGATTAGATTCAAGAATTTAATACAGTTAGAAAAAAGTCCTCCCTTTCCTGTCAATTTTCCTAACCTAAATTATGCACTGTCATTTTTTTTTCTTTCCCTTTTATCACATTAATAAAGAAATGACAAAACTTCTCATGCATTCAATCAAAATTTAAGCTGGCTTTTAATAAAATATGTTGTGAATATAACTTATCGTTTTTAAAACATCAACCGTTCACGTGTTTCTAGTGATACAAAATTCATCCTCCCACTTTCAAGTTCCAAAAATATAAAAATAAAAACCATCCTTGTTGACTGCATTATAAGATGAAAAACAAAAGTAGAAACAGGGGTGGGAAGGCCAGCGAACTGATTTTAGGATCTCTGGGTTATTTTGGTAGGAGAGAATAGATTTAAGTAAGAGATTTTAAATCCTTCAAATTACTCCAATTTTACTCTCTTACAGAATGAAGAGATTATTAAAAAGAATCCACATCAAACACAGTTAAAAAAAAAAAAGTCCCATCTTTCTCTCAACTTTTACATAAGGTATGAAAATTTTGATGGATGGCCCGTTTTGGCATAACAAACATTTTTGCTTTATTAACAGGTCATGTTATTTTAACCATTCAATTAACTTTTTAATAGTTTGATATACAATTGTCTAAGTTATAAGTTTTCAACACATGGCACATAACTATTTTTAGTTATAGATCAAACCGTTAATCAAATAGTTAAAATAACAATACTCATAGATAGAATTAAAATACTGTCCAAATATTGGCCTTTAACTAATAGCAAAACTTTTGTTTAGTTGATGGGCCTTCTTTCATGGGTTTTACAATAGTCAATTACTGATATACTATTGGTCTATCACTAATAGACCGATCCATTATTGATTTACTAAATGGTTAGAAATGTAAATTATTGGTTGGAGTTAATTAATCATTGGCTAATATTGGTTCAACAATGTAGACTGCTAAGTTAATCAATGAGCAAAGGACTACCGAGTTAATCAATAATGGACCACAAATCAGTCCATCATTGATCACCAATTGTTTTTAAAAAACCGTCATTTTTCTAATTTAACAAAACTAAAAAACTTACAAAAAAAAAAACTAAAAAAAGGCCCTTTACCAATATATGTTTGCTAATCTCAATTAGAACCATGGTTGTGATTACTAAATAGTGTAAAACTCTTACATACTACGGTAAAAAGCAAAATAATGACTACCGTGTAAAGCTTTCACATGCTATGACGTTTTGAACCATAGCTATAGTTTTAACTACATTTCTCAAACACCCTATAAGTTTATTTCCTTGACACTTGAATCCCTTTTGAACATTTTGACAAGTAAAACCCAAACTCCTATAAGCTTGTAGTCTTAGATATTGATGAGATCTTTAATAAGAAAGAAAATAATAACTTAGTGTTTAGGGGATAATTTTGTAAAAATAGATAAAAATTCTCTAATAATTTTATATGTAAGAGGAAAAAGAGAAAAATAAAATCATATTCTCTAATTGGTCTCAATTTAGAAGCATCAAAAACAATTTTCATATTTAAAGGATATTCAATCCCCCACAAAATTCAATTTTTTCTATTAGTCCACCTTACCATACCCTTAAATCTTCACTTTTATTTCATTAACATTTTTTATTTTCTATTCAAAATAAATTTAAAAAAAATACAGAAATCAATCTATATAATAATAAATTAAAATTCTAAAAACAATAACCATATCAATACTCTTGAGCTATTAGACATGAATGAGAATATGTAATGGTAAGTTCAATAAGATTTTATAAGTAACTTGATTTTTCTTATGAGAATCTAAGAATTTAATTATTAGAATTTTTCAAAATAGGGACCTAACTATCAAGAAAATAAGAGTTTGAGAACCCAGTTCTAATTTTTAAAATGAAAACTTAAATGCCGAGATCATCAAGGTTTAGGGATTTAGTTGTTTATATTTTTAAAAAGAAAGACCCAAGTACCATTTTTTGATAGATAAGACCTCCAAACAAAAGGAAAGAAATTTATTATAACTAGCCGAGATAGGCTAAGGTACAACCAAAGTTTAGAAGACCTAGAAACGGATATACACGTAGGCTCAGAGAACTTGCTTGGAAATCCGCACTCCGATCAACTAAGTTACTAAGTTCTAGAGTCCGAAGACCTAGAAATAGGTATACACCCAAGTGCCAAAAGTTTGGAAATCTCTAGTGAAAAAACCACGTTTTATTTTATTTTATTTTGATAAAATTTTGACCAAATATAACTTGTTAGGTTTTGGCTCCGGTGCCCGACTGGAGCGGCATGCACGTGGATGTAATACAAAAGTCACGTGTTCCGGTATGAAGTCATTGTGTCCGCCATTTTTTTGGGCTACCCATGGTCATCTTTGGAGGAATGCTATCAGGCCCAGAGATGATATTACGATGACTTTAAGTGTGCAGTGATCAATTCACACGTAATATAATATTGAGCTATTCAATTAAAAATTGCAAAAGCAATAACAAACCCACATTGTAAAAAATAGCTTAAATTTGCAATTCATTAGAATAATTATAGTAATGTCAACAGAATATGCATGTAACATTGAACTGTTGTTGCTAACTTTAAATATGCACACATTAGTGACACAAGTGAATTATTGTTAATTCCTTGTAATATCTCACTATTATTTTACTAGTTTTGATTCAATTAATTGGCGATCGATGTTATTTACTTGTCTTTTTTTTTTTTTATGTGACTGCAACACATATGATTAGAGGATCCCTTTAATTGAGTTTAATTTTATTATAACTTAGACTAATAACTGTGTAGCAATGTGTTTCTATAGTCATTACTTTAAATTGTCCTCCTTCATATATAAAACTAACATAATTAGGTAATCATTGTTACTTTACTTGGTTATGGATGTATGTAGAACACAATATGTAACTATCACTAATATGTTTAGTATCATTGTAACTTGAATCAATCACCAAAGACATGTACTTCAAAATATCTTTGAGGTTTGAAGTTTTGGATCCCACTCTTGCTTAACTTCAAAATATGTATAGTGTCTTTGAGGTTTTGGATCTTCTTTTTGTTTAACTTCAAAATATGCCCTTCTTTTGGCTTCTTTCAAGGTTGTCCTTTTGACATACCACGACATAGGTAGTGACTAGACAATCTTGTTTACCAATTCACTTGTCTTGAAGGTCCTATCAAAAGATTTTAAACCATTAACAGAATTGATAAATCTAGTATACTTTTTGATAATGTTTTCATGATCTTTTATTTTGACTTTCATAATTTTGTTAAAGATAATTAAACTTAGTTTTCTTAACTCGATTTGTTCCCTCAGAAACAAGATCTATAGTGTGCTATATCTCTTGTGCGGATATACAAGATATGATTCTATTGAACTCACTTCTATCCAAAACACAATACAATATGTTCATGGCTCTAGCATTCAAGGATAACTTTTTCTCATCATTCTCATCCTCATTTGGATCTTTAGGAACCATAGCCTTATCTACTTCCTTCATAGGTCTATAAGGATTTTTTTCTTCTCCATAAAGCACAGTTAGTGGATTGCAAATAGATAGTCATCCTAATTTTCCAATACTTGTAATCAACCTCGTTGAAAAGAAGAGGTCTATTTGTGGAATGACCTTCCATGTGTTGCAAATTTTGAGTAGCCATACTCAAGATTGTTGAATTTTCAAAAATAAAATTGAACACCTTTCTCTAATACAGATTGCTAGCCCAAAAATGACTACCCAAGAGGGAGGTGAATTGAGTTTTGAAAACTTTTCAACTATTAGAAAATTAGAATCAATCACAAATATGTGATGATCAAATAATCTTTAACCAAAAGCACAAAAAACCCAATTTCAAGCAATAAAAGTGCAAGTCACAAAATATAATATATCAAGTTAGTAATCATAAATAGGATATACCACGAAAAATAACTTGCAAAAATGTAAAAGAATAGAGAAAGAGGAAGACAAATGCAATTTGTAGTGGTTCGGCAATATGTGTATATCCACTGTCAGTGATCGATACACATTACAGCCTCTTCCACCATTTTAATCAATGTTTAGCACAATTAGACCTTGTATAATATGGTGAGTTCCTCCACCTGAGGCTCACCAAACCTCTACAATCCTCCAATTTTATACAGAGATTGCCTAGCCAAATATTAGAAGGCTTGGAATCTTGACGCGCACCTTCACTCATTAGCACCTCCAACAAAGTGTTTGAATACAATTTGAAAATGATTAAAGAGATATAGAAGCACACAATTAGAATTTTGGATAAGCTTTGGCTTAAGAGATGTTTTCTTTGCTCAAACAGAATCAAAAGCTATTGTGGAGAGAATGACACAGAATATCATTCAATGCAAGTTCAAGGTGTTAAAAAGTGTCTTTAAGATCGAAAATGAATTTTTATACCAAAAACCTAGCTTACTAACTATTAGAGACTTGTTTCTAACAGCTAGAAAACTAGTCATTAGAGTTGTTAGTCGATCGCCATATATATGTGTGGTCGACCAGATTACAACAAGCAACAACTCTTTCTATGATGCCAGTCGGCCGCCATATACTATGATTGATCAATCGAGATGCACAAAAAGACATGCAAACTCAAATTTTTGGCAAGAAATAAAATGAATTTTGAAAACAATTTAATTTTAATGTCAAAAATTTAACTTTAAGCTTTAAAAATAGTAGAAAAATATTTTGAAAATTGTCAAACAAATTCCAAAAACATTTCTCAACTTTTAGTTCATAAAAGCTTTAGATTTTCCAATTCAAAAATATTTTCCATGGTAATATTTTCCATCAAAACTTGAGCCAAAAATCTTAATAAAAATTCGATACATGCTCTATTATCATACAAGCAATAAAATAATTTTTAATCTATTTCTCTTATACTTCTTGATGTCTTTTTTTTTTAAGCTCCAAATGCTCGGTTTAAGAATCCATCTTGGTGCTATAAACTCCATGCATTTTCTTGATATCCACTTCAAGCAATCTTGAGTTTTAAAAAATATATATATTTAATGATAATAAAGCTTCATATTCAAGATAAATAAGTAGAAACAATAGTTAATTGTTTGCTATCATCAAAACACTAAAAATTGTACTAATTAAACCTTCGAGCCAATAGGAATTTGGAGTTGTCAACAGTATAGCCAGGCAGCTAAAAATTTATCGTGATAACGCTATAGCAATGGTATGCTAAAAATTTATTGTGATAATGTTGTAGCAATCTTCTTTACCAAGAGTGACAAGTATTCTAATGATATGAAACATATAGATATTAAGTAATTAGTCGTTAAATAAGAAGTTCAACAACATAAAGTGTCAATTGAACAAACTAGTACCAATCTTATGATTGCGGATCTTTAACAAAAGAATTACTACTCAAAACATTTATTGAACATGTTGAAAGTATAAGTGTTATTGGACACTATTAGTACTAATGTAGTATGTTTAATATTATTTAATGATTTTTTATATATCCTATTTTTCTATTTTAAATACATGATTGTTATAGATTAATGTTTGACTGGATAGTTTCGCCAAGACATTTAAGTAGAATGTTATTATAATTCTCATAATTATGTGTTATGTTAAATAGATATCTAATTTTGTAGTTCATGGAAGAGACTGCATTAAATTAATCATGTACAACCATCATGACTCACGTTAAATTTTCTGTTTAATTACGATATAGAGTACTAGCCAATTTTAAGAAGGTTTGGTATAATATTTGTGACGACCCGCCTTTTCGGGCAGTCACTTTACTTTCATAATCATCGTTTCGTAAATAGTAATCTTACTTACTTAGTAAGAAAATACTGTAGTAAATTTTTTTCTTTCCTTAAACGTTCTTTAAAACTGATGCGACCTCTGTCGCATTTCAAGTTGAGACATCGCTCAACACTTGTCCTTAAACTCATTTCAAATCGTTTCTCAAAACTTAATAAGAAATATTTATTAAATCATAGTTTAAAACTTTACTTTATCATTACATAAAACAGTTCATAAACTGTATCTTAAAACTTTGAATACAATTCTTAAAACTCTGATTTTCTTTAAACTTTGAAAACACAACATTAAACAATGGAAAACATTTTCTTTACGTAGCGGAAGCAAACAGTGATGGTATCCATACCCAAATCTTCGCATCTGTCCTCCGCAGCACCCAGCTCTTCTAACGGGTCCCATTGGTCACCCATAAGTTACCTACAGCATGAAAAACTTTTAATGAGCTCTCGCTCAGCAAGTTCAAACATATTCTCACAAAGCATTTAAACATGCTTTAAAAACTTTTCTCATGAAAACCTTTCTCTTGAAACGTTCTTCATGAACGTTTCCCATAAACATTTCTAAAAACGTTTTTCATAAACGTTTTTCATAGAACATTTCTGAAACGTTTTTCTTAAAACGTCATTCGTAAACCTTTTCTTGAAAACATGAAATGTTTTTCATAAACATTTAATGTAAAACCTTTCTCTTAAAACATTTCTTGAACGTTTTTCTTAAAACGTCGTTCATAAACCGTCTCTTGAAAACATGAAAATGTTTTTCATAAACATTTGTCATAAAACATTTCTCTAAATGTTTTCCATAACATAGCATATAAACATTTCATAAAAAGCATTCAAGTAACATCAGAATGCATGACTCCATTTATGCTCAATTATTAACTTCAATTATGAGCATTTTATGAACGTTCTATAAACTTAAACATTCATTTCTTTCTCAATCTTTATTCTTGTTCCTTAACTTTCTTTATCTTATAACCTTCCTTTTCCTTACTTTACTTTAGTGTTCGTACCAACTCATTAATCATGAGATCATAAACATGATGCTTCCCTTGTGGAAGACTTGAGACCATCAAACATTGAGGTCTTGTACCTCACCTTCAGGAGGTCAAACTTTAATTTTACTTTCATTACCTCATAACAAAGAGGCTGGTACGACACTTTCTTTTTATCCTTACGTTACCTTCTTATTAACTTTAGTGAGCATTTCAAATGCAATCACATCATATGCAATACACTTGCAATTCATAGCTTGTACTATAAAATCTATTGCATAACAATTGCAACATATTGCTTAACAAATGCATCATAAAATGCAAACACATTTTGCAAATCATAACTTGCAATTTAACACTCATTGCATAACAAATGCAACATATAATGCAAATACATTTTGTAAGTCATAACTTGTATTCTGGAATTTATTGCACCACAATTGCAACTCATTGCATACAAATGCATCATAAAGCTTATAACTTAAACTATAAAACATTTTGCATTGTCATAATGCAAAACATACTTTCAATACTTTGAAAATCATAACTTAAACTTTTAAATAACGTTATGCATATCAATATGCAAATAAACCTTTAACATAACGATTGCAAATTCATTGCAAATCTTTTTCTTGAACTTTAAAACTTCTTGCATAATAAATGCAAACATACTTTAAAAACAACTTGCTTAACAATTGCAAACACATTTGCAAACATATAAATAAGCATTTAAAAAAATCATTTACTTCATGCTGTAGGTGAGGTTTGAAACTTACCCAAACTATGCTCTAGCGTTCTCTATTCCGTTCCTTTCTCGTTCCTTTTCCTTCCATTGGTCAGCTTTTGTGTCCTGATCATACGACAGCCGACTCATTAATTAACTTTCTTTATTATCAATCCACTCGATTGATAATAAAACGTAAACATTAATCATTCATTGCTTTTTCATAACTTGACTAGTATACTATCGGTCTACCGTTCTCTTACTCAACCTTATAAACTGTCAGTTTACATTTCCTTCAATTAGCCTTGTAACCCACCGGGGTTACATTTCCTTTCAACTTTGTAACCCAACGGTTACCTCTCGTTTACTTAAAACATCTCTCATGAAATCTCTGATCTCATATGACCGTAACGTTACTTAACGTATTACGGAACATTTTCCATCTAATAACATTATGCTAAATCGGAGTGTTCGACTCCGTTCTAGCCGTTTCCTTCATAATGACGATTTTACCCTTAACGGGTTTTTCGTCAACCTTGTAACGTTATAAAACCTATTCTCACATAAAACAGTGTAACAATCACTGATCATGCATTTCATAAATTTCTATGAAAGCATCTAAAACAGTTCATACTGCATGCGAGATTCCTACTTACTTGAACTCCAAGCTAAGCAGATCCAGTTGTATCTCGCTGCATCTACAGTATATGAAGCATCCTCTGCAGTGCTCCTCGAGCGACCATGAATGGCTAGGAATGCTTCCTGGAGATCATACATGCTTCAAACGGTCATTCTGGACTCCGATACTACTGTTTGAATCGCTTCGATCCGCGTGCAGTCGGTACCGGACGATTTTCATCGGAGTAGAATTTGCTCAAACGGAGGTCACCATTGCATTCAGAGCGTCGAAACGAGTTGGGAGGCGGTCTCGGATCTTCGATCGGAGGTCCGGATCACAAAATCCCATTTTGCCCTTTGACCGCCGTTGACCGGCGGCGGTTGGCTCCGTTGAGGGCTGAGCTCGAGCCTACCCCCCCTAATTCGACCCTCCTGAGTCGATTGGTGGGGTCAATTTCATCCAATTTGCCCTCTAACATAGCAAATCGAAGACGGATTTCACGGCCAAAACCGGCGGCTCCGATTTCGGTCCTCCGGCGACGGTAGCCCAAAATTGACTTGGGCGTTTCCTTCCCCGTGGCCCTCTGAGTGTTTCCCCTATGGTGGGGCAGCTCAACACAGCGTGGAACGGCGGTTCCACCTCTCCACGACGGCGCTTGGCGGCGGGTCCTGGTTCTCCGGTGACCGGCCGTCGTTTCGTGCAATTGAGGTACCGAATTTCTTCCTCTCGGTCCTCTGAAGGTGGCTGCCTCTTCAATTTGGCCCAACGGTGGCGAAATGGGTCACCTCGACCTCTCTTGCGGCGGAGCACGACGGGGGAGGTCGATCTCCGGCGAGGGGCGGCGGAACGGAGCAATTGACCGAGGCGTCTTGCTCGCCGTCGCCCTCTGATCGTTTTGGCACCGGCGGTGTGCCACACCGCCACCAGACACGACGGCTCCGACGGCGGCTCCACGGCGGCGACGGGGCAGCTCCGGCGAAGCTTTTCCAGCCAAAATTGAGCTGGGAAATTGGTACCATCTTGTTCCTCTCCTCACACTGAGTCCATAGACACCAAAATCACGTCGATTGGTGGTCGGACGGAGGAGAAACGACGTCGGGAAAATATGGGTTTCGCCGCCACTTTGGGCGGCGCGTGAGCCCTCCTCCGGCGGCTATTTGGGTGGCACGACACCTCGTTGGACTCAGCTCAACGAGAGCTTCCCACTGGTATGGGAGGTGTCGAAAAATAACGCCGGAATCTCAAACGAGATTTGAGGAGAGAGAGAGAGAAAATTCTAGAGAGAAAAAGAGGAGAGAGAAAGTCTCGAATTTGCCTAAATTTTTTGATTTTTTTCTTTTTTTTTTCTTTTTCTTTTCTTTTATAAAAGTATAAAAAAGAAATTGTGGTCCACACAATTCAATTCTTATACTGCGTTGCTCTAATACTGTATAATTTTCCATCTTATTATACAGTATTTTTCATTAAACCGTACTTTGTCTTAATATAATCCTTAATTTAATGCATTAAAAATCTCGGGTGTTACAATATTGCTGTGCACATTATAGTCTTATAAACTAATAAAGGAATATCATATGGCCTAAGTGAGAGAATATTATAATTATGACCCATATAATTAATTAAAGACCTATTAAAATTATCTAATTTATTATTTATTTATTTATTTATTTAATTTAATAATTATTTGAATGTTTATATCCTATTGGCTATAAGGGGTTACAACTTTTATCAAAAGATGTATCTACATCTATGAAAGGATGTGTGTTTTTGATGAAAAACACCTATTGAGGGTTTATAATAAGAGTCTAGTCCTCTTTCCACCTGATGTTATGGTATTCCTTCTTTCCATTAGAAAAAATACGTTAAAAATAACTGAGAGTCTAAAAAGAGAAACTTTAATTCTTTTTTGACAAAATTACTGCTCAAGTGGTTATCTCCAAAAATTAATGTTATGAATCAAAGTATGCTTTAAATCCTCTTTTGTAAAAATTATTGAGTTCTAAGATTACTAGGTTTTACAGAAATTTAAAGTTTAACATAAGTGCCAACCATTACCCCCTTATTTTGATTCAATATTCAAAAATGATTTTCCAAAAAAAGGAGAATTTTAAAAATATCTTCTGAATTTATTCAAAATACCACAAATATACTTTATGTTCAAACGAAAGAAGATACCTTTTTGTATTAGGGAAAACTTGAGATATATTTGTTGTATAATGAATAAATTCATGGATATTTTAAGAAATTTTCAATAAAAAACTACAAAAACGATTGACGAAAACATTTTTTAACAATTATTTTTTCATAGCCAAACTCGATTTTTGTTTGGGTCTGTTATTTACATAAGAGTAATTCTATTTAAACCTATAATATTATAACCATATTATTAATAAAACAGTATGATTTAATTTAAAAAATATATTATATGTTAGGCTATTTCTTATAACCCACGAGGATTACAAAGATTTTTCTTTGCACAATTGGCCGGTCCAGTAGTTAAAGGGGTGTTAGAAAATCTATTTTAAAGTAAAGCTTTCCTTTTCTCTTTGAAGAAAAAATTCTTCCTTTTTTAATTAATTCTCTTTTTTTTTTTTTTTTTTTTTTGTAAAAGTTGTCCTCTATGATGATGTTACTTTACCAAACTTTGAGGTTGCCCTTGAACTCTTGCTGACCGTGCACATGATATCCAACGGTTTATGATTTCCTGGCCGACCAATCCGGCACTTTCATAGGTGCTCGATGTAAGACTATTCCTAACTGGTTAACGTAGAAGGCTCTAAGAACATTTCCCGAAACATAATCACACACATGAGGCTAAACCTGCAATGGAAGTCAACTCAACCGATACTGGTAATAGAAGATTAATGTTCCACAAAAAAGAGGAGAAAAATACTAGTCTTCCCTAATTAAAAAAAAGGGAGCTCTATGGTGGAGAATGCTTGTATTCTTCACTGGTAGAGAATAATTTGACGATGGATATTTGATATTAGTAGAGGTTTATTTAGTCCTTGTCATACCAAATTATTGCCAAAACACAATCAAAGAATATTTTAAAAACATTTGAACAAAATTTCAAGAACCATCGCTGTAGCCGCCCTAATTGCTTGCCCCTACCACGCCCAGCCTCCGGCGAGCTAATCGTTGTCGCTTCCAGCCTCCGACCATCTAAACCCTATTGCTTCCAGCAATTGGCAAGGATTATCGCCTTGTCCAAACCCCCAGCCTCCCTGCCGTGGTCGAGATTCTGCCATCCTTTGCGACTCTACAATGCACGACCTTGTCAGCGGAGGTCGCGACCCCTCCCCACCCCTTTGCACCCCACCATAGTCGTCGGCCAACCTACCACTGTGTTCCACCCTTGGTGTCGATAGGTCGGCTCCTACTCATTTCTACCATCAAATTTCACCCCCTATGCGTTCAGCATCGTTGGATCTCTTCCACAAAAACATAGGTTTAATCTTTCATGTTGTAGATCTGGATGCTCAAGATTGGAAAATGGGTCATGAACCAAAAAAAAAAAAAAAGATTATGAAAAATTTTATAAGAAGTTTTCAATTTTTTCATGTCTTTCAACTATGAGAAAAGCTAACCGATCACCTGCAAGGAAATCGAAACCAACTTTGGTTCACGACACAAATTGGACCAAGCATAAATCTCTTTATGAACTCTCGGTAATTTCTTCAATTTAAATTCAATATGTTTTAGAGAAAAACAAAACTGGTAAGTTGAATTGAAATTTCAACCTTCTCCAATGTTTATGATTTATTGTTCAATTTTGCATCCATGTTTGCTAAGTTTAATCCATATGTTGTTTCAGTTCTTGCTTGTGAAGAAAAAAAAAGGGGAAAAAATTCATGGAAAATCAAAACTAATGCTAAACGAATTAAGAAATCCTCTGCTTGGACGCTTCAATTGATTCATATTTGGTTAAAAGTATGTATTTGATCTTTAATATATTTTTCCCATTTTGATTTCCTCAAATGCCACTGACGACTATAACGAAGTTGAGACTTGGGAGAAAGGATGAAGAGATCCTAAGCGTCGTTGGCCTCCTTGACAATGGGAGAAGGAATGAGATCGCACCGTGATCGATAAAGGATAATTTGGCTGGCGCTGTCGTCAAGTGAGCAGGCAAGATGACAGACGCCATCGTCAGAATGGGCTTCGTCGAAGCAGGGGATGGAGTTTTAGAATTTTAGTTTGAAGATGGAGTTCGGCTGCGGTATTTTCAAGTTTATTTTTCCTGGAGAATTTTATTGAATTTCTCTTAACAAAAAAGAATATAATGGCAACGGATAATTTATTAGTTCTTTGGGGCCTTGGGGAATCATACCAATCACATATTTTATTCTATTAAATTACTATACCGACTAGGGTGCACAAAAACCGCCTTGAAACCACCGGCCGTTCGCGCCCGCGCTTTGCCCATCCAAAAAAAAGAAGTTTATGGGTTCAACCCGCCCGCCTATATATGTTGGCAGATGGGTACGGTTTTAAATTTTAGGAGCGGGTTCAACTCAAACCCGTCTGCCTAATTCTTAAAAAAAAAAAAATCCTAATCTAAACCTCTCCAACTTCTCACTTCTTAAAAAGAAAAAGAACACTTGACTTTGTTCATCATTTTATCTGTAGTATCATGTATTTTTCGAACCCAATGAACATGTTTTATGGAAGAACAAGAATCCGTGACTTTGTTCATTACTTCATCTGTAGTTGATGTTTTTATTGTTGCAATGAATGATTATGTTTCTTAATTTGTTATGAATATGGTCATTGTCTTTAGGCGTCAAACTTGGTTGTTGTTGGGAATGCTTCGTACATTATAATCTTATATTTTCTACAAATTTTCTTCACTTGTTTTTAATAAAAAATAGCTCAAAAAATTATATTGTATATTAGTGTAGACTCAACCCGCTCCACCCGCCCGCCCCCAAACCAAAACCGTCCGCCATTCTATGGGCGGTTTGTGGGTTGGTTAATAGCCAACCCATCATTTAAAAAAACCGACCCGCACCCACCTAAAAACTGTTAAACCGTCTGTTGTTTACCCCTAATACCGACGTGGGGGCAAGAAATAAGAAATGTTTTAACAAAAGAATTGTCCAATGGGTTGGCTTTGGCTTTCACCATCTCCTCTTCTTTTTTTTTTTTTTTTTTTGTTTATTGTTTCTGTAAGCGGAGGTGGATATCCGAAAATTATTATTTATGACCAAGTGGGAGCACTAGGGGTGAACAACGGGCGGGTAGGCGGTTTTTGGGCGGGTGCGGGGCGGTTTTTTTAAGTGGCGGGTTGGCGATTAACCAAACCACAAACCGCCCATGGAGTGGCGGGCGGGTTGGCCGGGTTGGGTCTACACTAATGTACAATATAATTTTTTGAGCTCTTTTTTATTAAAAAAAAGTGAAGAAAATTTGTAGAAAATATAAGACGATAATGTATGAAGCATTCTTAACAACAACCAAGTTTGACGCCTAAAGACAATAACCATATTCACTACAAATTAAGAAACATAATCATTCATTGCAACAAGAAACATTAACTATATATGAAGTGATGAACAAAGTCAAGAATTCTTGTTCTTCCATAAAACTTGTTCATTGGGTTTGAAAATAACAGGATACTACAGATGAAATGATGAACAAAGTCAAATGTTCTTTTTCTTTTTAAAGAATGAGGAGTGGGAGAGGTTTAGATTAAGATTTTTTTTTTTTTTTTAAAGAATTAGGTGGGCGGGTTCAACCCGCCCCCTAAAATTTAAAACCGTACCCGCCCGCCAACATATGTAGGCGGGCGGGTTGAACCTGTCAATTGGCGGGTTGAACCCGCATAGTCTTTTTTTTGGGCGGGCGGCCGGCGGTTGCGGGGCGGTTTTTGTACACCCCTAGGGAACACTTTTTAGGGTTGGAATTCCGCTAACGATGAGCTTCACCAAACCAATGACAATCAATTTCTACTGCTAAATCCAGCCCTAGACTTCCCCAACCACAAAATAATCGGGGTGCTTTTTTTTTTTTTTTTTTTTGAAATCCATAATTGGGAATGTAATTATTCTTAGGGTAGTCCTACTAATATAGCAATATGTAACTGCATGTTTTTTTTTTTTTTGTTTGAAGAGTGTAACTGCTTGTTTTTATATAAAAAAACCTAATAAAAATTAAATTAATATATAAATATGTAAAATTTATAATAATCGATGAAAAGTTAGACGCTTCAAATGATGTAAAAAAGGTTGTATATGTGTGTTCATATGTAACTTCACCGTACCAAATAACTCCCTAATTATCGAAAATGCTTAATTTTACAAAAGGGTTTCTAAATTTAATCGAAATTTCACACTCATCCTTAACAAAGTGTTAATAGTGGTATTTTCCACCGGTCTCAAACATATATTATGTCCTGTTTTAAAATATGACTTATAAGAAAAATTATATTTTTCAAGTAAACCATTAGATTAATTTAAATTTAGAAAACTTTAATTATTAGCGATCACCAATAAGATTATCAGTCAAGTTCAACAAATAAAGAGAAGGTTATATTGTGGTGTTTGAAAGAATGATGTAAATTATTGGTTAAAATTATTTTTTTATAATATGTAAGAATTTTAAATATAATAACTTTTTTATTATTATGTTATATGAAGATTTTATATTATTTATAATTAAATTTGTGGTAAGAAATTATTGGTAGGATCGTTTGCAAGATTTTACGGGTGGCGTTAATTGCGTACCAAATTGACATTAAATCTTCCTTAAAAGTTAAAAACACAGCGATAAAATTAAAGCAAACGCCAAACAATATGAAAGCGCTCTTTCTTTGCATTTCCTCCATGGCTTCGTCTTCATTCTCTCTCCTTCTCTCCTCCCTCTCTCTCTTCCTCGTTCTCCACCAACCCCTCTTCTCCGCAGCCCATCTCCACTCCCTCAGACCAGATTTCTTCTCCCAACTAGAGCAAGAACAACAACACACCACCCCTCAAAACGACACCCCACCAACTCTCTACTTCGAAGTCACCAAACCCATTATTCTCCCCAAAACGACATCAAAACCGTGTTCTCACCTCGTCCTCACCCATGACTTCGCCTTCACCTACGGCAAACCACCCGTCCTTTCCCCTTATGACCCTCCCTCTCACTGCCCTGCCAGAAGCTTCTCCAAGATCGTCCTCGAATGGCGAGCCACCTCCAGAGGAAGGCAATTCGATCGGATTTTTGGGGTTTGGCTCGGCGGCGTCGAGCTTCTTCGCAGCTGTACGGCCGAGCCGAGGCCTAACGGGATCGTTTGGACCGTTGAGAAGGATGTGACAAGGTATTCTTCCTTGCTTCTCAAGAAAAACCAAACTTTGGCTGTTTATCTTGGTAATCTTGTTGATTCTACTTACACTGGGATTTACCATGTAAATGTGACTTTTCATTTTTATCCCTTTGAGGAGAATGTGAACGACAATATTCCGGCTGATATGATCTTGCCCATTTCGAGAAACTTGCCTTTGAATGATGGGTTGTGGTTTGAAATTGAGAATTCTACTGATTCTGTGTTTAAGGAGGTGACAATTCCCCAAAATGCTTATAGGGCTGTTCTTGAGGTCTATGTTTCTTTTCATCAGAATGATGAGTTTTGGTATTCTAATCTTCCTAATGAGTATATTGATGCAAATAATCTTACTGATACTCCGGGAAATGGGCCTTTTAGGGAAGTTGTGGTTAGTCTTGATGGTGAACTTGTTGGTGCTGTTTGGCCTTTTACTGTTATTTACACTGGTGGGGTTAATCCCCTTTTGTGGAGACCAATTACTGGTATTGGATCATTCAATTTGCCTTCTTATGATATCGAGATCACGCCGTTTTTAGGGAGGGTTTTGGACGGGAAGAGTCATGAGATTGGTTTTAATGTCACGTACGCGTTGAACGTTTGGTACGTCGATGCCAATTTGCATCTTTGGTTGGATGAGAAGAGTGCAAGGACCGAAGGAGAGGTTTTGAAGCATGATAGCTTGCCTCTTGCTGTTTCCTTGGTGTCTAATTTCACCGGTTTGGACGGGATATTCCGGACGAGTGTAAGCCGGTCTGTGAAATCAACTGGCTGGGTTAAGTCCTCGTACGGTAATATTACAACTGGTTTCACTCAAGACTTCTATTATAGCAATTCAATGGTGATGGGAAAGAACGGGAATATGCAGATTGTGGATCAGAGCATCTATTTCAACGACTCTGTTAATGCAAATTTTCCTCCTTCTTCTTCACAAATACATTCATTGACAGCACACAAAAAGTTTTCATTGTCCATGTATTCCGACTCCTCTCATCAAGGAAATGGATCTTCTTTATACATTACCAATGTCACTTTGGGATTCAATGAGAAGAAGTCTAAGGGCTCTTCTTATTTCGGTTTCTCAACAAGCACTCTGGAGAATCTACAGAGTGGCCAGGGAAACATGGTTGTTAAGAAGAATTTGGTAATTAGTGGACTTGGGAGTACACAGCAAGTTTACAAGTATAATGGAGCTGATTTTTGTTATTTCAGAAATATTAGCAGCTCAAACTATACAATTCTTTATGACCATGTGGGAAGCCCTTGCCGCAAAAAGGCAAAGTCCCACTTTGGTTTTGGATTCCATAAATTATGGCCTTTTCATGCTAGAAGGGCTTCTTTAGCTTCTGATTTACTTGAGAACTCCGAGGGAGACTAGGCTTTTGGCATCTTGGATGATTCTCTTTGCTTCACTTATGGTCCTCTTTCATTTCATAAGATGTTCTTCAAAATCTAGCAAATGAGTTTATTTGGGAGTATTTCATTACCATTTTCTTTCTTTTCTTTTTTTTTTTTTTTTTTGGGATAATATAGTAAGCTATCTAGCATTATTGATGATTCTGCTATTTGTTTCCGAAACATAAATCTATGTCTCTTAGTCTTAAAACAGTTAATTTATAAGAAAGCATAGGAGCATTTGCTTGCAAGATGAGAAATGAGAGAGAAGGTTTTTAAGCAATGAAAATGTCTTATATCATCTTTATCGAAATAAAATAAGCAACATGAATTTTCTATTGCAAATATATCTTGTCTTCTTTCTTATTTCATGAATTGTATCAACAATTATTCAATTTTGCCTAGTGTTTACGATTCCAAACCATAATTGGTATTGCTTCTTTCCTGTCTTTTTTCTTCTCTTCCTTTGGAATGGATCCCTCTATATGTATTGTACTTCGATAAATTTTATTAATTTGTCTGCTTGTTACTTGGATATCCGACAAATTAGCTGGCAAATTGGTTAGACGACTTTCTTTTTTTTTATGTCTATTTATAAATATTTCCCCCCAATTGTATTCACTTTGTATTCTTGACTTTTGAACCCTACCGTTCTGCAAATTAAAGAAGGTCGTACAGGTCACACACAACCCTGTAATGGGAGGCCCTTGCTAGTAAAACAAGTGCTTAGTTGTATAAGCAAATTGTAACCTTGAAATTTGTCTAGGCTTAGATAACTTTTTCTTCTCATTGCAACTATCATATTTGTATAGAATAGACACCCAATGGAGAAGTCGAGAAAGTCTTTCAATCTGCCCGTGGGTTTTGTGTGTTTTATTATATTAAAAAAGAAAGACAATAAGTGGAAACTAATTTGCGCAAAAAAAAAAAAAAAAAAAAGAAGAAACCAATGGAGTATTTCCTGTTATAGGTATGATCAACGAGTTACAAATACAAAACATAATATTGTAAGTGATATATATATATATATATATATATATATTTTGTGGGCATGACTCATGAGTGAGGTTGGACTCGCTTCAGTTGAATCAAATAGCAACTTTTTGCCTCCTGTTAAAGTGAAAATCACAACATCAATCCCTCACCTCCTGGATGGTTCCAAACTTGAATTTTCGTTTGGTCACAAAGTTTACCATCAACTTGGACTGCCCCCAAGCCCAACCTTGGGCTTTGTGAATCTATCATGCGCGGGTTCAAGTCGCACCGTTTACTCATGCCGATTAATTAATTTTTTATTAATTTTAATTACTGCAGTTGTCAATTTTTAGGACAAAGAAACAAACTCTATTTTCTCTCTTATTTACTGAGGTGAGAAGAACCAAATTATCACTATATTTATTTGTTTTTCTACTTCTTCTAAGTGTAGTATATCCCCAAGAGGTTGACAGTTTTTTTCTCTACCAATTAATGTAATCACTTCACCACCTTCATTTCCTTCTCATTAATTTCGTCATTAAATTGTTTCATTTCTTCTTTTCTAGGGTTTCTTTTAGATTTTTCTTTTAGGTCAAATTAGAGTTCATCAGTAGTTGTTCAACACAAAGAGTGTTGTAGAATGTGATTTCTTTCTGGTTTTCAAATAATATAAAGCTTTTATATATTATAGTGTTTTGAACTACAAAGTTGGTTTCGAACCGCACTTGCTAAACATCCTATTAGTTGTACGAATTCCAAGTGCCTAGAAAATAAGAGTTTGAAACCTAGTTATTTAGATTTTCAAAATAGAGACCTGAATGCTAAAGGCTATAAATTTGAAAACCTTAGATGCAAATAGCCCTACAAATTTGACGACCTTAGATGCAAAAAGCCCTGAAAAAAGTATGAAACACAGAGAACTATACAATGATTTAAAATAGAGCTTGACATTGTTTTTTTTTTTTTTTTTTAACATGTGCCATCGTGAGTTTTTCTATTGATTTTTTTTAACATGCACTATTGTTGTGGATTTTTGAAAACGAAGTGGACGTTATCGAAAACAAGTAATAAAGAGTGAGTAAAGATCATTCCTATGAGGAAATTTTGTTTATTAATTACCAAAATTTATTAGTTCTAATTTTATTTGAGTAACCATTAATTCAGAACTTTTAAAAATTTAAAAAGACAAATTCTAAAATTCTAAAATTAAAACATTCACAAAATTTGATTAGTTTTGAAATTTAATGAAAATTCAACAATGAAAGGTTATTGAAATTATGATTTCACTTAATTAATCCTATTTTATTTAATTAAACACATTATTATGATTTTTCATATTATATTGACGGTTGAATTCCTTATTGTTTTATGCATTCTTTCTCAAGTTATACACAAAATATACTTAAGCATAAAAATGTACTATATCTTTATGTGAGTTTATCACACCTAAGGTCATTAAGTTTCATGGTAATTGTAAAATAACCATACAAAACAAAAAGTATATCTCCATCTTCCCCTAAAATTATGGCACTTATTTTAATAAGCTAAGTCATAAATATCTTCTCTCAATTTCAATTCATTCAAAAGTTAATCAAGTTTTTTAAAGCATGTAGTACAAAAACAAATGCTCAGCATAGATATGAATATCATAATAACATAATTTAACTAAATAAAGTATTTATAATTTAGCTACGTTATAATTTTAGTATAAAGAAAATTAGTTCATAATAGCAAAAATAATAACAACAACACACAATAATGAATACATTATAGCAACAATTAAATAAGAGAAATGTTTAGAATGAACCTATTTGGCAAAATAAATTTACTGAGTTCTTCCTTTAAACAGTTCTAATCCTTCCTCCTCTTCAAAGTTACAAGAAAATTACAAAAGAAAAATAACTTACTAAGAAAATGCAAAAGATCTTTTTTACTCTCTTATTTGATCTTATTTATTTTTTTTTTTTTACTTCTCTAAAATCCTAAGGGCTAAGAAGCTCCCTAAAACAAAGAGAGAATTCTGAATTGAGGGGTAAGGATGTCTTCACAAATTCCTGGCTATTTATAGCCTTCAAATGATGAAATTTTGATGAGTAATCCTAAAGAACCCGACGTGGTTCTCATCCAGGTCTTAGGTGGCAGCGTTGGAGTGACTACAAAATTAATAACGTGGGCCCCAAGAACATGTCATCCGGTTTGGGAGCGGAAATTAGCATTGCATGAGCCCTCCATATTTGACCTATTCAACTTTAAATGCAAGTTTTTTTTTTTTTTTTTTTAAAGAATAAAAGTGGCATTACATTTAATTTGGGTTAATCATATAACTATATCTCTTAGATGTCAATATTTTTTAATTTATTCCTCTATTTTTAGAAACTGTAAAGATATCATTCAAATTTGAAAAACTTATTTTAATTTTATCCTTTGCAAATTTTTTTGACTTAAAAAACATAGACATAAAATAAAAATACTCAAGACTAAACCTAATTTATTTATGAAATATATGTTTCTTTTTAAAAAAATTTTAAAATATATATTTTAAAATTTAAAATATCATAAAACTTAAGATTTTTTTTAAAATTTGATGTTTTTTTTTGAGATTTTTTATGTTTTTAATATATAAAATATTTATCATAACTATTTAAGGGTACTCATATTATTTTTCCCAAGTTTTTTTATTCATGGGAATAAAATTTGTGAGTTTTTAAAATTTTAAGGATATCTTTGTAGTTTCTAAGAACAAAAGAACAGATTGAGAAATAGTTAAAATTAGGAGGTACAATTATATAATTAAACCTATTTAATTTTAAGACACTGGCACCTTCTATACTAGTATTAAATGGTCTTTTCACTTCTTCTTTATTTTTTGAAACCTACTTCTTTTTTGATTTTTATGTTTTAGTTCAAGTGAGAGTAAAATATGAAATAAAAAATTTGACGTACTTCAAATTTTCCACTTATTATTAAAGTGATTCAGGTACAAATATTTAGTTTAACTTTATTTGTTTTTGTTGTTGTTTTGGTTTTTGTTTTCTTTCTTCTTTTTTTTTTGTCTCTACTTTTTTTTAGTGATTTATGCCTTGAATAGTACTATATAAGATTAGTGGTATTGAACACAACACACAAATAGAAGGCGTGTCTCACCTTTTATAAGTTGTGATATTTAACACTGATGGTACTCTCAAACATCTCTAGCTTTTTACTATGTTTGACCATCTTTGGTCCTTAATGAATGCTTTTGCTGATAAAAAAAAACACAAGTATGATTTTTTTTTTTTATGATTTATGAATGTGAAAAATATCTAATTGTTGTCCTTTAAGAAAGCACAACATATTAATAGTATGAAAATATGTTTTTTGCTACTAGAAAACTAAATTATTAGAGTTTAAAACTTAAAACTTTTATCTAATTCTTAATTTTTACAAAGTGAGAAGAAAATGAGTTCAAAAGAGTCTTCCTGCGATTTCCCTCTTCACCTTGCTTTTTACTTTTATTTTATTACTATTTTTTGTTTTAGTTTTGACACTTAAGAAAAAAACGTGACTTTTACAGTTTTTGGGCCCCACACCATTAATGCAGTAGTTCTCCAAATGCCGCAACGTGGATGGGGTGAGAACCCGATCGAGATGTTTAGGATTACTCAATTTTGATATAAAAATTCGACAGAATTAAATGATGATTCAGCCCCATTTATAATTACTAGACATGCAACAATGAGTTGGGGCTTGTGGGCCGACCCGAGCCTATTCTGCTATAATGATGGGCCAGGCCGGCACAGCTCTGCATTGTTCAAGGCACGGCCTGGTCCATAAATACTGGTGGATTAGGCTAGGCTAACATATGTTGACCAATGAGCTGGCCCTGCTAGGCCCATAGAAAATCATGGGCTGGGCCGGGCTGGGCCAGGCCAGACTGACCCGTCTAGGCCTATAATAGGTCGGCCCATCCTGGCCTATGTAAGGCCCATACAGGCCCACAATGGGCCAGCCCACTGAAGGGCCAGCGTGGCCCAATTTCATATATATATATATATATAGATATATTTTTTCATGTTAATTTATGGGTGAACATGACCGAATATGGAATTCTCTAATAAAAGGTCTCACACATCACAACATAGGAAATTTAATTTTTTTTTTTGCTTGTGGGCATGCTTTGCTTCTTAGGAAGCAAAGCTAAGACAAGGCCTCACATATCACGTTATAATAGGCCTAGCAAGCTCTTTTTTTTTTTTTTTTTTTTTTTTTTTCTTTTCATTTCATTTTTTTATTTTTTTCTTCTAGGCATACTTTGCTTTTGAAAAATAAAAGCAAGGTTTTGTCCCATTGAGTTTTCCTTATAAAAGTTTTTAATGAGTCAATCGTAAATAAAATATCTATTTTTATATTTCCCTTAACTATTAAAACTTTTATATTTGTTAATTTGTTTAAAAATTTAAAAATAAAAAATTAAAATAAAAAAATTAAAAATAACATGTTTAGATAGGCTGATTTATCTAAACCTATAATAGGATAAAATAGACAAATTCATTCAAGATCCATAACACAGCCTAATGGTCCATATAAAATTGACCAATGAGCCAGACATGGCCAAGCTAATCCCAATATGGGTCCGTCTGGCCTACGTTGGGAGAACGGGACTGTAATTGCATCACTAATAATTACATGCCGAGTGTTTCAGCATTAAAGCTAAGGCAAGTTAAGTATATCCGTCCATCATTTGTTTTCTTTTGTTTTTTTAATCCAATTCTGTGGACTGGTGTCATCAAAAGAAGGCGCCAAATTTAGAGTAAAACACAAAATCTGACCAGGGACTTGCATCTCCCTCGCTCAACGCGCTAGGAGGAGCGCGTTTGACTCACCACACTGATTGGCTGAGGACGTTGCGCAGCACTACTCTGCTGGAGCCCACAGCCACTGGTCTGCTACAGCATCATTTTGCCATTCTCCTCTCCTTAAAGCGTGACTGCACGCCCCTCATCCAAGCCGTCCAAACGCTTCATCCGATGGCTACAAGAAATTCTGAGTTTAATTTTAAGTTTTCATTTATTTTCGTTTTCTTTTCTTTTCCAAGTCCGAACTTAATAAAATTTTTACTATATTTGTATCCAAATCTTTTGGATACACACTTGAGGAAATTAAATATAAAGGGGAGAAAAATATTTACAGTACATTAACATTATTTACAAATTAATTCAAAATACAACAAAATAAATTAAAACTAAAAATAAAACACAATTAACAAAATAAGTTTAAAATCTTAAGGACAAAGTCAAATTTATACATAAAAATATGGTAAAATAACTCTATTTTATAGAGTTATCACACCTCCGAACTTAAAATTTTATTAGTCATCAAGCAAAAGATAGGAAAACACACAAAAACAAATTAAAAATAAATTATGCTAAACTGGTGATTTTCATGAAATTTTAGAAAGAATGATTAATGAACATATGTTAGAGAAAAATACAAATATTAACTAAGTATTGTAGTTAATTCAAGAATTAGTTCCTTTTACTATTGGATATTTCAAGTGTGTGAAAAATCTTTTCTCTTTTGATTGATTGCAATCCAAATTAGTTTATGCAAATAATGGGTAAGTACACCATTAGGACTTTATTAGGGTTGTAATGTATGGTTAGGGTAGTAGGTAAGATATTTGGATATAGATGTAGTTTATATCAACCATAAACTCATACATTTATTTATAGGCCTTTTAAAAGCACAAGTCAAAATCTCGATTACATAACCCCACACCCCCCCCGCTTTCTTCTCTCATCCACCTTTATATTTTTTATTTAATTTTATTATTATTATTTTCTTCTTCTTCTTTTTTTAACATATAAAAATTCAAAACGAAGTATCACAACACCACCCTTCCTTCCATGTACAAACAATGCTCAAAATGTGTCATAGAGTATCTAACATGTTTTTTGAGTTGAGGGTGAAACAAGAAAATTATAGCTAATTTAAAATTGTAGGTGATAAAAAAAAAAGTAAAAATAAGGCTCAATGAGGTGACTAAGGATAAATGTATATATAAGGGTAAGCACATAAAGACTCAAAAAGTTCAACGATGACCTAAAGTTCGTCTCGGGAGAAAATTAAACATATTCTAGGATTTGGGAGTTTTAAAAATTCATATTTACATAAACTTTCTCTAAATATGCATTTAACTTCAAAGATGAAGATTTAGTGCTTAAGTTTTGGAATATCTCAATGTAAAATGGAACTAACTTAAAAATTAATTACATAATTAGAAAATATTTACGGTTCTCAAAAAAGTTATGTAAATTAAGCAAACTTTATGAATTTTTCAAGAAAAATCACCGGTTGAAGTATAAAATACCTCTAACTTTTTTTTTATTATTTTTTTTATATTTTTTACATTTTTTTTGAATTTTTACAACAAAAAAAAGGACACACAACACAAATTTATGATTTCCCTTCCCCACAATTAAACTCACATTATGCACTAAAAAAGAAAGAAAAGAAAAGAAAAAAAAATACTTCCTTGACTTTGCAGCTTAGTGTTGTTGGACTTGAGAGCAGTTTCCTCCTTATTTATTTAAATCTAAAAAGCACAAAAACAAAACAAACATGCAATTAGAAACATAAACTAAAATTACTTAAACAAAAACAAACACACAAAAAATACAATAAATATACTTGGATTACCTCTCAAGAAACGCTTAAATTAAAGTCTTCAGCCTGAATTTCAGTTTCAATTTAGGTAGGGTTGGTGAGAGTGATGGAGGTCTTTTGTCTTTCAAATTCAACCCTATGTAATGCTTCTGTCGTTGTCCATTAACTTCAAATGTTTTTTTGGTGTCATCATGGACCTCAACTACTCCATATGAAAAAACCTTTGTAACAGTAAAATGGCCCAACCAACGAGATCACAATTTCCCTAAAAAGAGATAGAGATGTGAATTGTACCGGAGAACCTTTTGACCAGGTTCAAAATTACGTTTTAAGATGTACTTATCATGCCACTTTTTTGTTCGTTCCTTGTAAATCCTAGCATTTTCATAAGCTTCATTTCGAAATTCTTCCATCTCATTGAGTTGTAATTGTTTCTTATCTCTAGCAGCTTCATGATCAAAATTCAACCTCTTGATAGCCCCTAATGCTTTGTGCTTAAGTTCAACAAGTAGATGACAAGCCTTTCCAAAGATTATAATACCAATTAGTGTTTTATAGACCGTGCGATAGGCTCATAATGCATCATTAAGCTTTTTCACCCAATCCTTGCGTGAAAAGCTCACCTTTTTCTCCACTATATGCTTTACTTCTCTATTTGATGCTTCCACTTGACCACTGGTTTTGGGATGATAGGCTATAGTAACTTTATGTCGAATCCCATATTTGGCCAATAAAGCTTCAAATTGGCAGTTATAGAAGTGTTTACCTTTATCGCCAATGATTGCTCTAGGCATACCAAATCTAGTGAAGATGTTCTTTCGAAGGAAATTAAGCACAACCTTGGCATCATTTGTAAGCAAAGCAACAGCTTCTACCTATTTAAAAACATAGTCAATAACCACCAAAATGTATTTGTTATTATACGATGATAGAAATGGACCCATGAAATCTATACCACAGACATCAAAAATTCCAACCAAAAATATTGTTGAAAGGCATCTCATTCCTTCGAGAAATGTTTTCGGTCCTTTGGCAGCAATCACAAGCAACAACAAATGCATAGACATCTCTAAACAAGGTTGGCTAATAGAATCTAGATTGAAGTACCTTGGCCGTAGTCCTCGTTCCTCCAAAATGCCCTCCACACTTTAAGGAATGGCAATGCCTCAAGATGCTTTTGATTTCTTCTTCTAAAACATATCTTCTAATTATTTGATTAAGGCATTAATTGTGGAGATATAGATTATTCCAAAAATAGTGCTTTACATCAGAAAAGAATTTCTTTGTTTGCTGATGTGCCAAATCAGGTGGTTCAATGTTGCTTGCCAGAAAATTCACCATGTCAGCATACCAAGGACTATTGATTGCTTGCGAACAAAACAACTTCTCGTTAGCAAGTTCTTCATTGATTGGTTGAACAATGGTTTTTGCATTTTCTTCCAGTTCTAATTGAGATAGATAATTTGCCATAAGATTTTTCGATCCCTTCTTATCACGAGTCTCCACATCAAATTCTTGCAATAAAAGGACCCACCGAATTAGCCTCGATTTCATATCCTTCTTTTGAATCAAGTACTTGATTGTCGAATGATTAGTGTAAATAATGATCTTTGTACCTATTGGGGATGAACAAAATTTGTCAAATGCAAAGACAATGGCCAGAAGTTCTTTCTCAGTTGTTGTGTAATTCAATTGCACATTAGATAAAATCTAGTTTGCATAATAAATTAAATGCAACACTTCATTTTTTTTGTTAGCCTAGCACAACTCCAATTGCATAATCGCTTGCATTACACATGACTTCAAAAGGAAAACTCCAGTCAGGTGCTACAATAACAAGAGCTATGGTCAGCTTCTTTTTCAACAAATTGAAGGCTTGTAAATAAGATACCCTATAGTTGACTAGGACAATTATTTTATCAACAGGTTGCATAAACGCTTTGTTATTTGAGAAAAATCCTTTATGAAGTAACAGTAAAATTCTACATGTTCTAAGAAACTTCTCACACCTTTCATAGAAGTCCGTGGTGGCAATTTCTCGATGATTTCAATTTTCATTCTATCCGCTTCAATTCCTTTAGCTAAGATTCGATGTCCAAGGACAATGCCTTCAATCACCATAAAATAACACTTTTCCCAATTTAGGATCAAATTTGTCTCTTCATATCCTTTTAACACCAAAGCTAAGTTTGATAAACAATCATCAAAAGAGGTCCCAAAAATAGAAAAGTCATCCATAAAAAATTCAATGATTTTCTCCACCATGTCAAAAAAGATGGATATCATGTACCTTTGAAATGTTGCTAGCGCATTGTAAAGACCAAAATGCATTCTCCGAAATACAAGAGTACCATAAGGACAAGTGAATGTAGTCTTCTCTTAATCCTTAGGTGCAATTGGAATTTGATTGTATCTAGAGTAACCATCAAGGAAGCAATAGTATTGATGACTAGCAAGTCTATCCTAAACCTGATTAATAAATGGCAAAGGAAAATGATCCTTTTGAGTTGCTTTGTTCAGTTTCCTATAATCAATGCATACTCGCCATCCTGCAACTATTCTTGTGGGAATAATTTCATTGTTTTCATTTTTCATAATAGTGATGCCTACTTTCTTGGGTACTAATTATGCTGGGCTTACCCAAGGACAATTAGAAATTGGGTAAATAATTCCAACATCAAGCCACTTAAATTCCTCAGTTCTCACGACTTCTTTCATGTTTGGATTTGATGACGCTAATGTTTCGTAGTTGGTTTGAAATTTTCCTCCATCAAAATTTTGTGCATGCAGATTGAAAGGCTTATTCCTTTGATGTCGATAATAGACTATCCTAAAACAGTCTTATGCTCTCTCAAAAAGCAAAGCAATTTCTCCTTTTCCAATTCACTCAAACAGGCTGCAAGAATGATTAGAAGTGTAGAAAAGTCCCCGAAAAATGCATATTTGAGATGAAAAGGTAATGGTTTCAGCTCAAGATTAGGCAGCTTTATGATTGACAAAATTGTCTATGTTTGCCCTCTTCCAAGTTCTTCAACTCTTTGCTTTTTGAAGAAATTAGCAGTCGGAATTGCTTCCAACAAGGTCATGTATTCTTTAGTTTTTTCATTCTCCAAATCATCAGATTCTCTTTTGACAAGACAAGCTTTGAGATGATTTTTTGGATGGGCTTTAAGAAACTCTTTAGTTAGGAATCGAGCTATGGTGTCCACTCGCAAACGACTTTCAGCTTCAGATGAAAATTTTATTACCTTAAAAATGTTTAAAGTGACTTGTTCATCTTGGACTCTTATGTTTAATTCTCTCTCTCTTTTTTTTTTTTTTTTTTACATCCATCAGAGTCTTCCCTATGGCAAGGAATGGATGACCAAGAATTATAGGAATATCTTGGTCTTCTTCCATGTCCAAGACAATGAAGTTGGTAGGGACAATGAACTTGTCAACTCTAACAAGCACATCTTCAATCATGCCTCTTGGGTACTTGATCGATCTCTTGGCAAGTTATAGTGAAATCATAGTGGGTTTTGCTTTTCCTAGCCTAAGCTTCTTTTAAACAAAAAGAGGCATTAAATTGATGCTCACACTAACTCATGCAAGGCTTTTTCAAAATGGGATTTTCGATCATATGGGGAATGGTGAAACTTCCTAGGTCTTTAAGCTTTGGTGGTAGTTTTTTTTGCAAGATTATACTATATTCTTCTGTCAATGCCACCATTTCATAGTTTTCTAGCTTCCTTTTGTTGGAAAAAAATCTCCTTCATGAACTTCACATAGCTAAGCATTTGTGCCAAGGCATCAACAAAAGAGATGTTGATCTGTAACTTCCTAAAGACTTCAAGAAATTTGAAAATTTGCTTATTCAAAATTTTCTTTCTAAGCCTTTGTGGAAATGGAAGGGGCAAACATAAGGTGGTGGGTTGTTAGGAAAAAGTTTTAACTTTAGTTCTTCAACTTCCTTCAGAGGTTTAGATAGTTCAAAATCATCAACAACTTCTTTAATAGGATCTTTCAACTCCTTGTCACTTCGAAGAGTGATTGCTTTGACATGTTCTCGAGGGTTTGTTTTAGTAGTGCTTGGCAATGTTCCTTGTGTTCTCCCAATGAGAGCATTATCAATTTGACCAACTTGCTCTTTCAAACTTCTAGTAGAGGCCAAATGGTTTTGAAAGGTTTGCTCGGTTTTGGATACGAATTGGTCAGTTTTAGAAATAAGATGATTGGCAGTGACAGTGAGTTGAATGACAATATCCTCTAATGGGGGCTCTTTCTATTACGCTTGTTGAGGTTGTTGAAATCCAAGGGGAGGTGGTCTTAAGAAATTTTGGTTGTTACTCCATGAAAAGTTTGGATGATTTTTCCATGTGGGATTGTAAATGTTGGAATTTAGATTATACAGTTGCCAGTTAAAGTTGGAAGCAAAATTTGGTTATTCTGGCTGAGTGGGAAATGATTTCACCATTTGGTAGTCCATACTAGTATAGAATCACCACAGAATTCACAATTTTAGGAAGAAGTATGAATAGCATTCACCTTCAAATTCCCTAATTGTTTGGTTAGAGCACTATTACAAACTATGGATTCCACGGCTTTTTCCATGACGGTTAAAAAATCATCGTGAAAACTTTAGTCTTGGCACAACATAGAGTTTTCATGACAATTTTTTACCATCGTGTAATAAGAAAATTGGCGCGAGAAGGGTTAGAATGGGATAATTTTCCATGATGGTTAATTACCCACGACGGTTTTTTGAAAAAACCATCGTGGAATAGTAGGATTCCACGACGGTTTTTCAAGAAACCATCATGGAAATCAGGTTTACAACACAGTTTGATGGTTTTTCAAGAAACCATCGTGGAAACCTCCAAGAAACCATCGTGGAAAATTGGTATTCCCTTAAAAAAAAAACTTTAAAAATTTTTGATTTCCCAAGGGATGGCCAGTCCTGTGTGTTATCTATTACAACAAGGCTCTAGTTGCATACAAAAATTGATGTATATTCAAAGTACCAGGTATTTACAAGATCATTTATATTTGAGCTATTTTGAGCAATTGTTTATCTACTATCTTTATCTATCTATTGAAAGAGCACATACCTATTTATAAATTGTACCCACTCTAATCTAACTTTATGTATATCCGTATGTATATAAAAATCTTTTTTTCCGAAGGCTTGTATACCACTTGTAATTATATCCCTCATGAAATGTAGAATAAAAAAACCACATTCTACATTTCCTTATTGTCTTGGACACTTACGTTTAGAATATAGCGTTCTGTTCGGTTGGTTTGTGACACCGCTTCCTGCTTGAAGCTTCCAATTGTTAAGCACCCTAACAATGTGTCATGTTTAACTGAATTAATAGATGATACAATTATATGGGACTAAAAATAGTTAATTTAATTTTATAAGAGAATATGAATACTTACAATCTCGTGACTGATACAAAATCCTCACGTGGTGGGTATCCGAGGGGGTCAAACCAATATATTTGGTCCTCCTATAGTGAAATAAGTCCCAACATCCAATGTTCTCCAACATTGTATGGCAGGAAGAATAATTTCCCCATCGGTGCTTGAGCCAATAGGTGAAGGAGTGATGTGGCACGCTTTCTACGATCACTCTGTAGGTCTCTTGTAGCACTTGAAACAATGGCCGGAGATATGAAGCTAAAATTTTACGCCATGCCTTGAAGTTCACAATATTTTGCAAAAAAAACTACAATAAAAAACAATACAGTTAATTATTTGAAAGTAACTTATAACTCTACCTATATTTTAAAAATATGAAATAAGGATGGAGTTATTACCTGAGGTATACTAGGATACAGTTTGCCCTGATTTATCAAAGTAGATGAAGTAGTAAATGTCTTCATACCCTACATAGATAGGCACTTCATTGCTAGTAACATTTATCAGTATCGGGCACTGAATCGTTGACCTATTGCTCATGAAAGAATGTGTGTACAGAGCCAACTGCATAGATCCTGGAGGTACTAAAGCGAAGTTAAATGTAGGCAGTTGTTCATTAGCAACGGTTTATTTTTATTTTTGTTTTACCTCAGGTTGTGATTCTCTTGCTTTTGTAGAGCTTTTCTTTTTTTGGTGTTTCTTTCCGCTTAGACCTTGTGGAACATGGCTAGGCGCTTGACTCATCTTCGTCAATGTGATGACTTCAACTAACCTCTTCAGCCATGCAATGAAGCTTCCGACTGCTTCACCCATAGTTGTTGCTTCAAGTGTTGGAACAGGCAATTCAGCTATTCTAACTCTAATGGTAGTAATGCTAACGCGCACGTTCTCTTCCCCTAAGAGTCATCCATGAATTGTATCAGTTGAAAGACTTTCCATCCACACCTTCCCAAGTGCAGCAAGTGCACACCCACCATTAACTCTATCCTCAACGAAGAGCCTACATTGTTCAGGCTCTTGACGAAGAGGTGACAATTAGACTTCTGGAGCTTTTACTTCATTATTGGGAGGGTTACAACTAGCTTTGAAGTGGTTGCGTTGTGAGATGCTATCATCCGTTGACTTGGCACGACCTTGGAAAATAAGCTCAGTCACAAGGCCCTGCAGTTTTGCAATCTCCATTTGCATCTTCGACATTTGGGAATTCAATTTTGAAATACCTGATTGGAGGTCGAAGTATTGAGATTGCTTCACATACTTCGATTGACCGCGAACACGTCTAGAATATTCCAGTTTCCCTAGTGCCCTCGTCAAAATGTCATAATTACTGACCGATTAGAAGGTCCCTTGACTTTGTTGCGTCGTGTATTCATCCTGTAAAACAACAACACAACCATGTTATTCAAGCAATCCTTCGTCTGGTATTAAATTACAAATTAATTGTTCGTGTTCAGTAAACTTACAATTAAGTTTCCAATTTTTGCTACTTTTGGATTTTTAAACTGGCCATTGGAACCTTGACGTGATTTTACCCACAACTCCTCCTGTGTTAGTAGTATGCCCGTCTTTGCAAACTGTGTTACGCTATGTTAGTAATGATAGAATAATTGATATATATAATATGAGTAAAATATTAATGTACCAAGGATTGCTCGAGCTCTTTATATCCGACTCAGCCAACCATAGAGTAGTATTCATTTTTCACTCTTATTTTTCTTGCGTTTGACGATAGCAGTTGGAATTAGGTGGAACGTTGATACCTCACAAAAGCTTCCCAATCGTCATCGTTTATGTAGGGGTAGTAGTATACTACCTTAGGAGGCCATTTATATACATTTTCATCCTCCTTTGGAATGGAATGGTATGGCTGTACGAAGGTAACGTAGAGGTTAGATCTGAACCCCTTTGCTAATTCGCCACAAACCATCAAAGCCCTTTTCCTATACCAATCCTCGACTGTGAAAGCTTCATATATCTCTCTCCCAATCACATCTTTTACTTTATCTAAATCCTTAGACCTCCAATCTTTTGTCTATATTGGAACGTGCTCTCAACTGAAGACTCCAATCCAACTCCTTAATTCATGGCCGGCTGCGCCTTCCGGTTGGCATTTTGAATCAAAAGTCACTTTAATTCTTAAACCTTTCTTTCTCATCCGATGACTTTTTTTCATTAATGTAGCCCTTTGCACAAAGTCTACTTTCAGATCAAATTCGGTTTGCCTTTGTGGCTTAGTGCATTGGTTTCCCTTGCTATATTTGATGAAGATGGAGTGCAGTCTTCGTGCTTGTCCTCGTACGAGTCACTATCGATCTCACGAGACATTGTACCTGTGCAAAGTATTCAAAAACTAACACATACATACTAATATTAAATCACAAACTACACATATGTATTCACATCTTCACATATTCCACTTCATACATTTTCAATTACACAATTTCACATATCCATATAATTTCACATATTACACATATTCACAAATTTACAATTTCAATTACATATGTAATTTCACAAATTGCACATATTCACTTAATTTCACATATTTACATATCCTTACATATTACACATATTCACAAATTTACAATTTCATATATTACACATATTGACATATTTACATAATTACACAAATTCACATATTCACAAGTTTATAATTTCAAGTTCTCAATTTCATATATTGATATAATTTCACGCATTCAAGTCTTGACATATTCACAAGTTTACAATTTCAACTACACAATTTCACATATTACACATATTCACAAATCCACAATTTCAATTACATATATAATTTCACAACTTACACATATTCACATAATTTCACATATTACACATATTTACATATCTTCACATATTATACATATTCACAAATTTGCAACTTCAAATACACAATTTCACAGATTACATATATTCACAAATTTACAATTTCAAATACATAATTTCGTATATTACACATGTGAGGGATTGGCCGGGGGGGTGTGGGTGGGGGTGAGGGGGGAGGGGGCTAGGGCTAAGGCGAGGGGCTAGGGGGTGAGGCCAAGGGGGGTGGGGGCGAGAGGCCTAGGGGGGAGGGGGCGAGGGGCTAGGGGGGCTGGGGCTGGGGAAAGGTCGAGGGGGCAAGGGGGGAGGGGGAAGGGGGCTGGGCCTGGGTGGAGGGGCGAGGGGCAAGAGGGGAGGGAGAGGGGGGGCTGAGGCTAGGGCAAGGGGGTGAGGTCGAAGGATGTAGGGGTGAGGGCGAGGGGGGATGGGGCAAGAAGGGTGGGGGAAGGGGGGGCTAGGGTGAGGGGGCAAGAGGGGTGGGGGCAAGGGGGCAGGTGGGTGAGGGGTGGTGGGTAGGGTGAAGGGGCGAGGGTGCAAGGGGGGAGAGGGAGGGGGGGCTGGGGCAGGGGAAGGGGGCGAGGGGGTGAGAGGGGTGGGGGCGGGTAGGTGGGGGGGTGGTGGGTGGGGCGAGGGGGAAGAGGAGAGAGAAGGGGAAGGGGAAGGGGAAGAGGAGAGAGAGAGAGAGCTTACTGACAGCGAGTAGGCAATGGTGGCGCGGTGGAGCTGATGGTGGCGGAGGGAGCAAGGATTTTGGAGAAAGAGAAAGAGGGATTCTAGAGAGAGAGAAAGAGAGATTTGAGAGAGTGTGTGAGGAATGATTGAGAGAGAGGTCGCGCATACAATTATGGGTGGGGGAGGCACGGATTTCAAAAATTGAAAGGGAGAAGTAAGAATCTTCCATGACGGTTTTTGTCAAAACCGTCATGGAAAAGTCCTGCTCTTCAAAGGCTTTCCATGACGGTTTTTGGAAAAACCATTGTGAAAACAATATTTTCACTTTCCACGACGGTTTTTGCAAAAACTATTGTAGAAAATATTGCTTTTCACAGCATTTTAACGCTATGAGAAGCTTTTCACGACGGTTTTTGCAAAAACAGTTATAAAAAATTATCTTAAATATTTCTTACACATAATATTCTTTGCTGCCTAGGGTGGCCAGCCCATGTGTTAAGCATCCAATGGCCCAGAATGTATACTTTATCTCCGTTTTCACCACAAATGTAACTATAGATAGATATACAAAACCCTTAAAAAAAGATTAAAAAATGAAATAAATTAAAGAAAAATGTTACAAGTAAATTAACATAAATTGGTTTATTGATGCTCATCTTTTTACCTTTTTTTTTTTCATTGGTTTTTAAATATATATCCATTCCACATCTTTACATCAAAATTATCTATCTCTTCAACCAGTGGCCATCCCTTTGTGAATGAAGGGATGTCTGCGCAATCCTCATCAGCTTCTTTACCATCGATAACTATTCTTGGCTTTGTCAGGACGACTAGAGACAACTCCATGTTTTGGGTATTTGTAGTATAAAAAATTTGGATTGCTTGTGATGCCGTAATGAAGGGATCATTCCTATATCTTAATCTTCTAAAGTCAACCATCGTTATGCCGTCATCGTCGTTCTTAACATAGTTATTGTCAGCCTACTTGCACTTAAAAAGTGCTATGTGTAATCCCCCATAATCAAGTTCCCGAATATCTTCAATGAAATTAAAGTAGTTCATGGTCCCATATACCAGATTCTTGTCCTTGGTGGAGGCAAAATGCATAACCTCAGCATGGAGAGTCACACGCTATTTTGCACTGGATGCTTCTCATCTCTTTTGCAAGTGTAGAAAGTGTAACCATTTATGGAATATGATGTATACCTTGTAACTATCAACGACGGTCCTCTAGCTAGGTTCTTCAACTCCTGTGACATGCCTCCATCTTGTGATGTGGAGCACTTGTCAAAGATGTGTGCTCTAATCCATAACTGAAAGATCCGGTTGTGTTCATCTTACAACCACTTCTCATTTCTTGCTCTTTTTGGGTATGCTTTTCTTAATTCATTCATGTGCACCTCAATGAAAGGCTCTACTTTATTAGCATTGTACAAGGCATAAAGACAAGCTTGCTCCCACTCCTCTTGATTTACTGATTAAGGATTGCCCATAGATAGTCCCCTAGCCTTAATGTTTATAGTCTTTGGCACCCCAATTGTGTCGGCATTAGATAGGTACTCAAAGCAAAATTCAACCGATTCCTCAGCTATGTAACTTTCTTCAATACATCCCTCCGGCCTATTTTAATTCTTCACATAGCCCTTCAAAACCTTCATATATCTTTCAAATGGGTATATGCATCTCAAATACACTGGTTCACATAACTAAACTTCACGTACTAAGTGCACCGTTAAATGAATCATGATGCTAAAAAATGCCAGTGGAAAATACTTTTCAAGCATGCATAAGGTTTGCACCAACTCCGATTATAGTGAATCTAGCATAAGTGGATCAATGACCTTTGAGCACATTGAATTGAAGAACGAGCACAACTTGGAAATTGCAAATCTCACATCCTCTGTTAGAATTCCCCGCAAAACAAGTGGTAGTAATTGCTATATCAACACATGACAATCGTGTGTTTTCATGCTAATAAGTTTCAAATTCTTCACTGACACCAACTTTTTGAAGTTCAAAGAATACACGTTTGGCACTTTTAATGAAGCAAGCCATTCATAGAGCTTTCTCTTTTCTGCTCAGGATAACGTGTGCTTTGCCGGAGGTAAGTCAGTACGGTTCTCTCTATTTTAGGGAAACAAATTAGGCCTAATTTCTATTTCCATGAGATCCAACTGAGCTTTTTCACCATCCATAGTCTTGCCTAGAATGTCAAGCAACGTGTTGATTACAGATTCACAAACGTTTTTCTCAATATGCATAACATCCAAGCAATGACAAACAAAAAGTGTCTTCCAGTATGGAAGATCAAAGAAGATTGACCTTTTTTTCCATGGTCCATCATTTGGTGGCTCGTCTTTACCTTGCTTTCTCTTACCAAATATGACTCTTACATCTTTTACTATTTCAAATATTTGTTCACCTATTAAAGGCTGAGGCGGGTCTTTTTCTTCGTTGTTGCCATCAAAGGCTTTCTTTTGTTTGTGGTAGTGATGATCTCTTAGCAACCATTTTCTATGGCCTTCTTACCATTCTTCAATCGTTTGTGAGACGTTTTCGTCATGCATATAGGACAACCAATAGAACTCTTCACCAAATAACCAGATAAATTGCCATAAGCGGGGAAGTCGTTAATTGTCCATATCAACATTGCACGGAGTGTGAAGGTCTCTTTTTGGTAAACATCTCTAACTTCAACTCCATTTTCCCATAACTTTTTTAGGTCATCGATTAACGGTGCCAAGTATACATCAATGTCATTGCCTGGTTAGTGAGGACCTGAAATCAATAAAGACAATATTAAAACCTTCTGCTTCATGCACATCTTTGGAGGGAGATTATAGTTAATAAGTATTATGGGTCAAGTGCTATGCCTACTACTCATGTTACCATGTGGGTTCATTCTATCCGTCGACAAAGAAAAATGTATGTTTCTTGGATCTGCACTAAAGTTAGGATGATAGGCTTCAAAAGTCTTCCATTATGGTGAGTCTGTCGGGTGTCTAAACATACCATCATCCACCCATTTGTCATGATGCCATGTCAAATTCTTGGCATGTTCTAGGTTTCTGAATAAACGCCTCAAATGTGCTACCAGTGGAATGTACCATAACACTTTCTTTGGCACTCCATTCTCGTCGTCTTTTGGCTCTTTTCCTTTCTTCCACTTTGCTTGTTGACAAATTGGACAATAATTCTTGTCTTCATACTCATTCCTATAAAGAATACAATCATTTTCACAAGCATGGATTTTCTCATAATCCATTCCCAAAGTGCTCAAAGTCTTCTTAGTCTTATACATACTAGTTGATAATTTATTACCTTCTGGTAGAAGCCTTCCTAAAAATTCCAATAGTTTTGTGAAACTAGAATTTGACCACCTATTCGATGCTTTCAAATTCCATAATCCAACGAAAGCAGACAATTTAGTAAAATTGGTACACCCCTCATATATAGGTGTCTTTATATCATTCATCATTGTCTCAAATAAATCTGGACGGTGCACAAAATGTCCTCTAAATCATTGACTATGTCAACCATATTGTGTTGATCATCGATATTATCCTTCACAATAGCTTGCTTTTCTTTACTTAGTAAAGTTGGATTGAAATTAGACTCACCATGAAAATGCCACGTTTGATAACTACTTATAATTCCATTTTGAAATAAATGTCCTCTAACAATTGAATTGGATGCAATCTTGGTTTCCAGATTGAACACAAGGACATTGAATTTTATCACCATTGGCATGACTTTTGGCGAAATCCAAGAACTCTTCCATACCATTCACATACTCTCTAGACAATCAAAAATCCTACATCCATTTCCTATCCATTTTGCAGTTCCTAAATTGAAATAATAAATAGCAAATATTCAATTAAAATTAATTTCACAAATTATATACATACCCACCTATATATATTCTAATCATAAAACAAAAACATCACCCATCATAAAACAAGTTACACACACTCATTATAAAACAAAGAAATCATACCCATGATCCACAATACAAATTTCACAAAATAAACATCAAAATCAACAACTATTTATCAATTTCGGATTAATTATACATCACAATCAACAACAACTTATCAATTTCTAAAAAAACTTACAATTTGGGCTGAGATTAAGGAGTGTGGAGGTGAAGAGGGACGACAGTAACTATTTCAGATGGGTCTGTGTTTGTATTTGAGAAGTGAGTTTCTGAATTGTGTCTGAATCTCAAGGTAGGAAAAAGGGGCTCTAAGTAAGCTACCACGATGGTTTTTTCAAAAAACTGTCGTGGAATTGCTCCGTCGTGGTATCCTAGCAATTCCACGATGGTTTCTTAAAAAACCATCATGGTAGCTACCGCCCCGTTCCATGACAGTTTTTATTTTCGCAGGCGTAACTCACCACGCTTTTTTCGCCTTACCACAACAGTTTTTAAGAAACGGTCATTAAATAAATGTCGTATAATAAAAAATTTGTAGTAGTGGAGTTACCACCTAAGCTGTCAAAGCTGTAATAGCGTCTAACTCATGAACTCCGATGGTTCGCCTTTACATTGATCACTCGAAGGCCATTGATAATTGTTTGATGCCATCTCTTCCAACAATTCGTATGCTTCATCAATAGTGTTCCCCATAAGTGCCCTTCCAGTTGCAGCATTAAATGAAGTTTTAGTGTTCCCACTTAAACCGTTGTAAAAAATTTGTACTTGTAGCCACTTTGGAAGGCCACGATGAAGAAACCTTTGCAGTATATCTTTGTATCTTTCCCATGCTTCATATAGTATCTCTATGTCATGTTGCACAAACTGAGTGATATCATTCCTCATTTTTGTAGTTTTTGTAAGAGAGAAAATTTAGCTAATAATTTCTGAACTAAATCATTCCACGTCGTGATGGATCCTTGAGGAAGAAAGTTCAACCAACTTTTCACCTTGTCTTTTAGAGAGAAAGGAAAAAGTTGCAATCTTATGATGTCATCAGTGACACTATTGTGTTCGACAGTGGTGACATATTTCTAAAAAATTAGTTATATGTACATTTGGATCATCAATGGGTAGACCACCAAACTGAACAGAGGTTTGGATCATTTGAATTATCACAGGCTTGATTTTGAAGTTGTTAGCCACAATGGTGGGTCTACGAATACTTGAATTAAAGCAATCAATTGTTGGTACTGTGTAATCCCTTAAAGCTATATTTCCGTTGACATTTTCATTCACGTCTTCTATAGTTTCAGCCATGCTAGATTTTTGTTTCCTAGAAGCTTTTCTCTTGTCTCTAAGTAATCTTAAGAATTTCTAGATCAATAGGTACAAGTGGTAAGCCTCTAGTTCTTTTCATACACTAGTCTAAACTATAAATAAAGAAAAACAAAGCTCAAATTAATTAAAAATAAGTGGTATTGATATTAACAAAATAGAATTTCCTTGGCAATAGTGCCAAAAACTTGTTGTAGATTTTTGAAAATGCTAGTACACATTATCGAAAACAAGTAATAAAAAGTGAGTAAAGAATGTTCCCATGAGGAAATTTTGTTTATTAATTACCAAAATTTATTAATTCTAATTTTATTTGAGTAACCATTAATTCAAAACTTTTGAAAATTTAAAAAGACCAATTCTAAAACTAAAATATCACAAAATTTGAACAGTTTTGAAATTTAATGAACATTCAAAAATGAAAGGCTGTTGGAATTATGATTTCACAAAATTAATACTATTTTATTTAATTAAACATGTTATTATGATTTTTCATATCATGTTGACAAATGAATTCCTTATTGTTTTATGTTTTCTTTCTCAAATTATACACAAAATATACTTAAGCATAAAAAAGTGCTATATCTCTATGAAAATTTATTACACCTAAGTTCATTAAGTTTCATGGTAATCCAAAATTACCAAGCAAAATAGAAAAGTATATCTCTAACCTCCCCTAGAATTATAGCATTTATTTTAATGAGCTAAGTCACAAATCTCTCCTCTCGGTTTCAATTTGATCCTCAATTCATTCAAAAGTTGATCAGTTTTTTGAAAGTATTAAGTTCAAAAGTAAATCCTCAACATAAATATGAAAATCATAATAACATAATTTAACTAAATAAAATATTTGTAATTTAGCTACGTCATAATTCTAGCATAAAGAAAATTAGTTCATAATAACCAAAATAATAACAACAACACATAATAGTGCATATACATTATAACAATAATTAAATAAGAGAAAGGTTTAAAATAAACTTGTTTAGCAAAATAAATCTACCGAGTCATTCCTTCAAATAGTTCTAATCTTCCTCCTCTTAGAAGTTACAAGAAAATTACAAAATAAATATAACTTACTAAGAACATAGAAAAGATTTTTTTTTTTTTTACTCTTTTCACTTTTTTTTACTACTCTAAAATCCTATGAGCTAATAAGCTCTCTAAAATGATGAGAGAATTATGAACTAAGGGGTGAGGATGCCTTCATAGATTTATGGCTATTTCTAGCCTTGGAATGATGAAATTTTGAAATATAAAATTTGGTAGAATTGAAAATTGATTCAGCCCTTATTTATAATTGCATGTTGAGTGTTTCAACATCAAAGCTCATGCAAGTTAAATATATTCATCCATCATTTGTTTTATTTTGTATTTTAACCCAATTTAGTGGACTAATATCATCAAAAAAGGCATCAAAATCAGAGTAGAACATACAAAATCTGACCAAGGACTCATATATCCCTAGCTCGACACGCTAGGACTTGTGCGGATAATGCACGTGCCACACCGATTGGCTGGGGACGCTGCACAGCACTGCTCTGCTTAGGCCCTCGCTCACTGCTCTACTACAGCATTATGTACGCCTGTTAGACATGGTGCCCTAAGGAGTAAAATGTTGTAATATGTTTTTGGAGACATTTTATCAATAAAGAGTTTATTTATTATTCATATATCAAATGTTGTCTTCTTTATGTTCATTTTTGTTGAATGTATGATAAGCAAACAAAACTCTAAGACTATCAGTCTAAACCTTTAGGAATCATGCATATGATAGACAGATTATGCAGAAGACATGAATCTTAAAGGTGATAGTCTAAATCATAAGATTTGCAATCAAGGGAATAAAGTTGGGCGCTTTATTCATGCTAAAATTTTTATGTTGTCTACATCCGTAATAGGAGATGACTTGTCTTGGTCATTGGAGTGGGACTCGCACGTAGAAACATTGGTGCATTGTCATAGGTGACAATGTATTGGATCAGGGACAAAAGTTGAATTGATTTGGATTAATAATTCAGTTTGTGCAAATCAATTCATTTTAGACAATCATATATGTTGTGTCTTAATCTTGAAATGACTAATGAGCCTATATTCTGGACTTATGTCTTTTGATATACCAAGGGGTGACATCCTGACTTAATAATGGTACGCATACCAGTACGTTGGAGATATGACTCTTGGTTGCATAAACTCGCTATTCATAGATATGGAATCTATAGTTTTTTTGTAGAGTTAATGATATTCTCTTATATGCGTTATCCTGTAATTGAAAGACTAGAGCGCTCAACCATTTGGATACATAGGTGCAACTGAATGGCATACTATTTTTGGATGTAAGTATTCAATGGTGTGATAATGAAACATAAGATAAAAATAATCAAGAAGGTAAAATAGAATTTACCCTTTTTGATAAATAAACACAATTGTATGTTTACCTAATTGTGTTATCTTATTAAATTGATATGGAATATTTGCTTATATTTGATACATGAATCTTTATTGTAGATTAAAATGTCTAAAAATGCTTTATCTTCGATACTTGATAAGAACCAATTAACTGACAAGAATTACCATCATTGGAAAAGGAACCTGAATATCATCCTTTCTTTTGGGAAACTGAAATTTGTGCTGACAACACATTGTCCTCCCGAGCATACTGAGGAATCCACTAATAAGCAATTCCAAGTGTATGATCGTTAGAAAGATGGTAATGATCAGACTCACTGTTATGTTATGGCTAGCATGAATAACATGTTGTAGGCTCAACATGAGTATTATGAGATTGTGGAGTAGATTTTGGATAATCTTAAAGACATGTTTAGAGACCAAGCCCTAACAAAACGACAAGGGGCTCTTTAGAAATTTTGAATTACAAACAAAGATTGAGGGCTCCTATGAAAGAGCATATAATGTTGGTCACGGGTTACCTTGTTGAGGCTTAAACCGACATAGCTGATATCGATGTTGAGTCACAAATGGCTATGGTCTTTGAGACTCTATATAAGGAGTTTATCCCATTTAGAGCTTTATATAACTTGAGCAATAGATAAGATGTGACCTTGACTGAGCTGATGAAGCAATTACAAGAGTTCAAAAATTTGATTAGGGAAACTCTTGCTGATGGCGAGGCCAACTTGGTAGCTATATCTAGCTCCAATCCTAACCCAGGGAATAGGAGGAAACAAAGGGCTAAGAACTATAAATCTTCTATTCCGGCGAATGGCAATAATAAGAAGAAGAAAAAGAAGAACCCAAAGAAGGTCAATTGCTTTTTTTTTGGGAAAGTTGGGCACATTAAAAAGAATTGCAAGGACTTCCTTTCCCGAGGAGGTAAGTTTGATCTTTTGGTTACTGAAACTTGTCTAGTTGAGGAATTAAGTGACACTTGGGTCATACATTTTAGAGCAACTAATCATGTTTATGTTTCTCTATAGGGGTTCAAAGAAACAAGAAATCTGATGCATAAGCACTTCACACTTCGGACAGGCGATGGATACTTAGTGTTGGCTGAAGCAGTGGGAGACGTCCATCTTTACTTTGATAATTATAAGACTTTAGTTTTGAAGGATTGTTTTCATGTTCCTAGACTTAAAAGGAATTTGATATCTATGGCTTGTTTATTTAAAGATTCTTATTTAGTTTCTTTTAATAATAAAGTGGTGATTTGTAAAAACAAATCTTTTATTAGTGATGGATGGATGCAAACAATCTATACTTTATCAAACCTGAGATGGACATACTGCTTAACACTAAGGTTAATGATAATAACTCCAAAAGAATTAAGACTTCTTATTCTAATAAGACTTATCTTTGGCATTTGTGACTAGGTCATATTAGCCTAAATAGGATTCAAAGATTGATAAGGGATGGACCTTTAAGTTATTTAGAGGTGGAATCTATATCACAATGTGAATCTTGTTTGGAGGGCAAAATGCCCAAAAGACCATTCAGGTCTAAAGGCAATAGGGCCAAAGGAGTTCTAGAATTTGTGCATAATGATGTTTGTCGTCCCATGAACATCAGGGTACGTGGAGGGTATGAGTATTTCATCATTTTTTATTGATGAGTGCTCAAGGTATGGGCATGTATACCGAATGCATCAGAAAAGTGAAACTTTTGACAAGTTTAGGGAGTTTCAGGTTAAGGTGTAAAAGCAATTAGGTAAACCATAAAGGCACTTCGATTCAATTGAGGTGGTGAATACCTCTCAGATGAGTTCTTGGAACACTTATTAAAGAATGGGATTTTATCCCATTTGACTGCTCTAGGCACACCACATGAGAATTGCATGGCTGAGAGAAGAAATAGGACTTTGTTGGACATGGTTAAATCCATGATAAGTTATTTGACATTACCTTTATCCTTTTAGGGATATGCACTACAAATCACATGTTATCTTTTGAACAATATGCCTTCAAAATCGGCTCTAAAACTCCTCACGAGTTGTGAACAGGTAGGAAAAAAATCCTTAAACCATATTCGCATATGGGGGTGTTTGGCTTATGTCCTGTATAAGGAGGCGAATAAGTTGAAAGCACGTTCGGAAGTTTGTGTGTTTGTTGGATATCCAAATAATACTAAAATGGGACATTTCTAAAACCCAAAAGAAAATAAAGACGTGGTTTCAACGAATGTAACATTCCTTGAGGAAAGCTATATGAAAGACTTTAAGCCTCTAAGTAAAGTGATGCTTGAGGTGTTGGCGAGTGATTTGATCACTTTGGGAGTTTTGGTTGAAACTAATCCAATAAATGTAGAAAACCAAACAAATAACAACCTAAGGGGATTTGGCATACTAGGAGGATCGAGCGTTAACTCGAGAGGTACATGTTCAATCATGAAGCTTACTTGGCTGAACCGGTTGAACATGATAGGGATACTGACACTTATGCAAAGGCTATAGAGGATGTTGATTCAAAGCTCTAGACAGAAGCTATGAATACTGAGATGAAGTTTATGGAGACTAATTGAGTCTAGGAACTTGTAGATCTTCCCGAAAGGGTAAAACCCACAGGATGTAAGTGGAACTATAAGAGAAAAAAGAGGAGCAGATGGGAAAGTTGAAACCTATAAGACTAGACTAATAGCTAAGGATACATGCAAAAAGAAGGAATCAATTACGAGAAAACCTTTTCGTTTGTAGCCGTGCTTAAGTCCTTCTGCATTCTCCTATCCATACCTGTTGCTCTCGACTATGAGATTTGGTAGATGGATATTAAGACAGCCTTTCCAAATGGCTATCTTGATGAGTCCATATATATGGTACAACTAGACGAGTTCAAGGCTAAGGGTCAAGAGGGTAAGGTCTATATAAGCTGCTAAAGTCAATTATGGACTTAAGCATGCTTCTTATTCTTGGAACATAAGATTTGATCAAGTGTTCAAGACTTAGGGGTTCGAACAAAACATGGACAAACTATGTGTTTGCAAACACGTTAAGGATGGGAACGTTGTTTTTCTATTGCTTTATATAGATGACATTCTGCCAATTGACAATGACTTAGGGTATTGTCATCGGTCAAATTATGGTTGACCAAGCAGTTTGATATGAAAGACTTAGGTGAAGATAATTATGCTTTATGTATCTAGATCTTTTGGGATAGGAAGAACAACATGATAGTTTTATCCCAAACTACATACACAGATAAAATTCTTAAGCGGTATGCAATGTAGAAGTCCAAGAAAGGTGGGTAACTATTTAGGTCTAGAATTACTCTTTCTAAAAAAAACTCACCAAAGTCTAATAAAGAAAGAGAATACATGAAAAAGGTACCTTATGCTTTGACAGTAGGTAGTCTCAATTATGCTATGCTTTGCACACGACCGGACAACTGTTATGCAGTCAGGATAATAAGTCGATTTCAGTTGGATCCAAGACCGAACCACTGGGTAGTGGTCAAGAATATTTTCTCAAGTACTTGAGAAGGACTCGTGGATATATGCTTGTGTATTTGGGTAAGGATCTCACACCTCTAGGATATACTGATTTGGATTTCCAATCTTGTCTGGATTTGAAAAGATCGACTTCTAGTTCTAAGTTTACTCTAAGTGGTGGTGTCATTGTTTGGAGAAGTGTCAAGCAAGACTACACTTTTGATTCAATGTAGAGGCTAAGTATGTGGCAGCTAGTGATGCTTTGAAAGAAGCAGTGTAGCTCTGCAAGTTCTTTGGAGATCTTGATGTAGTTCTTGATATGGATAAGGTGGTATCGCTATTTTCTGATAACACTACAGCGATACCTAATGCTAAGGAACCAAGATTTCACAAGAAGAGTAAGCATATTCATTGAAAGTATTATGTGATAAAGGACTTCGTTAAGGGCAGGCATGTTGTTGTATGCAAAATCATGTTTGAGGACAATTTAGCTGATCTATTCATGAAGATACTAATTGCGAGAGTTTTGAGAGGCATGTAGAGGCTATGGGGATACGAGATATGTCATATATACTCACATAGTGCAAGTGAGAGATTGCTAGACATGGTACCCTAAGGAGTAAAAGTTGTAATATATTTTTGGAGACATTTTATCATTAAAGAGCTTATTTATTATTTATATTCCAAATGTTGTCCTCTTTATGTTCATTTCCATTGAATGTATGATAAGCAAACAAAAGTCTGAGACTATTGGTCTAAACCTTTAAGAATCGATTATATGATGGATAGATTATGCAGAAGACATGAATCTTAAGGGTGATGGTCTAAATCATAAGATCTGCAATTGAGGAAATAAAGTTGGATGCTTTATTCATGCTAAGATTGTTATGTTGTTTACATTCCTAATGGGAGATGGCTTGTCTTGGTCATCAAGGTGGGACTCCACGAGTAGAAACATTGGTGCATTGTTATAGATGACGATGTATTAGATCAAGGACAAAAGTTGAATTAATTTGGATTAATAATTCTGTTTATGCAAGTCAATTAACTTTAGACAATCATATGTGTTGTGTCTTAATCCTGAAATGACTAATGGGCCCGTATTCTTGACTTATATCTTTTGATATACCAAAGGATGGCATCCTAACTTAATGATGGTATGCATACGAGTATGTTGGAGACATGACTCTTGATTATGTAGACTCATTATTCATAGATATGGAATCCATAGCTCTTTTTGTTGAGTTAATGATATTCTCTTATATGCGTTATCTTGTAATTGAAAAACTAGAGCGCTCAACCATTTGGATACATAGGTATAACCAAATGGTATACTATATTTGGATAGTAAGTGTTCCAATGTTGTAATAATAGAACATAAGATAAAAATAATCGAGAAGGTAAAACAAAATTTATCCTCAAGCCGATTATAAATATCCTATGGGGATGTGACATGTTATGATTTTTCATAGACGATTGATTTATTGAAGCTTTGTAATTTTATATAGTTTGAAAGTGTAGCTTTAAGCTTTTAGTGGTGTAGTGTTAAAGTTAATAATTATAAAATATGAATTTGGGATATTGTATTTTATAATTATAGGAGCTTGAACTATATATGTCCATCAAGTTCCATTTGCTAGTTTATAATAAATCCTGTAACAATGCAGTATATTTTTTCTACATATTGGTGACTTATGTTAAATTATTAGATTGGCTAAGATTCGAGTTAATTGGATTTAATAATTCATATTAGTTTATCAGTTGAATTAATTTTGTCAATTAATTCAAGATAAACATGTTGAATTATTATGGATAATATTTTATTTGCATAGGTTTATCTATATATGACTATTTTAATCAGATAACTTTTCTATTGCGTTATTTGAATTAAAAGTAAGGCTCCATAAAGGATTCCCGAGTCAAATGAAATAGGATTTATTCAATTGGTTGAGATGGGATCTATCTGATCAACCTGAGGAGTTTGAATTAGATTCGAATTCAGGTATTGCGACAGTGTGGTCAATTGCGCCTTTGTATCGCGGTCGACCAGAGCAGTTAGGATAAGATACACGTTTTACGTGTTTTTACTCTGAAATTCATCCAAACTTGAATTTTGAGGCCTTATCTTATTATGATTAATCTCAGGTCCGATCACTACAAATAGGGGGTGAGTTTTCTTAGTTATTTAGATCATTTGAGAAGCATAGAGTGAGCATTCTAGTTTGAGAAACTCTGAAACTCCATGAAAGCTATTATTCAACATCAAGAATGTTAGCTCTAGGTCTTCTTAAGTAGTTGGAAGGAGAGTTATTGAATGAAAAGCTGTACGAAGTACGACCGCCCATACTCCAATCGTAGATAAAGAATAGTAAAGAAAACTAGTTGATTGAGGCTGTTTTAGAACATTCTTCTCTACACGGATTAAGACTCCTCTCTTTTCCTTGGTCTGACCATCTCTATGGCCAAGGATATGTTAGCCAGTCAAAAGATGGCGTCAGACTCCAACCCCAAAGAAGAGAAGAGAGGAGCACACCAAGAAAAAGACCCATGAAAGGAGACTGAGAGAGAAAGGCAGTAATTATGATATTTTTAAGAATATTTTTATTACACTTTGAAAGGCAACCATATGCAGTACACATGACATTTTTTGGTCTGATTTTAACAAGAATTAATGATCGGACCACCGTTGAAGTTAATAATTTAATTCATTGATATTTTGCTTATAAAATTAGGACTAAATAGAACTTCAAGGACCAACAGAGCCATTAACCTAAAAGTAAATTAATATGAACATGTAAATGAGGTTGAAATCATGTGGAAATCATTTAATAATACCAGAGAACTTTTTGTTCACGAAAGGATAACTCAATTCCTGACAAATTTTTAAAGCCAGCAATAAAAACTGGTCAATTCTGGTAGTTAAGTAAGTTAATCTTTTCTAGTTAATCCTAAAATCTACTTTTGATTCAAAAATAAATAAATAAAACCTTAAAGAGTTGGCCTTCAATTTCAATAGCTGGGGCCTAGCCTTCCTTTTAGATTACGGGAGAAGGTCAGGCCAAACTCTGCCCACCCTTTCAGACCCCTATCAAAATAGGAATTTATCTTGCATCATTACAGATTAGGATTGAGGAGTAAAGACCATCCAAGTAGCAGGGGGTAAAATCTTTTATCAATAAGAAAAACGAAAGCAGATAAACGTAACAATCATAGTAGTTATTGCATTCTTTAGAATCAAACACTGCCTTTTCTGTACAAAGCAAAAGTCGTTTTACATTTGCTGTGTTTGGTAGAAGGCATAGAAAGAAATAAGAAGGAAATAATTGAATTTTCTTGAGAGAAATCTATTCCCATCGTCCGTTAGGGTGTTGACAGGGCCGCACTTTTCCAAGCCTCTAGATGAGTCAGCACATATTCTTGCTGCCCAAAGATAACTACTTCGTAACCCTAACCGTGTCGAAATTTATTGGACCCCACGATATGTAGTACACTACATGATACATACAAACCCGCACATACCTACTTGTATTTAAATTGTCCTTAAAGAGGTTATAATTTTTCTAGCGCATTTGACCCTAAGCTCTTTATAGTTTGACATTTTTTGTCCCAAAAAAATTACTATTGCTACTGCTATTATTGTTATGGATTGAAATTACAAAATTACCCTCTAATTTTCATAGCTCTTATAGTTTGATATTTTTCATCCCAGAAAAATTACTATTACGTACTACTACTATTATTGTTATGGTTTGAAATTACAAAACTGTCATATAATTTTAATTATTTCTCAATTTATCTTTACGTTTCTCGAAGATACAAAGACATCCTTTAAATTTGAAAAAACGATTTCATTTCATCTTCACAGACTTTGCGAATGAAAAAAAAAAAAAAAAGAGAAAAGGACAAAGAAACCCTTAATTGGACATTTTTATTTCTAAAATGTATTTTTTCTTGGGAAAAATTTTTGAAAAGTATTATCTCATTTATAAACATAAAATTCAAGATCTTTTTTTTTTTTTTTTGACTTTTGATGTTTTGTTTTAGTGCTTTTCATGCTTTTTAAATCTATAAAATATTGTCATAAACTGCGTTTAAGGGAAGTTATGTCGTTTTGTCCCCTTTTTTTCTCATTAAATACGCAGGTGTCATTGGGCAGCGGGGTCCGTTGGGGTAGCCATGGGTCCAGGCCACTGGCATGATGAGAGCTTCGGCCATGTCTCCCTCATTCTTATTAATAAAACAAGTCGCCATGTTTTGCACACATGTTGCCTCGTTTATTATTGATTGTTTTATATTCTCGGTGCCTCGTGTTTACCTCATTATACGTGTCAACTTGCTTCCTGTGTGCTTGGTTGTCTTAGTTGTTACTGCTTATTGAATTCTCATGATGCTTTTGTGTTGTTGTGAGATGCCAACACATGCTCATGCTAGCAAAATAGTTTACAATCATGGTTTGTTCCCTTGCTGGCAACGTTATAGGTTGAATTGCTAACCGAGAGGGGTGACGTAAGTGCCACACGACTTGCCTGCACAAAGGGTTAATGTTGCCGATCTATGACAATATGGATGAAATTGAAATAGGTTTTCAAATTTTCAACCAAATGATACCTTTGTAATTTCTACAAACAGAAAGACATTGAGAAATGATAAAAATTCTAAGAAATATTTATGAAATCAACTTTTATTATCATCATCGTCGTCATCATCACTATTGTTATCTTTGTTTTCAGCATTGTCGTCGTCGTCATCATTATTGCTATTACTAATCTGATAATTTTTTTTTTACAATCTAATCTAATAGTTTTTTTTTAATTTAATCCAGTCAATGATTTGGGTTATAAATTGTCACTCTTTTTAAATTATGGAGACTAAATTGCGAATAAAAAATGTTTAAAGAATAAAGGTGTGAAATCACAATAATTTAGGGTTACATTACTAAAAACAAAAGATATACAACATTAGAATTCACTAAACTTAAAACCCCTCATAAACCACGCTGGCTCTGTGTCTCAAAATAAGAAAATAGAGATACAACAATGGGCCCGGGCCCCTAGAGCCCGTGGGTCAGCACGGGCCCATCCTGATACAGTGATGGGCTAGGCCTGCACAGCCCATCACTGTTCAAGGCACCGCCTAGCCCATAAATATTGGTGGGCTGGGCTGGGCCGGGCCAACATATATTGACTCATAGGCCTGGCCGACACGACCAATAAAAAATCATGAGCTAGGTTGTGGTGGCACGTTTAGGCCCATCATGGGCCGGCCCATCTTGGACCGTGTAAGGCCTATATCTATGCCCACAATGGGCCAGCCCACCAAAGGTCTATTGTGGCCTAATTTCATTTGTAATGTTTTTTTTTTGTTTTTTAGTAATTTTGTAAGCATCTTATATATAATTATCCTGATTCTATTCTTTTTTCCTTACTAAGGTTTTCCCCCACTGGGTTTTCCATGGAATGGTTTTTAATGAGGCAATCATAAATAAAATATCCTTTTTCATATTTTCATTGACTATTCAAGCTTTTATATTTGTTAACTTGTTTAAAAATTCAAAAAAAAAATAAAAAAAAAATTACATGCTTAGATGGGCTAGCCTAACTAAACCCACGATGTGCCAAAATGGGCCTCCCTATCCTAACTTGTAGATGGGCTCGAATGAGCCAGCCTATTTAACGCCTATGGCACAGCTCAGCCTGACTCATGATATAGGCTAGGTTGAGATCAATCTAATATGGGCCGGCCTAGCCTAGCCTACAAATTCATGGGCTAGGCTGACCAGGCCCATGGCCTGCGTGTCACGCCCCGGAGTACGGGAGGTGACGTGGCGGAATATTTAGATTAATTAAAGGAGAATTTAATTGAAAACCGAGAGTTTGAAAATCAAATTAAATAAAAATTAAGGGTTTTAAAAATCCAATTAAGCAAGAAATAAAGAAGATTTTTCCACCACATTTGATAAAGAATTTAAAATCATTAAACAAATAACAACAATTGAATAAAAACCGCGAATATGGGTTCCACAACCCACAACTTGTGCACACACATGGATCTGACAATATCACAAATACAATTACAGTCCAAGTACAAATAAAGTTAAGTCTTACATGCCTTGTTTAGTAATACAGAATATAAATAGATTCTCCTATTGCTCCTGAGTTCGGTCCGAAGAATCTTCTCCAAACCTAAATGGGAAACCACCTAGAAGGGGGGGGGGGATTTAAAACAGATAAAACGTGAGCGAAAGGCTCAGTAGGACTAAGTTTTATAAAATAATTTAATGCAAAGAAACATAGCATTATCAGGAGTTATGCAAGAAGAAACTTGAATAAATAAATAAATAAATTGAGTAGAACCGTTCTGACACAGAACAGTCTACTCGTCAAATCAAAACACCAGTTTACATTTACCTAGGCAAACCATGATATCACCACCGTAGTGGCCCAGCTGGGTTTCGGGACCTGCCCCCAAGGTCGATCACGACCCGATCTCTGATATGGCATCATGCCTTAGTGTTTATTATCATTGTCATTCAAAACCCAATTACCGAGTGTTGTCAATTACATTCATTATGAAATTCGTTTCATGTCACGGTATATAAAAATATAACCGATAAAACCATTTTCAAACAACCGTTGAAAACATGTTGGATAGAAATCCTTTTCAAAGCCAAATCATTTCAAAACCAGGCTACCAAAGAAATAGGATAGAAGTCCTACCTCAGTACTCGTGCCGGTACCCCACACCGTAATCCCGGTCCGCTATACGTTAGCTCCACGGAACCACGAACAGTCCTAGATACAAACTAAGTCGATCAATATCTAGTTCGAGACATTCTATGTTACCAAATCATTTCATGATGTCCTAGTGTGCCATTTGTATCATTAAAATCATCCTATAAGGTTGGGATTTAAATCAGGGTTCAAAACAGTGAAATCGGGTAAAAATCACAAAATTTTCCATGCCTCGGTCGGCCTGCCGGACGCCCTGCTTCGGCCTGCCGAACTGTACAGTTCGGCCTGCCGGAAACGAGGTTCGGCCTGCCGAACATTTCCCCAGATTCGGCCTGCCGGTCGGAAGAACACCGGCGTGCCGATCATCACTCCGGCCTGCCGAACATGAACTTCGGCCTGCCGAACTGGGAAGATCCAGAAATCCCAGCCACGGGTTTCTCGATCCCCAAAATCCAAATCTTGTTTCTAACCTGTTTTTCTCAAATCCCAGGCATGAAAAACAACTATAGTTGATAGAAAAACATTCTAGAACATGTTTGGGATCATTTAAACAACATTTGAACTCAAAATCCTCAAAAATCCGAAAATGAGAAAAAAAGAGGAGAAAAATGAAAATCTTGAATCCAATCCGTTTTTCTTCAATCTAGGTTTAGATTCTAGTTGTTCTAAGCTCATTTAACACAAATCCACGGTTTTCTAAGCTAAAATAAACTTAGATTTCAAAAACACACAAAATCAAAAATTTTGTAAAAAGTTTAGAAATTTCGAATCTAACCTCGAATCGAAGCTTCAATCCGCGTTCTCGGTTGCCGAATCACGTCCCCGAGCTTCCTCCTTGCTGTTCCGAAGCTTGGATTCGAATGTGGTTTTCAAAAATTTAGAGAGAGATTGAGAGAGAGTAAGCTGCCGAGAGAGAGAGGGAAGAGAGAGAGAGAGCTCGTGAGAGTGAGGAGAGAGAGAGAGGAAAGGAAAATAAATAGAGAAAATCGGTGGGCGGTTTTACTGTGTGAAAACCATGTGTCGCCCACGGTTTTGTAAAACGGAGTATTTTTAACATTTTACAAATTGTTGTGTTTTAAAACTCAAAACATCATTTTAAATCAATAAGAAATCTTTTGAACACATCAATTTAACAAAACAACCAAAAACTAAAAATCCAACCAAATAATCTAATTAAAGTTAAAACTTTAATTATGGCACACTAATTCATCATTTACATTACATTAATATTAAATAAATTTCGGGACGTTACAGCTCTCCACCCCTAAAAGAAATTTCGTCCTCGAAATTTACAACTCATCTCAAAAACAAAACAAATGCGGATATAACTCCCGCATACCCGACTCTAGTTCCCAAGTGGCTTCATCAACTCCGTGATGCTGCCACACGACCTTTACCAATGGTATCTCACGACGACGCAAGCTAATCACTTTCCGGTCGATAATCTGAATCGGCACTTCTTCGTACGTCGTATCCTCCTGAACCTGTACATCGCGAAACGATACTATCTTACCCTGCTCAGGTGGACACTTCCTAAGCATAGACACATGAAACACATCGTGCACATGAGAAAGTTCGGGTGGAAGATCAAGCCGATAAGCGACCACACCAACACGCTGAGTGATCTCGAACGGCCCAATATACCTCGGCGCGAGCTTCCCACTCACTCCGAACCGCATAGTTCCCTTACGAGGTGACACCCTCAAGAGAACAAAATCTCCAACCGCGAACTCTAAGGGTCTACGTCTCCTATCCGCGTAGCTCTTCTGCCGACTCTGAGCTGCTCTCAACCGATCCCGAATCACCGCGACTTTCTCGTTGCTGACACGAATCTCATCTGGCCCAAGAATAACTCTATCCTCCGGTTCGGCCCAACACACAGGTGACCGACACGGTCGCCCATACAATGCCTCAAATGGTGCCATACCGATACTCGCCTGATAACTGTTGTTGTACGAGAACTCCGCCAAATGCAAATATTGCTTCCAATTCCCGCCGAAGTCCAACGCACAAGCACGCAACATATCCTCGAGAACCTGAATAACCCGCTCAGACTGCCCATCAGTCTGAGGATGAAACGCCGTACTTAAGTTCAAATCTGTACCCAAAGCCTCCTGAAAACTCCTCCAGTACTTAGCATTAAACCTGGTATCTCGATCAGAGGTGATGGACAAAGGAACTCCATGCAACCTCACAATGTTCTGCATATACAACTCCCCGAGAATCTTCCTGGAACACGTCGACCTAAACGGAATGAAATGCGCCGATTTCGTCAACCTGTCGACCATAACCCAAACTGCATCATGCCGCTGCTCCGTCCTCGGCAAACCTGTGAGGAAATCCATCGTCACATGCTCCCATTTCCACCCTGGAATAGGAAGCGGCTGAAGCTGACCTGCAGGCTTCTGATGCTCGGCTTTCACCTGAAGACACGTCGAACACTTGGCCACGTACTCGCGAACATCTTTCTTCATGCCTCTCCACCAATAGTGCCTCTTCAAATCACGATACATCTTGGTGCTCCCCGGATGAATAGCGAACTGAGACCTATGAGCTTCATCTAGAACGGCTTTCGTCACCTCGGCGATAACTGGAACTGCAAGACGCTCCCGGAAGTACAACGATCCATCTGCATGCACGCTCCATTCTTCAAACTGCTCCCCGTTCTGAATCCGCGACCAAATCCCCTGCAAATGTCGATCTTGCCACTGACCTTGCTTCACCATCCGAACAAGAGCTGGAGTCGCTTCCACGTGATACAACAAAACTCGATCACCGTCGTCATGATACTGTAGCCGATACTCACTCACTGTCGCATCCCTGCTCCAGTCCTCAAAAATCAAACAAGCCAGAATCCCTGAAGACTTTCTGCTAAGCGCGTCCGCTACCACATTAGCTTTCCCGGGATGATACTGCAACGCGAAATCATAATCCTCCATGTACTCCACCCATCTGCGCTGCCTCAAGTTGAGATCCCTCTGAGTGAACAAATGCCTCAAACTCTTGTGATCGGAGAAGACCTGAAATGATGCTCCATACAAGTAACATCTCCAAATCTTCAGCGCGTAGATCACCGCTGCAAGCTCTAAATCGTGAGTAGGATAATTCCGCTCGTGAGGTCGTAGCTGTCTCGATCTATACGCAACCACACGTCCATGCTGCATCAACACGCATCCAAGTCCGCGCCCTGAAGCATCAGCATAAACCTCATACGGCTCGTCACTGCTAGGAATAATCAACACTGGAGCTGAAGTCAATCGGTTCTTCAATTCCTGGAAAGCAGACTCACAGTCTTCATCCCACTCAAACCTGACGTTTTTCCTTATCAACCTCGTCAACGGAGCTGCAATCTTCGAAAAGTCCTTTACAAATTTCCGGTAATATCCAGCAAGACCTAAGAAGCTGCGAATCTCCGCTACATTCCTTGGTCGTTCCCACTCCAATATAGCTTCAATCTTGGACGGATCCACTGAAATACCATGCTCCGAAATGACATGACCCAGAAATTTGACCTCGGTCAACCAGAACTCACACTTTTCCCTCTTAGCACACAACTGGTGCTCCCGCAGAGTCTGAAGCACGATCCGAAGATGCTGCTCATGCTCCTCCCAAGTCTTAGAATACACAAGAATATCATCGATGAACACGATCACAAACTGATCCAGATACGGCCGAAATATCCTGTTCATCAAATCCATAAAAGCTGCTGGAGCATTCGTCAACCCGAAAGACATAACCAGAAACTCGAAGTGCCCATACCGAGTCCTAAAAGCTGTCTTGGGAATATCCTCTTCCTTGATTCTGAGCTGATGATAACCTGACCGCAAATCAATCTTCGAGAAGTATCGCGAACCTCCCAACTGGTCAAATAGCTCATCAATCCTAAACAAGGGATACTTGTTCTTCACCGTAACACGATTCAGCTGCCGATAATCCACACATAACCTGAGAGTCCCATCGTGCTTCTTAGCGAACAAAACTGGTGCTCCCCACGGAGATGTGCTATTCCGAATATATCCTTTATCAGCAAGCTCCTGAAGTTGCTTCCTCAATTCCTTCATTTCTGCCGGTGCCATCCGATAAGGTGCCATAGAAATCGGTGATGTCCCTGGAAACAACTCGATACCGAACTCAATCTCCCGATGCGGTGGTAACCCTGATAACTCGTTGGGGAAGACATCCTCGAACTCACCAACCACCGGAATCGCTACACTACTACTCGAAACATAGGGCTCGCAATCTAGATTGGCAAGAAAAGCAAAACAATCTAGATTCCTTCGCCCTCCTAGACATGACTTCATGAGACGCTCACTCATTAGCCAATCACCACCACCCTGGTAAGTGATTACCGTCCCACTATCAGACACTAGGGTCACTTTTCTAAGTTGGCAGTCCACAACTGCACTATACCTGGACAACCAGTCCATCCCTAAAATCACATCATAGGAACTCATGGGGAGTACAATCAAATCACTTTTCAAAATCTCATCCCCAATCTTTATTTTACAAGATTTACACACACAATTTACACACACCCGCCCCAAGGGAGAAGTTATAACTAGGGGTTCCTTAAACTCTTCTACTTCTAATCCCAAGGCATGTACAAAGGAACTCGAAATGAGAGAATGAGATGCACCGGTATCAAATAAAACGCGAGCTAGAGATCTAGAAACCAAAACCATACCATCGACAACCGCGTTACCAATCTGAGAATCTGACCCTCCAGATGCCATTGCATGAACCTGCACTGGCGCCTTCCCTTTTCCTCTACCGACATTGCTGGGTCCTGCATTACTCGGCCGATACTGCTGAGATGGAGATGACTGCACACTACCTGTACTCGGAGCTCTATACTGAGGAACTCTGCGCTGAAAATACTGCGGCTGCTGTCCCCGTGCCGGATATGAGAATTGCTGAGGAGAAAACTGCGGATACTGCAACTGCGGGTACTGCGGAGGCGGAGGTAGGGTCTGAGGCTGAGGCTGAGACGAACGACTGGCATCCTCCCCGGTCTGCGATCCAAGACGAGCACTCCTGATCGGGCAATTCCTCTTGATGTGTCCGGGCTGCTGACAGAAATGACAATGAAAGCTGTAGGGGTTGCTGCGCCCGCTGCCAGACGAACTGCTACTGCCACTGGTCGCACCGCCTTGCTTGCCTTTCCCCGGAGTTGGACGACTACTGGTGCTCTTCCTGCCACTCCTCTGCGGTCCTCCTGAAGCCTTGGCTCGGTCCTCACAATACTGCACGTAATCATTCTCCACGGAGATTGCCGACGACACAAGCTCTCCGAAACTCCTAAGCCGTAGAGCAACCAACTGCCGCCGAATAGGAGCCTTGAGTCCTTCCTAAAACTTGATGCATTTCTCGCGCTCCGATGCCACAGCTGATGGAGCAAACCTAGCCAACTCGCTAAACTTTGCCTCGTACTCCCGAACTGACATATCACCCTGCTGCAATCTATAAAACTCAGCTGCTTTTTGATCTCGATATCCCTGCGGAAAATACCGATCATAGAACAGATCCTCGAACTTGTCCCAACCGATATCGCCACCGCGCTCCAGACGCTTAGTTTGTTTCCACCAAGTGTTAGCGCCACCCTCGAGCTTATACGCCGCGAATTCCACACGATACTCCTCAGGCACACCAAGAGTATCAAGATGCTTCAAGATCGAATCCAACCAATACTCTGCTAACTGCGGATCCCCATTGCCATCAAAAGTCGGAATAGACGCCCGCCGAAATTCCTTAAAGAAGGCATGCCGACTACCAACACTGGAGTCTTCCGGTCTAGTCCTGGCTGCCATCTGCCGAAAAGCCGCAATCATAGACCTCATCAGGCCCTCATCATTTCCGAACTCGGCGTCAGCTGTCGAACGACGTCTAGGTGCCATTCTCTCACTTCTGAAAACAAAATTTGGACTGTCAGAGGTATTTCATTGTCAAACCTATGTGTGCACAATTCCCAAGGTTCATAACCTTGAGCTCTGATACCATTCTGTCACGCCCCGGAGTACGGGAGGTGACGTGGTGGAATATTTAGATTAATTAAAGGAGAATTTAATTGAAAACCGAGAGTTTGAGAATCAAATTAAATAAAAATTAAGGGTTTTAAAAATCCAATTAAGCAAGAAATAAAGAAGATTTTTCCACCACATTTGATAAAGAATTTAAAATCATTAAACAAATAACAACAATTGAATAAAAACCGCGAATATGGGTTCCACAACCCACAACTTGTGCACACACATGGATCTGACAATATCACAAATACAATTACAGTCCAAGTACAAATAAAGTTAAGTCTTACATGCCTTGTTTAATAATACAGAATATAAATAGATTCTCCTATTGCTCCTGAGTTCGGTCCGAAGAATCTTCTCCAAACCTAAATGGGAAACCACCTAGAAGGGGGGGGGGGATTTAAAACAGATAAAACGTGAGCGAAAGGCTCAGTAGGACTAAGTTTTATAAAATAATTTAATGCAAAGAAACATAGCATTATCAGGAGTTATGCAAGAAGAAACTTGAATAAATAAATAAATAAATTGAGTAGAACCGTTCTGACACAGAACAGTCTACTCGTCAAATCAAAACACCAGTTTACATTTACCTAGGCAAACCATGATATCACCACCGTAGTGGCCCAGCTGGGTTTCGGGACCTGCCCCCAAGGTCGATCACGACCCGATCTCTGATATGGCATCATGCCTTAGTGTTTATTATCATTGTCATTCAAAACCCAATTACCGAGTGTTGTCAATTACATTCATTATGAAATTCGTTTCATGTCACGGTATATAAAAATATAACCGATAAAACCATTTTCAAACAACCGTTGAAAACATGTTGGATAGAAATCCTTTTCAAAGCCAAATCATTTCAAAACCAGGCTACCAAAGAAATAGGATAGAAGTCCTACCTCAGTACTCGTGCCGGTACCCCACACCGTAATCCCGGTCCGCTATACGTTAGCTCCACGGAACCACGAACAGTCCTAGATACAAACTAAGTCGATCAATATCTAGTTCGAGACATTCTATGTTACCAAATCATTTCATGATGTCCTAGTGTGCCATTTGTATCATTAAAATCATCCTATAAGGTTGGGATTTAAATCAGGGTTCAAAACAGTGAAATCGGGTAAAAATCACAAAATTTTCCATGCCTCGGTCGGCCTGCCGGACGCCCTGCTTCGGCCTGCCGAACTGTACAGTTCGGCCTGCCGGAAACGAGGTTCGGCCTACCAAACATTTCCCCAGATTCGGCCTGCCGGTCGGAAGAACACCGGCCTGCCGATCATCACTCCGGCCTGCCGAACATGAACTTCGGCCTGCCGAACTGGGAAGATCCAGAAATCCCAGCCACGGGTTTCTCGATCCCCAAAATCTAAATCTTGTTTCTAACCTGTTTTTCTCAAATCCCAGGCATGAAAAACAACTATAGTTGATAGAAAAACATTCTAGAACATGTTTGGGATCATTTAAACAACATTTGAACTCAAAATCCTCAAAAATCCGAAAATGAGAAAAAAAGAGGAGAAAAATGAAAATCTTGAATCCAATCCGTTTTTCTTCAATCTAGGTTTAGATTCTAGTTGTTCTAAGCTCATTTAACACAAATCCACGGTTTTCTAAGCTAAAATAAACTTAGATTTCAAAAACACACAAAATCAAAAATTTTGTAAAAAGTTTAGAAATTTCGAATCTAACCTCGAATCGAAGCTTCAATCCGCGTTCTCGGTTGCCGAATCACGTCCCCGAGCTTCCTCTTTGCTGTTCCGAAGCTTGGATTCGAATGTGGTTTTCAAAAATTTAGAGAGAGATTGAGAGAGAGTAAGCTGCCGAGAGAGAGAGGGAAGAGAGAGAGAGAGAGCTCGTGAGAGTGAGGAGAGAGAGAGAGGAAAGGAAAATAAATAGAGAAAATCGGTGGGCGGTTTTACTGTGCGAAAACCATGTGCCGCCCACGGTTTTGTAAAACGGAGTATTTTTAACATTTTACAAATTGTTGTGTTTTAAAACTCAAAACATCATTTTAAATCAATAAGAAATCTTTTGAACACATCAATTTAACAAAACAACCAAAAATTAAAAATCCAACCAAATAATCTAATTAAAGTTAAAACTTTAATTATGACACACTAATTCATCATTTACATTACATTAATATTAAATAAATTTCGGGACGTTACACTGCGTGGGCCTAAGAAGAATGGGCTGAGCCGGGCCGGCCTGTTCTTGCATCTCTATAAGAAAACCGATGGCATCCCATTTGTATATTGCCCCCTTTTTCCTATCTCACTAAACCCTATTAAAACTCCCTCTTCTGTAGATTTTTTTCTCTTGAAAAAAAATGGAAATTAAAGATGCAGAATGACGAATTTATATGGCAGGTTATCAGGTAGAAGCATTGTCGCTTCATGGCCAAGTTACTTTTTCTTTCAAATTTATTTTTTTATTGAATTTTTTGAGTTTCTTATCCAAATTAAAATTTGATTTGCAATCTGAAAACTGTCAATTTGGTGTTTGGGATCTTGCAGACTTGGAAATGGAATTTTCTGTCGGAACCGAGGCTGTAATCAAAGCTCTTGCCCTTTCGCCCATAGCCGCTATTCCACCATACCCGATCATGATGGTACTTTTCTATATATATATATATATATATATATATATATTGTCCCTCAGGAGGAGGGTCCCACAAATGCAACAAAAAAAAAATGTAAAAGGTAATATGATAGTGATTAACCCTGTGTTTGGATGAGTGGTTCCCACCACTTTTTTAGTTATGAACAGTGTAAAGCTCTCACATGCTACAGTAATAATAATAAAAAGAATCGCTACAGTATAAAAGCTCTCACATGCTAAAGTAAAAGTGGTTCTAACCAATGATTCCTATCACCCTTCCAAACACCCGATAAATATAATATTGACATTACAGCTACAAAACTATGACTTAAATTTTTTCCCGTTACCTCATTTCAACATTGATATATGGGAAGATATATAACACAATCTTTGAATGACCAAGAGTGGAGCCAAGACTTTTGTCAATGGAGGCTAATAATTAAAACAAAAATTTAATCAAAATCAATATATATTAATGCGGGTGCAATTGTTTCCGACAGTTTATGCCTTGAAAATGTTAGAAATTTAAAACGTAGGGTTTTTTTTTTTAATTATATGAACAATATGAACGTTGGGTATTTAACTAACAACCTTTTCACTCAATGCCACAAGATTGAAGGTAAATAATAATCTTAATACCATTCTCCAAAAATTCTTATTTTTTTAGAACAAAACCATTTTCATTCATTTTGAAAACACTACCAAATGGACCATTTTGTTTACATTTTTGGTTGATATCGTCTAAAAGGTGAGGGTTTTTTTCCCTTTCATTCTAGTCTTTAAGTCTCTAATATTGCATATAAGATATAAGACGAGACAAAAAAGAAGTAGAAGAGTCACATAGAAGAGGAAAAGAGTAATTTTTTTTTCATTTGTTTGTTTGTTTTGTTCTCTCTCTTTTTTTTTTTTTTTTAATTTAAAAGCCTTTATCATGTATTGGGCTCACTTTATTGGAGTATTAAACTAGATTAAGTGTTTTTTTTTTCTTTTAATATCGATTGGCAGTGGGGTTTTTAAATTTGAGAGCTATGGTTTAGGGGGACTATTTGTAAAAATACAATCTCATATGTACATATATCTATATAGAACATTTGAAGGAAAATAAAAGTGAGTAGGGGCTTAAGCCCCTACTCGTCCTATACTAGCTCCATGCCAATGGATGATTAAATTTGTTAGTGTTACGTCAATCAAATATTGATGTAGTTTAATAGCCGTCATGCTAATGTTTTATCTTTTATATGTTAACAAAGAAAAGCCCTATATATGGAGATAAAATTGATTCTTCTTTTTTACGTACTAGCAATGACTTGCAAATTTGAAATGTCTTATTGTTAGATTTGAATACAAGTGCCACTGATTTTAATTAACTTTTGTGTTGTCATGTACTAACCTAGTTAATGTGAAGGAAATATCAGTTTCAGATTTTTGCCTCTTCTTTGATGTTCTAGCATGCCATTATGGTTATTTGTGTACACAATAAAAATTTATCTTTTTTAGGTTTATTTAATGGTACTTCTTTTCATTCTCTCTCCTGATTCAGTGGTTGCGTGCTTCTTCTTTTATGTATCAGCACACAAGAAATATCTTTTTAAGAATTTAAGACACAAAAAGTTTGCCCATCTAAATGAGTCAGATGCTTATCGTCTTGTTTTTGTTCTAATGCATCATGTTACTTAGTCTTGCTAGCTGCATTTGATAAGAAGTGCAACCGATAGGGGGCAAGAAGGGATCTGGGAAGTTTGCTGAACTGAAATTAGAAAAATGATTTTTTTTTTCATATTTTGAAAAATGACAACTGGATTGGATGGTTCTAAAGTTTTTTTGCAAATTAAAATTTTTGGAAAGTTATTTTACTGATAAGGCTTTTTTATTAAGTCATTTTTTTACAAACTACTAAGAAGATTTGAGGTTTATATCTATTTGGCTCAAACTTATTATTATTATATTTTTTTGTAATCATTCGTCATGGATTTGTGCGTGTTTATGATATTTTCTGACGTCATTTTGGTGTTATTTTACATGAGCTTTCTATCTGCATATGAAAACCAAAGAAAGAGCTCACATGCCAAACAAGTTGTGGGAAAGAGTTAAATTGCCCAAGAACTATGAAAAAGCTCTTGAAATCATTGACAAACTTCTGGTACTAAGGACCTGGGTTTATTTGTTAATAGAAAACTTGACGCAAATGGTTAGCATAATTGATAATGAGTCTCTTGCTGATTGATTTAACAGATGTATTGGCCTGAATTTCTTGTACACCAGACAAAGCAACGGTTGAATGACTCAGATGCTGATACGCATAAGGAAACTTGCTTTAAAGAACAGGCTTAGTTTATCTCATGCTAATGTTGGTTTACTTTCCGAATAATTGTCTTAAAACTCTTGAGAGATAACATCTTTACATTGATTGTAATGGGTAATGTATTGTAACTATTATTATGTTGGAAGGAAGGTCCTAGCGATGTGGTATTTTCCATGAAAGATTTCCATACCTTTTTTTCTTAAATACTTTGTTTCCATGTCTAACAGAGAGAAAATAATGACGACGCCAAGAAAAGAGAAAAAGAGGGAGGGTAGGAGAGAGGAAAAGGCAGAACGAGCCGCTTCATTGCAAAAGGTTATAATCTGCAAAGCGGTGCTGCTTTATAAAATCATATTATGTCCAACATTTCTCGAAAGGGCTTCATATTTCTCTGCAGATTATAGAAAAAGAAATATTAGAACGTCTTAAAATGGGTAATTACAATGGCATATGCAATTATTCTCTCATTGAATACATTAAGGTCCTTGAAAGGGAAGAGTTGCTGCATGATGTTGGGGAAGTAGAAGATGAGAAGGTGCTAGCGAAAAGCATTCTTTTTCTTTGGTTATTTCTTCAATCATTTCTGTTGAAAATACGAGACTGGCTCTTAAATTGCTTACATGCACATTCCTATTCCCTTTTTGTTCATGGAAAATGCAGGAGCCTGAACCGGAATTCGTTGAAAGTGATGAAGAACTTGAAGTGGAGGATGATATAGAAGACTTTGGTGGTCCTAAATGGACCATATCCGCACAGATGATGGCAATGGTATAGTTTCCTATTTCTTCTTTTAGTTATTGTGCCTATCGGTTATCACTTATCGGAGTCAGAAGTTAAAAGGAAATCATTAAAATGTTTCTTTTTTCCTCTTCAAATGGTACAAAAACCTGTACTGCAGATGTGCATTTTCTTATATCACATGAGCTTATGTACGGTTCGATGTTGCAGTTGGAATATATGATGATGATAAAGAGGTAGGACTGTATTCTTACAAGAGATTGAGACAAGAATCTGTAGTGGCCGCTAAAAAGCTTGGTGGAGATGGATCTGGTGCTAAGTTGAATAAGACGAGAGTGCTTATTGAGGTAATTGTGAATAACGTCCTGGTTTCTTACCATTCTGTTATCTGTTGCACTTGCAAGCCTTCTAATAATGTAATAACAGGTCCCAAAAATTATTGAGGTGATTGTTAATAACGTCCTGGTTTCTTTCCATTCTGTCAATCTGATTCAATTGCCAAGTCTTCTAATAATGCAAAGCCGCCCTGTTTGCGATGAACTTTGATTTAGATATAAGTAGTAGAAGTACGAAGCAAGGCGTAGCGTGTACATTTGGATAGTGTACTTTTCAAAAGTATTTGAAAGGAAAAAGGAAAAGGCAGCATAAACGCAAAACCATAGTCAGATGAAATTTACAAGAGTATTTAGAGAGAGGGAGAAAGTAGAAGGGAAGGTGAATTGGCGGAATCATTATTATTATTATTATTATTTTGAATTGGTGGAATAAGGTTGAAATTCTTTTTTGTTGGTCACAAGATGGTGGGAAATTTGGCATTGAAAATCAAGTACATGTGGCAACTACTTCCCCTTCTAGTGGGACGGGCTAGCTAGAGAAGCTAGTAATGACTGGCTCCTCTTGTAAGCTCTTAAATCTTCTATATTATTTCATTCAAACACCTTTAGAAGTTGTTTAAGACCTAAAAACTTAAAGAAAGCCACGCCAGGCAGGCACTTAGCATCGATATGGGAATCGTCAATGCTATGAATAATAGTTTACAGGTCTTTTTAGTGTAGATTTCCCCTTGTAAAGGTAGATGTATAAGTTTTGTTATGAAGTCTGTCTCTATTGTTTAAAATAAATATTCGTGTTTTTTGTTCGCTTTATCTTAGCTAGATACAAATGTAATCTATCTATTTTCAAGGTCTATCACAAGATTAAGAACTTGTCAGTGTCATTGTTTTTGTCAGTCAGTTTGAGCGTGAAGGTGCTGTGGGTCGACGAAAGGCAGCCCAAGATGTTGGTTGATTTGTTTGCTCTATGAAGTTGGACAGTGAAAAAAATTTCGTTATTATGAGGTTGCATATTGAATTTTTTTTTTCCTAGAGCTTGCTAAAGCAAAGAAGGAAACTCACAACTGGAGACGACAGAATTTTGATAGTTGGATCACTTTAATTTTGGTAAAGTATGTTGCCCGAACGTCAAGTAACGATAAAAAGTTTCATTGACCATTTTAGTTCTTAGATACTGGGTTCGTTTTTTTTTTTTTTTTTTTTTTTTTTTTTGAGAGCAATTTGCTTCATTGTTCATACCACCTTTACTTGGAGCGGAAGATTTTGAAAAATATCCTAACAGTAGGGTTTATCATGAAATGTTTGATTTTTAGATATATATAAAAAAAATATTTTGCATATCTTTCTTATCTTGTACCAAAGATAAGGATATCTTACTACCATATCTTTTTTTATTATTTTAATAAATTGTATATTGAGGATGTAAAAAGTGCACAAGTTTAGTACATGTCAAATTTAGCATAAGAAATAATTTTATATTAAAGAATTTTTTTACACTCAAATGTCAATATTTGATATTGATATATCATTATAATATTATTTTAGATATGCTCTAGAAGTTAGTAAAGATATATACAAAAATATTAAATCTCAGTAAAATATAATAAAAAAATTTTAAAATTTAAAGCATCAAATTTTAATTTGCAACAAAGGTCCCACGCGGCCTCACCAAGCTCTGCCACAACATAGATTAGTGACAGTTTGCCAGAACTCGTCGTTTCCAAACTAAGAATTATTCTCCGAACTTGTTACATAAGCAGCGTTTTTTTTTTTTTTCGATACTTTTTTTATTAATGAAAGTTTTACGGCTTTTTTGTCTTTTTAACTTCAGCCAGGAAGGAGACCTTTGCTTTCTTCTTTTTAAAGCTTATCAAAACCAATCATGATTATGTGCAACCAATCAAAGAAATTGGAAGTACTTGGACATGAAAAAACGTAACTTACCTGCTTTTCTACATACTTTGCCGCAGGTATTTGAGAAACAACTTTCTTCTGACCAATCAACATCATAACCTAACATTTATATGATTGTGAAGCATTTTCCAACCATATTTCTTTTTGTCATACGGGTTCAAACCATGCAGATAGAGCAATAGATTTTTCAAATTCAATTACCAATTCTTTTCTCAACAAGATATGATGCGCAAGAAGACAACTTTATATATATAGTTTGTTTGACAAATATGGTTTGAATTACAATTTATAGCTCAAAATGCATGGTCAAATGTCCTAGTATAATAATGTGAAAAACTAGGAATGGATAGGAGGAAGAGGAATGATAATTAGTTCTCTTCCAACTGTTTGGAAACCAACAATACCAAACCAAAATAACACATACAAGTAGGAGCCATGTAATCACTCATTTCTATTTAAAAAAAAAATTATAACATTTGGTTCACCAATAAAAACAAGTCAAACCTTTTGATATAATATATTTCTCATAAAGATTTGAATTTCTGTTCAAAGTTTTTGTTTAAATTTTTAGTTTCGTGTTACACATCAGACAAAAAAGTTGCAATGTTGTGATAAAAGATCCTCAAAAGCTTACCTCACTTGGCTTGTAAGGATGGAATTCACATGTTCAAGTTAAAAGAATTGAAGAAGTAACTATATATATCTATATATATATATATATAGACACACACGCAAAAACAAAAAGAATTTAAATATGTGGTGTTAAGTTGTGAAGTCTAATTTATTGTCTTAACAAATTATTGCCTTACGCAAAGGATTATACAGATTAACCTTCACGATAGGGTCACCGTAGTGGTTGGAAGGGTTGCAGAACCCCCCTTCTAGAGTGCAAGGGCTAACCAAAATTTCATCAATGACAATTTGAGTGTTTTTACACTTGTAAATGCTGTTGAAATGGGGCGTCAATTTTGATTAGATTGGTTAGAGAATACATTGAGAGTTGTGAGGTGTATGATTTTTACTTATAATAATAATTGTACAATTCTTTACCATTTAAATTAATTCTTTCTTAAGCCTAGACTTTTACTAAATTGCAAAACTACTCCCACTACACTCACTCAGATTTCAAGTAAAATACCATACTTTGAAATACACCATTAAGAACTCCCAACTTTGAACAAAATAGTGGTTAAGTGGCCTATGGCTTTGCTTTGAACCACCTCCCTTTCTTATATTAAAAACCAAGGAGCTAACTCAGAAATTCCCATCTCTCTCTCTCTCTCAAACAACGCCGCCGCCCCCCCCCCCCCCTTGTTGCTTCAAATCTAGAAATTAAACCATCCCCTTTTCCCTTTTGAGCAGAGGAAAAACCAATGCCCAAATACACTTCTAAGCAAGAAGCCAAATGCATCTTTGCTTAGAAGTGTATTTAGGCTCTGGTTTTTGCCTCTACTCAAAAGGGAAAAGGCATTGAATAAGATAGAGAATTCGACCATCAATATAGTATGAGGCAATCATAATAATATGTTTAATTAGATAGGATCAGATTTATTTTAGTGAAATCATAATTTCTAATGTTTTTAGGATTTTTTTGTTGTTTTCACATTTTAATTTTAAATTCTCTTTTTTTAAAATTTTATTTTCGTTTTATTTCCTTTAGTTTTAAAATTCAAATTATTTTATCATTCAAATCATCTTATTACTTTATCATTTTATTTCCTTTAGTTTTAAGATAATTTTAGTAATTAATAAAAACCTAATACTATCCTCATAGGAATGATACTTTAACTCATTACTTTATTACTTGTTATGATCAGGTACACTTGTGTGTATGCTTTTCATACAATAAATTTTGGCGCCGTTGTGAGGGATTGTTTGTTTAATTTTTGATAATGTTGATACTAATTAGCTCTTGTATTAATTTGAATATTTTGTCTTTAAATGAAATTTTATCTTGTTGAGGCAATGTTAGATGTATCATAGTTAAGTCCTCACAAGTTTTGCCCAACAATACTTGGAACCTTTTTATAGTGTTTGGTGGTGTTATAAAGATTTACTAATAAATTTTCCTCACCGTGGTTTTTCTAAAGAATGTCAACTTTAAATGTTTCTCAATGGTTTAAGCAACATGACAAGAAACTAGGTCGAAAGGGGAGAAAGTACCATCTCTTTTTACCAACAATCAGTTGATAAAGCCTACTTATTATTGGAAGACATGGGTGAGTTGGATTACTAGAATTTTATCACTATAGGGCCATGGTTTAACACCCAATCTCAAGATACGAAGATATCCCTAAAGTTACAAGCCTTAGTTGCTTAATTCAAGGGGACAATGGATTTAATTATAGAGAGGTTGGATGAAAATCTAGAGAAATTGTTGGTTACCACGAGGAGTACGGCGGAGATGGTAGGATATATTGAATAGCGTCAATTCCTACCACAAATATTAAAGATTGCCATTTTGAAGTGCTGACACTAGGAGAAGAGCACTTAGTGATGTTTGAAGATGACTCTCAAAGTGAAAACGGGATACAAAACTTGGTCGTTGAAGAAAAAATATCAAAAGAAGTCTATGATGGCCCCTTTATTTTGTCCATGCCGATAATTGATGATCACATCTATGAAGATCCAATATAGCCAACACCTCCTCCATTTCATTTAGCATTGATCATACAAAATTCATCAAGCATATCATTCGAAACCAAGATCTCTTAGAGCAACGTATCAATTGTTTCCAAATCTTGCCAAACTCGAGGGCATTTATGACCAAGACCTATATGTAGTGTTGTTTTATACTTACTATAGGTAGAAGCTACTTTGTGATGAGCACTTATCATATTGTCAGGTTGATGACTATAACTCAAGCGCTCCTTAAAAGGCAGCCCAAGTTATTTGCATTTTCTTATTGGTGTGTGTTTTGATTTTCTATTGTTTAATGTGTTTGTTGTGTTTTGTTTGCAGAATAAAGTTAGAACAAAAATGACTCTCAAATAAAGGTTGAGCCTAAGAACTAGGGGAGTATTGTTTTTTCTTTTGTTTTTTCATACACATTGAGGATAGTTTGAATTTCATGTTTGGGGAAAAATTTGTGAATGTTTAAAACAAATTTAAATTAAAAATTTAAAAACTTAAAAAAATTGTTATGTTTTTAAGTTTTGTTTTGAGTTGATGATGGAACTTGTTGTTAAATATATATAGCTCTTGAAAATGATAAACATTATGTCTATGAGTAGTTGCTCGAGAACAATTAGGAGATTCTCTAGAAGAAATACGGGGTTCTCCTTCTGGCGGCAACATGCTATGGGGTGGCGGTCCCACTTATGGGGTCAAATCAATACGTTCTAAGAAGAAATATTTGAATATCAATCTCATCGATATCATCGATTTCATAAGTATCATACCAAATCCTATCAATTGAATCGCTTTTTTTGGAAATACGACATTACGATGACTCCTCTAAACACTCAATGCATATAACTATGAGCACTTAGTTGTTCACATACCTAGAGAACGTTTATGTAATTCAATAATATTTTTTTTAGATTTCATAAAATGTAGAACTTATCTAATTATCTCTTGAGGTGAAATCCCAGGCTGCATAATATTTAGGATATAATTTAGACCATTTATGAACCGTTTGAGCCTTTATGTGAAATCTCTAGTCATCCGGTTGAGCCTTATTTTCCTTTTTCTTTGTCACCCACAAATTTTAACTTAGCCATAATTTATTTTCTTTTTTTTAACTCTTCACGCATAAGGCATATTGATTGTTTTTGTAATTTATTTTGAAGTTTATTTGTATATGGGAGGAAGGGTGGTGTTATGATATATTGTTTGTATTATTATTATCATTGCAATATGATATATCAAATGTACAAAAAAAATTTTGAAAAAAATGAGAAAACAAAACAAGAAGAATGAAAAAAAAATGTACTTATAAAAAAAGAATAAAAAATAGCGGATGACAGAAGAGATCAAAATCAAGTTTTGGGGTGTTATGTAAATCGGGATGTAGATCGATGCTCTTAAAGCTCTGTGAACGAGTATGTATCTTTTATGGGTGATTTGAACTATACTTGTATCTCAATATCCTACCAATTACTCGAGCCATACATTACAAGCTGAGTTAAGTCCCAATATTCTTAAGTATTATGTTAGTCTATATTAGTAGAGAGAGATATAAAAGACAAGCCTATGGAGTTCTAATTTTTTTTTTTAAATGAATGATTTGTATAAACGAATCTAGGATTAGCAGCAAAGTGTAATTGGTTTTCACATATGCACTCAGAGATTTTAATTAGGATAGAGTTAGCATTTGGATTAAAATTTTATACATTCATAGTGTTTTGAATTTTTCTTGAGCTATATAATTTGTAAATTCTTTAAGGTCTATTTTTGAATAAAATCAACTTATTACTTGTGTTTTTAGTGCTTTTATGTTCTCTTTTGATTTTTCTTTCTATTGCTCGAGGAGAAGCAAAATGTTAAGTTAGGGGTATTTGATGAATCGATTTTATATACGTAATTGCAATGCCTTCAGCTTGATATTTTGATGGATTTTTGGGTTTTTTGCTATCTTTTTATGTGGTTTTTCAATAATTATTTTTATTTGTGTGAAAATATGTTTACTTATGTTTTTAGTGTAATTTTATGTTTTTCTATATTTTTAGGTGTGTTTTGAGTTTTAATTAGTTTTGTGTTAAACAAGTATGTAAAAATATTTACTCATTTTTATTTTTTTGTTTTGTAAAATAATTAGTTTCTTTGGGTCTACTTACAAGGAATTTTGGAAATCGAGGGCAAAAATTAGAGGAGAAAAGTGCAAAGAAACTTCAAATCTGAGGCTAAAACACAAATAAAAGCCAAAGAAATAGCCAAGCTGTCGTTCATTGCTGCACTTTTAATAATGTGCAACACATGGGATACAATAAAGAATTAAAGTTGATGCTCATTGACTAACCTACCACTTGTTTTGTTGGATCTTAGTAAGGCTCCATCTTATGTATTTTTTATTGAAAAATAAGCCTTCCTTTCCAAGGCTAGGTATATAAGTGGCATGTAATGGAGGAGTTGAGACATCCTAGAGCTTAAAGCTCTCATCAACAAGTGCTATACTTTGCTCTTTTCAGGAGCAATGCTCTGGAGAAAAAAAAGTGAGAGAGAGAGAGAAAAAAAAAAGAAAAAAATAGATTTTTTCTTGGAGTGTTTTATATTTGTAATATTTTGAGAGTTAGAGAGTTTTGCCAGAAGAAGGGGCCACCAAACTTGTTTTTATTCTAGTTTATTTCTAAACTTTCTTTGTATTATATTTAAAGTTTGTTTTAATGTTAATATTTATGTGGTGTGCTTTTACCATAATGTTTTGATTTTATTTTTTGTTGCGATTGTAACATAGCTTAAATCATGAACATTTTTAGTTAAATTATATTATTATGAACCTCATATTTATGTTGAGTGTTTATTTCTTAACTTAATGCTTTAAAAAACTTAATAATCTTTTGAATGAATTGAGGATCAAATTGAAACTGAGAGGAGATATTTGTGACTTAGCTTATTGAAATAAATGCCATAAATTCTAGGGGAGGATTGAGATATACCTTCCATTTTATGTGGTCATAATAAGAATATCCACAAAGTATAATGAACTTGGGCAAAATTAACTCACACAGAGATATAGTACGTTTCAATGCTTAGTTATTTTTAGTGTAACTCGAGAGAGAGCATTGAATAATATAGGGAATTCAACTATCAACATAAGATGGGGCAATCATAATAATATGTTTAATTAGATAGAATTGGATTAATTTTAGAAAGATCATAATTCCCAATGTTTTTATTTGTTTGTTTGCACATTAGTTTCAAATTCTCTTTTTAAATTTTATTTCATTGTTTCTTTTATTTTTAATATTCAAATTTTTAAATGAGTAAAATAATCTTAGGGTTAAGATAATTTTGGTAATTAATAAAAATTAACACAATTCTCGTGGGAACCATACATTAACTAGTCACTTTATTACTTTTTACGATCACATGCACATGAGTGTATGCTTCTAACACAACAAAAATGTTTAACATGATTAAACCATGATCATTAAAGTCCTACAAACAAGGTTTACAACTTTGAATGCATGCAATTTGGATTAGAGCTTGTTTAGTTCTATTTTTTCATGGTTTTGAACAAAAGTTTGATGTTGATCTATTAACGATGGAGATAAGATATGGATTACTAAACATTGTTTTATATAGTTCCTATAATGTTTTCGAGTCATTATTTCATGTTTGAAATGCTTAGAAATCGATTTAGGTGAAGATGAGTATGAATTGAACTCAGTTTCATGAAATAGAGAAGTATTTGAAAAAAACCAATTCTGCGAAAAACCGACCGACTAGACCTACACAAAGAATTGTTGTTTCAACAATCCGACCCTCTCACTCATGATTCTGTATTCCAACTTAATTTTCACTTGTTTTCTTCACCAAATATGATAAATATATACTTTAATGTGTTTGCATATAAGTTGCATAGTCATTAGTTTAAAACTTTTTAACACACATTAAGGAACCATGAGTTACATGTTAATGTGTTAGTTGGTTTAATTCCGGTGTTATGTGTTTATAATTGAATTAATGTTACGATTAGTTGTTGCCTTTACAGAGCAAACATTCATCTGTCTAGAGCAAAGTTGCAAGGAGTGATCCGTTTCTTAGAACTCTAAGGTAGATTTCTATATCCTCTCCACCTTAGCCATGATTTAAAGATTGTTTGGCCATGAACTTATATTCTTAAATGCTTTTAAGAATTGAATTTAGAATTGTTTTCAAATGTTTTGAAAATAAAATTTCAAAGGATATTTTAATAAATAAAAATTCAATACCTGGGGATGAGATTTTGCTGAGTGAGAAAACATTTGAAATTGTTTTCAAACATTAACTTGTGTCAGATTCTCCAGTTAGTTGAGTTTTTAAAGACATGGAGCCTTCAGAGTTCAGGTCATACAAAGGACGAGTTAGAGAGTAGGACCTAAAAAAACCAGTACGAGCTACTTCGGTAGTAATTGTAGGCCTTGCAAATAAATATGTACTATATCATGATTTTTGATAAATTATATGTAGTGGTATGATAAGTATTATCTAAGAGCATCATTTTTTTTCCTATGTTACTCATTTTTATGTTTACTGCAAATTTTATGTAAATGTTATTTTTCTAACTTGTAATCATATCGAGCTTTTTGCTTATAGTTTTGCCAGTTTGTTTTTATTTTAATTGCCCTAGTAGGATCTTAGTGCGTGATAGAGTAGTGTTGATCGGTGTAGCTTATAGAGGTCATGAGCTAAGTTATCTCGTTATTTACAACTTAGTTATGCTTTCTATCAAGGCATGTAATAACTATTTATTTTCATGTACTTCTGTTGACTTTTATTAGACTATGGTCTGGATGTCTATTTTATCTTTCATGTCATTTAATAATATATGCATGCACTGTGTGGTTTGGTGGCACCGAGGCGATACCTTTGTGATATCTTGACCTAATATTATTTTAGCGTTTTTCTTAAAATATATTTCTCTTTCTATTATTCATCGAGTATTGATAAATTCAACAATTAAATTTTCATATCTAAACTTAATTAGACTTAATTATTTTTAAAAAGGTGATTACCTTAAATTTTATCGTAAATTTTATTTTATTGTATTTTCTTTATTAAATTTGTATGTTATTTATGATTTTTTTCCTCAAAATTACTTTATCATAATCGGTATTTTGAACTTAATTTGGATTAATTATCGTAAGTAAACTGGCATGTCACCGACCCTGGTTTTGGGCTGTGGCAAGACTTGGTATTAAAGTCTTAGGTTTTAGAAACTTTGAGAGAAATTTTGCATACACAATAGGACATTAGAAAACTAGTGACAGTCCATTTTTCTTTCAGGATTAAGAGAATGACACCTAAGCGTTATCTCACTGACAACGATGCTGTTCAAAATGAGGGGGTGATGAATGCCATGTTCGTTGGGTTTAGGCAGATGGCAATAAAGGCACAAGGGGAAGATCCTGTAGTTGATCACCGACGGTGTTTCTTCTCATAGTTTAGGCCACAAGTCCAAAAAGTATGCAGTCTCTAATGCCACAACGCCACAACGGTACATGCTAGGAAATTTAGGGTCCAACAATGCAAGCAAGGGTAAAGAAAAGGCTCAAGGTCAAGTTCATACCATGATGATACAATTGTAATATACATCTATGTATATACATATACATAGCCTTTTTATGGTTATATTTTCCAAAAGGGCATATTTAGAAATAATGGCGTTGCATGATAAGAATTTATTCTTATTAACTATCATACTTTTTTGATCAATTATCCAATTCATTACAACCATCCAACTCATATTACACGATCAATAATAACATTTTTTTATTACAAACATAACTATTGAAACAAAAAAAAACACTTTCAACGACCCAGGCGAAAGAATCGCCCCTTATGTGGCATGTAATTAGCCACCTAAAGTGGCTTTGGTTATTAGCTATCTTGCTTTGACTTTACAAATAAATGTAATTGATCTTCAACTGGTTATTAGCTATGCATCAACTGTATTGACAGGGCAAAAGTGTAATTTTATAAGAACTACATGGGCCTTTTTGTTTTAAAAGTTATATGGTTCTTGTGTAAAAAATGGCTTTGAAACTTTTATAAGTTAGATATTACCCTACTTTAAATCCCTTGTAACTTTTCTAAATTTTTTAAGCCTACCCAATCTAATCTTGCCTTGTAATAAATCTCCATTATTCTTGTAAGATCGGTTAGTTGACTAAGATTGCTAAGAACACTGGTTATGCTATGCAAATTACCTCAAATACAATGAAACTTGTCTTTATCGTAGCTCAATTATTATTATTTTATTTGAGCTTAATAATAGTAACAAAATATTTTTTCTCAATGCGCACGAAACCTTTATGTATTTTATTATTATTATTATTATTTTGGTTTGGGAATGGATAGTTGTAAGATTACAACATTAATATATGAGTCGATATGCCTACTCAAAATCGTCATCATCAAGTTGAAAATCAGAGGAATAGTCATGTTGTCCGTAATTGTATAGTGATTGCTTCCTGCAAACTGAACAAAATGTAAGTAGAAACCGACGTCCTTCTTTTAATGGCAATTCTACTTAAATGGCATCAGCTAAGAATATTTTACCAACACATGTTGTTTGTTAAAGAGAAGTACAAGAAATGAAGACAAAATGATCGCTATAGAGTCACTTGTATTTTTATTTTTCGACGTTTTTCTAGTTTTATTAGTTTTTAATTACTAAGTGTTCATTTAGCAATTTTAATTGGAACTCCTAATTCCAAGCGTGAATAATATAAAGCCTTCACATCTTATAGTTTAAAACAAATGTATGTTCTAGTGTAAAATTTTCACAAATTATAATACTTATAATTCTAACTTACAATTCCAACTACGTTTCTAAATACATTATAATTTTTCTTATAGAAATGAACTAAACTTATCGTTGTAAGTTATCTAACAATAACAAAATAATTCTTTATTAGTTTGCGCACAAAAAGTCCAGATAATAGTGTTTATTTATCATAACAAAGATTAATTAACACAAGTGATGGTGACCAAAAAACTTGTTCATATTCGAAAATTTGTCCACAATAAACCTAGATAAATTAATTATGTTACAAAACAAAATTAGAAAATATTTATAAATACTTATAAAACTTAGAATAAAACCAAAACTAATAAAATTACAAAAAAAAATTCACTCTCCTCCTTTGCCGGCACCATCAACGACTGGGAAATATCGTATTTTTCTTGTAAATATAAAAATTCACTAGCGAATTCACCTTGCCAGTGTCCAGGAAATGTAATATTTACTAACAAATACCGTATTTACCGTGCAAATAGTGACTTCATCGGATTGCTGGTAGCTAGGAAATACAATATTTACTGAAAAATACCGTATTTACATGTAAATATAAAAATTTACTGGCAACTTTGCCAGGCCACCAGCGGTCGAAAAATACCGTATTTACCTTGTAAATAAAAAATACTAGCAACTTCGCTAAATAGTCAATGATCGGGAAATATAATATTACTCTAGTAATACTGTCTTGCTGAATAAATACAAAAAATTTCACTGGTGACTTTGCAAGACTACTAGTGGCTAGGAAATACAATATTACTCTAGTAATATTGTTTTACCATGTAAGTACAAAAATTTATCGGTGATTTTGCCAGATCGCGGATGGCCGATAAATACAATATTACTAGAGTAATATTGTATTACCGCGTAAATACAAAAAATTACTGGCGACTTGCGGGATTGCCGATGGTTGAGAATATAGTATCACTCTGGTAATACTGTAATACCATATAAATACTATAAAAATTTACCAACAATGTTGCTGGATGTCGCCGACACCGATGGCATCATCAGGACCAAAAAATACTATATTTACTTATAAATATAATAATTTTTTGTAAATACAATATTTTATAAGCGATGTTGCCACACTTCATCGACATCAATGACGTTGCCGGCAGCTAAAAATATGACATTTTGTTGCAAATATTTGTTACAAATCTCAAAATAAACCATTCACAGTTTCGTTACAAGAAAAAAAAAACAATAACAAAAAAATAATATGGTAGTGAAAAAGTGGTGATGGTGGCTACTCCGGCAACAAGAGAAAGTGGCAACCACAGGTGACGGACTTCTACTATAAGTCTGGCAGCATTCGAAGGATATCGACGCCAACGAGTCGGAAGAAGGTCAAAGGCCATCGTCGAGCCTTGCTCGACTGCCAACCATTTGTAATCGCCCAACTTTGGGCATGGCGGCTATCGGGAATCAAAAGGAGGAGAGAGAATGGATAGAGAGAATTAAACGAGAGGAAAAAAAAGAAGGAAGAAAAAAAGAAAAAAGGAAAAAAAAATCAAATGCATGTCATTGGTGATATTTTTGGGTTTTCAAACGTTTTAAAACACTAATAGATTTAAAAATGCTATTTGCTTCACTTTTTAAAAACATCTAATATTAATTTCCAATAAACCAATAAAATCTGCTATTTCATACGATTTCTCTAACATTTACAACTTAATAAGTTTGTTGAGAAATTTTATCTAGTTTTGGGCCCATCTATTCATGGTCCTTCATTAATAGTTCTGATTCTTGCGTAGTTGTTGGCAATTTCCGATTAAACCGATATGTCGTTTTTTTTAAATGCAGAGGTTGATTAACCGGTTACGGACTGCTAAAATCAAACTTTCAAAATCTATTGCTCTCGGCTAATGAAGACCGTTAGGTCCAATCTCAATGGTAGACATCAGTTGGGTGGACCCAAGCACTCCCCTATTTTTGTGTGTGTTATTACCTTCCTTAACCCTGCCAAACTTCCCATAGCGAGACGTTAGCGGCTGATGGGATAATTTTCCCCAAAGAATTATTGGGAGCACTAGTACTGGCCAGGGGGTCCCTTTTAACTTTAAGATCGGTGGATTTTCGAGAAAACGAAAGCCTATTGACGTAGGATTAACATGAATGAAGATAACTCGAAATAGAGGAAAATTGACATTTTGACAGGCTAATAATAAGAAAGCAATATGGGAAACAGCTGATTGAAAGGTACATATTTGATATCCTTACATCTGGCCCACAATGATTTCCTGACGAAACTCGAAACGTCAGGAAATAAGGGATAAAAGAAAAATGAGAGGGAAGGAACAAAAACATCACTATATACACATGTCATGTTTAGTATCGCATAAAGTGATATTTCCATATTGGTGTGCCTCTATCTAAGTGGTTTTGTTATGGTGACGGGTAGTAAGGGAACAACAGAAAGAAGGCCTAAGGCTTGTGACACACCTGTATTGCTCGTATAAGTTAAAGCCTGTGTCATTGTTTGTACAAAACAAGGTTGTTTTTTTTAAGGGAATTGCTATGGTAATAGGAGTCATTTTATATTATTGGTATGTACTTTTTTTTTTTTTTGAAAATTTAATTTGATATTTGGAATATTCACCTTTTTTATATTCTGCGTCTTAGGTTTATTGAAAGGATGCATCTATTGACACCTTTCATTTTATTTTTCATACACCAACATTTAATAAGATTTATTTGTTATTATATTACCTATTAATAAAATTACTCTTAGGGACAAAAGTTTTTTAAATTAATAATCATTACACACCCTATCTTAAAAAATATATATTCCTTTCTAAAAAATGATTATTTTTTTTCAAAAATATAGAAATGGATTCTAACATTAACGAGTCTCCTATAAAAATAAAAAATTATACATATGGTTTATTTCATTTTCAAAATTCTTATTTTTATTATTGTTTTATATATATTAATTATAATTATATATATCATTGCAAATTATTTCATACATGAATAACTATAAATCGTATACTCCAGTAAAAAGAACCAATCTTTGATTTCAAATGTAAATAACACGATATATAAAAAAAAAAAAACTACATTTTCCTTTGTTTTTAAGTAAATGAAATACAATTCGTTTGATTCATGTACAAACCCTTACAATTCACTGCCGATCACTATTTTCTAAAATCCAAGTTTTGTTTAATGAAAAGGACAGAAATTACATTAACGAAAAACTTTCACTTAGTATATAAACTGAAAAAAATGTTTGGAAAAATTATGAGTTTATTTAATGAGTGGGTGAAGAAAGAAAAACCAATTAATACTATTTATTTTTAGAATTTTAGAAGGGGTGAAAGAAGTAGAATGAGGGGTGGTTGAAGAATGGATGTGTGAAAAGTAGAATATGGGGTGTCAATAGACACACCCTTATTGAAAAACTATGCTTTTAGTTTTTGATCTTATCAAATAATACTTTTATAGTTGATTTAATTTATAAATCTACACCCTTTAAAGGCCAATTCTCAATTTTGACATATAAAATAATCAAATGATCCTTAAAAAAGATGACCAAAAACTAAAACTTTCAAAAATTAGAAGGAAAAAAAAACTCATTTTGAGGGTGTTTTGAGAAATCTTAGGTCAAAGCCATTGCTTAATTTTTCTATTTAAAGGTATTTTGGGGAATTATAGGTGAAAATTGAGAGTTAACCTTGTAGATTTAGTGTATTAAATGTAATATGAATGTATACTTTCGATAAGACAAAAGATCAAAGGTATAGCTTTTGTACAAACCTAAAATAAAATTTAGCTTTTGAATAAACCCTAAAGAAGGTATAAAAAGGTAAATATTACTTGCTATTTCAATGGTGTAATATGTGAATGATAGCAATTTTGTGTCTTTTAATATGGACACTTATAAATCAAACATAAAAAAATTTAATCTAGTAATTAAAACAACAATCTTATTGATAGTTTAAAACTTCAAATAATAAAAATTGAAAAACCAAAATACAAAGGAATTTGCAATCGGTACTCGTGCTAACTTTTTATTTTTATTTATTTTTTTAAATTTTTTTTCCTCTCCAGCTTCCCATAGCGAGAAATTTTCGTTGTTTATACATATCTCCTTCCTGGAAGGGTAGTATGATCGATTTGTGTTTGTGTGGTGCCTGAACCCTGAAATCTTTAAGGATCATCAAGGGCCTCATTATATATTTATATTTCGTTTATAATAGAAACTTTCCACCGCCACAGGAAAAAAAATTATATCATATTTAGAAGATAGTAGGTATAAGGTTTTTTTTTTTTTTTTTTTTTTTTTTAACATGGATATAAGGTTATTTGCCACTAATTTTTTTTTTCAATTATTATTAGCCTGTTTGGCTAATGAATCCGAACATAAAATTTTAATAGAAATTTAAATTTGTTTGGATTTAATTTTATGAGAGAACACCATAAAAAGAAGTGTTATAATTCAAAATTTTTTTCTCCTATTGGTCCTTCAGTAACTGTTGATCATTTGTGAATTGAACTCGTTCGATGTATGTGTATATTTTGGAGCAATCTTATATATATATATATATATATATAACCAAAATTAGTAGTTCCATAACCAGTTGAAAAACATTTTTCAAAATAAAATGAAGCTGCACGTTCTTGCCATACGTTCTTGCAATCTTCTGAAGAGAAATATAAAAAATTGATATTGTACTGATCTGACTCCTCAACCCAGATATAGCCTAATCCCCTGGAAGTGAGAAAAACTTTCCAATACAGAATCACACAATTTCAAGTCCTAGCTACTCCCTCCAAAGTGGCTAACCTAACTAGAACTAAAAGCATGATCAACTTTGAGTAACGGAACCAAGATATCCTAACGCTATAACAATGCTCACGTCCTAAACCTTACAACTGAAGTGCCAAATAGCTTATTAAGGGCGTGTTTCCAATAGTACTCACCACGTTATTAACACCCACGAAATTTCATCAGTAAATATTAGCCCTCTGGTGCATGTTAAGAATCTCTATTGATGTTTAGTTTTACTAGTACTTCTTGATGCTCCATATGGAATGAATAGACAATCTTGGGTGGATTAAGTGGATGATGATTGTTCTAAAGAATGAAGTCTTGAAGCGGATAACAACTCAGAAATTTAACAATTTCATACTTGCTTAGAGAGTGGTTAAAATTGTTGCTTCAATTCTTGAGAAAAATTGACAGATCTTCATGTTTGGGGAAAAATAATTAAATAAAAATCAAGAGATAAAAAAGTCATGCTACCATCTTAGATTGCGTGTTAAAAGGAGAAAATTTTTGATTTTTCTCACATGTTGCTTCTTTGTTATTTTATTTTTATGTTTGTTTTGTTTTGTTTGTATTTAGTTTGTCTATCTTTACTATTATTAATTAGCTTTGTGTTTTAATTTTGTAAGACATTTATGTCTTTTCTTTTTCTTTTTTTTTTTTTGAACAGAGTAATTGCATTCCAATTCAAAGAAATACAAACACCAATACTAATGATGACATCGTTACACAAGAACATCTAAACCCAACCTTAGATTGGTTCTAGTAGTAAAATAAAATAAAGCGAACAAGAGGATACTGCCAAATTCCCATAGAGGGATACAGGCAAGGCATACTACTAATAGAGCACTCAAATAGCTCGTTCATCATATTCATTAAGATCGATGAAAAACTCTGATCGATTGAGACTAAAGGATTTGAATCACATCGGTTACCTACAGCACCATAAAAGGAAACCTTACATGGACTGGACTAAAACAAACTCAAAATAACCACTCCACATAAAATAACCTGACCATAAAGGTCTAACAAAACTGAAAACAAATAGCTGAGAGGCATACAAGCCTTTAAACTATTACAAGGAAATAAAAACACCCCCACAACAAAACCGCCGAATAAAATCCAACCACCACAAGCCATGGCTGCAAAAAGCCCATCAAAGAGCAAAGCTAGACAGCCAAAAGGAGAGCCAAGAAATGATGGAACATGACAGTCACGTGCCATCACTGCCCTTTGTCGACCGGATCCAAATCACACCTCTGAGAGACACCGCTCGAATGGGAACAGAAAACCAAGGCAGTTGCTTTACCTAGAAGCCCCCACACCCTACGCCGATGAGGCTTGCCATGCCTCCCTTTCCAAAGTGCCAAAGCCTTGTCACCTGCAAAAAGGCTAGACTTCTCCGCATCGAGAACCTAAGCTGAAACCTAGGACCAGCCCAAGGACCGCATCGAAGACCACCGTGCACACTCTCTTGGTTGCCCAGCCCACGCCAAAGCCCCCTCCCAAGAGCCAAACCCCAAGACTTGCCGAAGGACCACATCGGAGACCACCGTGGCACACTCTCCTGGTTGTCCAGCCCACACCAAAGCCCCCTCCCAAGAGCCAAACCCCAAGACTTGCCGATGTAGGCACTATTAGAAATATGGACTTTCGGGATGACATAATAGCAACGACACTTTTTTCACTTCTACTATAATTTTTTGCGACAGCATGTCGCGACATATAACAACGACGACATCATTGGACTATTGTCGCAAAATATAATAGTATGACTTGTTGTCGCCTATAATTCAATAATAACGACAAGTAGTTGTAAAAAGTATTAGAGAATATTTATTAGTATTGGCAATGTCTTGTTGTTGCAAATAATCATGCACAAAAAAATTGCTCGTGTGAGTATTTTGCACCAAATAATACATATTTATGATGACTTTATCGTCGTAAATGTTGGTGGAGTATAACTATCTTTGCTAAGTTAGAGATACTTATGACGATGTGTATTTGCGACAACATGTCATGGCAAATAGTTTTAATTTTCAACTTTTGGTGAAAATTTTTGGCTGTAGGTTTGGCTGTTTTTGAAAATTATTTTCGATGATAGTTAAGAAAAGTCATTGCAAAAGGATGTTCTAGAATCTTCCGTCCCCTAGATTTCTCAATTTTTTTCTAGCTTAAGTTAAACGGTGTCGTTTTGGGTTCTTATTTGTGAAGACAGTGATATATCGTTGCAAAAAGCTTTGCATATTAACTAGAACATAGAACCTTTCTTCCCCATTTTTTAAAATTTTCCTTTGCCCCTCTCTCTAATTTTCATTTTTTAGAGATATATCGTTGCAAAAAGCTCTGCATATTAACTAGAACATAGAACCTTTCTTCCCCATTTTTTAAAATTTTCCTTTGCCCCTCTCTCTAATTCTCTTCTTCTTTCCGACAGATAACCATACCAAATCCCTCAAAATTCCTTTTCTCTTCCACTTTCTCTTTTTATTTGGTAATAAAACTCCAAAATCTCCAAAGAACTTTGAAAAAATCCCCCCTTAAAATGCAAAAGAAAAAAAAACCAAACACTAAGCTTCCTCTTCCACTTCCACTATTGCCATTGTTTGGCACCATTCTTCGCCGCCAGTTACTACCACTCCTACTTTTCCAACTCCCGGTTTTAGTGGGTTTTGGATTAAGTAAGTATTTTGATCATGTAAATATGTGTTAATGTTGATAAGTTTGTAATAATGTTGAAAATTTTGAGTAATGTGGAATGTGGTTGTATGTGGATTGGTTTATTTTTTTGTTAGGTATTGAAGTGGTTTATGTTTTTTGTTATTGTGATGGTAAAAATATTAAATTAGATGTCGTTGTGTTGGTTACAATTGAATTAAATGTTGTTTTGATGTTTTTCTAATTACTATTGTCATGGTAAAAATGTAGAATTATAATTTTGATGAATTTTTATTATTTGTGTACGTTAGTTAGAATTGTAATGTTGTTGTAGTTTGAATTGTAATTTTTATTGTAATGTTGTTAGTTGAGTAAATTGTTTTAGTTTATAAGTTAGTTGTTGTTTTCAGTTAGCTTATAAGTTGTTTATAAATTGATCAAATTTTAAATTAAGTTAGTTCTTATAATCTTTAAATTTAATTTATTAGTATATGTTATATGATTTAAGAATATTAAAATTATTAATTAATTAATTAAAGTATTTTATATGATTTAGAATAAAAAATATGAATATTATTTTATTAAAAAATATTAAGACAATAATATTAAAAATAGAGAAAAAGAAAAATTATATAAGTAATGTAACATTTGCAAATAGAAAAGAAGTAAAATTTTAATTTGTTAATAGGCATTATGTCTGGTCTAGTTGCTACTTGTGTTGGCTCACCAGGGGGAGCATAGTTTCCACCCGATCCAAATAGACTTCTGTCGCACTGTTAGTCAGGTATATTAAAACTTAATTACAAAATTATCAATATTATATAATAAGTTAAAATGATATTGAACTTCACTGCCTTTGAAATGTTTATGGATTTGTACAACACCAGAGGCCACACTTCATTATTATAAATCTTCATTGAAGTTATACATAATGTAACTACTTAATATAAATATGATGTAGGGTTGGTTTATTCTTGATTACGACTACAAAGATGGTGTTCTCCGTGCCGTAGTTGATAGAGAGGTGGCAAAATGTTATAAAGACTAGAAGAGTGACTTGCACGAGTACTTCAAAGAACTTGGTGGGGCAAAAAATGAGTGCATAGTTAGAGCAAACCCCCCGAGCAACCTTAGAAATCTCAATTACTAGGGCCATTGCTGCGATAGGTTCATGTCTACCAAGTTTCAGGTAATTGTACATCTGCCAAGTTAGTGATTTATTACTTGTATTAATTTCAATTTCGTTAATGTTGAACACAATTATAAACAGAAAAGATTAGAAACAAATAAAAATAATCATGGCAACCAGAAGTGGTCAAGCTTACATGGTAGGATATCACACATACAACATCGTAACAAGAAGGTGAGTTTTTTTTTTTTTTCCAATTACAATATATTGTAAAAGCTAATTTTGCTAATCGAATATACAATTCTAATACATTCAAATTGTTGCACAGGCCAATAGGATGACCTAGCATATGATGTCTACCATAGACAACTGGGCCGACATGAATCGTCATGGGGACACTTGGGTTAACCTCCAAGTGTAGTAGACTTTTGTAAGTATTTTTATTCTTTCTATGGTATCTTCTCTTATTTAAATAAGTCTGTGCATTCATAACATGTGTTTATTTATATTTATGTAGAATAAGATGGAGGGGGAGAGATCAACTCAGAGGACACAGTCTGCTACCGGTTCATCTTCACAAGCTGTTAAGGAGGAGAGAATTTTGGAGCAAGTTCTGGGTACACATAGAGGACACAAGATTGGAGTAGGCCCTAAATGTCCGAAGAAGAATTACTACAGAACTTCTTCACCCTCTGGCTCCCAGTTGGATGGAACATCTTCGGCATGTCCTAATCTGCATGTGGACAAATATATGCGACGATCGTATGAGGAAAACTTGCATATTTACAAGAATCAAAAGAAGACGATGGGCTTGCAAGCTCAATTGCACCCTAGTGTCCAATTGCCGGCCCTGACTTGTCTTCAACCTTATGTGCCTTCAGGTCCTTAGCCTCCTGCAGACAATAAAGATGCCAATGATGACGATGCAAATGATGCTACAAATTTAAAGGGTTAGATTTTATTTTGTTTTTGAAAATCCACATTGTTTAAAAATTTTAGACATTATATTTGATTTTTTTCTATTAATGAAACAATTTATTATTATGCATATTTTTTATATTAATTTTTATTATTATGATCTAAGCATATTGTAACAAAATCGATTAATAAAAATAACATATTAAAAATTGAATAAAAATTATTATAAATATATTTAATATAATATTATTATTATATTTTAAAAAAATAAGTAATTTTTGTCATTGCAAAAAGATATTCAATTGAAACAATTAGCGACGACATTTTCAAAATGTCGTCGCAATAATATGATGCTAAGAACTTATTTGCAATAACTTATTTCTACATGTTGTCGCAAAAAATGACTCCATGTCAGCCGATTGAAGAAACGGACGAATTAGTTGCGTTGACATTTTTGTGACGATAGTAGTCTCTAATATATTTGCGGCAATGCAATGTTGTTGCAAAAAAAGTTTTGCGACCTACTATTCACAATGACAGCTTTGTGACTCTTTGTCGTTACAAAATGTTCATTTACGATGACCTTGAGGTTTTGGCGATGAAATTTTGTCATCGCAAAAGACCTATAGTAGTTAGAGACCCACCACACCCCAGGGACGGATGTCTGACGACCATCCCAAAGGCGGCACCAGAGTCCAGCCTTTCCTCTGCAAGGCGGCATACCAAGAATAGAGAAGAAAAGGAGAAGAAAAACCTAGCATACAACTCTCACGCATTGACATTTATTTCTTTTCTTTCTAATATAGTTCCTACTTATTCATTAAAAAAAAAAAAAAGAAGATACTCTTGCTAGATCGTTTTGTGCTTATATATTATAAATATATTTGGTATACCTATATGTAAATATATCTATGTGACTTATTATTTCGATGTCATACACCCTGAATTTACCCTGACTAAGGATCAACAATATTTTTTATGCTTTATTATTTTCAAACCAAGAAAGCATATTGTTGATCATTAGTCCGGGCATGTAGACCTTTTTCCCCCTTTGGAAAATCAGGCCGTAGAAAAATTCACAGCAAGCATCTCTCGCTTTTTTTTAATGTTTTAATGGTGTTTTACAGTATACATAAAAGTCCAGATAGGAGTGATGTATAGCTGACTAGGTGGATTGAATTCTTCCATCTTATTTTCGTGTTACATTAATTTATTCTATATTTCATAGAGAAGTATATTTCTAACTCTACTTAGAAGCTAATTTGTAAACAAATAGAATTTAGTCATACAGTTGTTAATTAAATTGGAGAGAATGAAGAGAAAACAATTAGGGAGGATCTTCATCTAATCATTGGGTATCCAATGAGTATATTGTTTCCTTTAATTAAATTTAATATTAGTATGTCCTTTTATCTTATATTTATTTCTAGAATATTATTCCTTTGATCATGCAACTAATTTGTGTAAAATTTAGAATTATTCAATGAATGATAGATCAAGATACAATATAAATTTCTCGAACTTGATGTAATTTTGTTTCGTTAATAGGAAATATTCATGAGAATTCAATATTATATAGAAAAGTGTGAACGGGATGTTTTTATATAAGTTTTAATAAAATTTGATGCCATTCAATCGATGATAAAAAATCAATATCTATATAAAATTTTTAAATGGACATAATAATGAAAATAAGAGAATAATTAAATACTAGACTCGCGAGTGAGGCAAGTATAAAATATAAGCTGTTGGTTTATGGGTCCCATAATATAATCAACAACTAAGATCTTGCACTCGCGAGTGTACCGTTCAATATAAATACAGGAGTCGCATATTGACAAGACCCTATAAAAATTGAACCGTGGGATCTCAATATTCCCCTTAGACCCCACTCCAAACTCAGGTTAATTAGTACTGTGTACATATGTAGTACAGCCCTATGGTCACGCGGGGGATACATGAATGACCTATCAGTACCAATTACGCTAATATACTCGATATTGATTGCACTGATGATGGAAGCACTATAATAAATATATAGAAAAGAATAAAGTAATACTAATTAGTACCACTAAAGCAAGAAAATAATATGAGAGAGGCAAGAAAAAAAGGAGCTAAAGCATTTGCATAGGTCCCATACCAATATACCATGTCTCCTCGTCATTTGCCCAGTTGTTGATGTGATACTTTTTTCTCCATCTTTTTTCCTAAAGAATTCTCCGACAGGCTGTGAAAAAATTAGAATTCTATTTCTAATCGTTAGATTTTTATACTTTTTTATTTAGGCGTGATTTTGATTAGATCTAACGTTTTAGAAGTATGATATATGAATAGGTATTTCATACCGTAGATATATCCTTTTCTTTCCCTGTGCTCTTTTTTCCTTTTCCTTGCTGCAAATATTCTATAGCTCTATTCTCTTCCCAATATCATTTCCATAGCACAACATTAGTACCAATATTATCCATGATGTCAAACAACAAAGGGAAAGATGCAGCAGAAGGATCATCATCATCAATATCACCAAGACCCGTACCGGCTTCCGGTGCTACTCAGCCTCTGCCGCTGAGCCGCTACGAATCGCAGAAGCGGCGGGATTGGAACACTTTCGGGCAGTACTTGAGGAACCAGAGGCCCCCAGTTGCTCTCTCACAGTGCAACGGCAACCATGTGCTGGATTTCCTCCGCTACTTAGATCAGTTTGGAAAGACAAAGGTGCACTTACAAGGGTGTGTGTTTTTCGGACAGCCCGAGCCTCCAGGCCCGTGTTCTTGCCCTCTCCGGCAGGCCTGGGGCAGCCTTGATGCCCTAATTGGCCGCCTCCGAGCTGCCTTCGAGGAGAACGGGGGCCTGCCAGAGACGAATCCCTTTGCCAGCGGAGCAATCAGAGTTTATCTACGTGACGTGAGGGACTCTCAAGCCAAGGCTAGAGGAATTCCCTATACCAAGAAGAAGAAGAAGAAGAGAAATCTGATTAACAAGTCTAATAATGATCATGATCATCAACACAGCTCAAGCTTTACCATGCAGTGATCTTTCAAATATGGCTTCAATTTCCCTAAATTACCAGGTGATTATGTATTTAATATTTGGTATTTGGGTGCTGACAAATTAGAAAATATGCATTATAAGTCTTCTTGAAGTGGTAATACACAAGACAAAATTAATAATTGTGTTTCTGAAGTATATTGATATAAAATATGTGGATTATGCGGTACTTTTCACAGATAATCAATTAATTTTATTGATATGATTAAATCGCAGCTCCTCTCTATAACTAAAATGAGAAATATGATGGCTGTGCTCATTAATGTACAAATATATAGGGCATCTAGCTAGTCATGACCCCCATGGCGGTATTAAACCCTAGGCAAAAGGCTTCAAAACCCTAGTTTCGCATAGTAGCTACCAACTTTATATGAGTATTCATTATAACAAATATTAATTAAATAGTGAACTTTTTATGTTTTTTATTTTTTACATCTTTTACAGACATTTGATACAATTTATGTGATATAAAATGGGTCCACTAGAAAAATGTAAGTAACGGAAAAATCACTCTCTCTCTCTCTCTCTCTTTCTCTTTCATGCAAAATCAAATAATTCTTCTTATGATTCTGCTAGATCCTGTGACTTCCATGTCCGGACATAAACTCAAAGGTTACTGTTTATACACATGTACATTATAACTTATGTATATACAAACAGAATTGTTTGCAGTTGTAACTGTACACATATTTCTCTTAATCTTAATATAAAATCTTATGATTCAAGACCTGAGACGACATTAGGAAAACAAATAAATCTGTTTGCTTGCATGAATAAGACAATGCATTATTAGTCAACACTAATTAATAAATTAGGAGTGCCGATTTGTTTTTCCCTCTCTATGTTTTTCGGAGCTTTGTCTTGCTTCGATAGTTATTCGCAAAAATTCTGTCTCTTGTTGTTTTTTAATTAATTTGTTCCATTACACAATTGATATGTTCATAATTTATTATAGATCACCTTTGGGCAGTGAGAAGAGAATGTTTTTTTGGTCTATGGGATACTAAATAATTCGATTTTTATAATTAGCATTAAATTTATTTTGGATTCTCCCAGTATACTTATTTGACTAGTAAATGGATATGAACTATATACTTATTGAACTAGTAATTCATATCAAATACTTGATTTGTGATAAGAATGCTAAAATGTTCTCTCTCTTTTTTTTTCTTTTCTTTTTTTTTTTAATGAAAGGATTGCTAGAATATTCTTTTGCTTAAATTGGCAACCCCTCACAGTTTCTTCGAAGTTTTGGCTTAGCCTTATGTCACCATTTTTTGGCTTGTTGGTGGTTTGCAAAGTTCTTTTTTGTTACTATCCTTGCGTGCATCTTTTTTCAGGAGTTTTTGGTTTTTCATGTTCTATTCCCTTTTTTTTTTTTAATCTAGTAAAACTGAGTAGGGAGTTTTGTTACTATTAGTTATATTAGATGGTGCAACCTAGATGAATGTTCTGATATATCTTGATACTAGCTGTCCTTAAAAAGAAATTTTATAGGGAATTAAAGTTGTTCATCTTATGGATCCTCCGATTTGTGAAGTTGCCGTTGACAATGCTGATCGAGGAATTGACGAAGATCGACAATTATGCAATTGCTCAGAAAGATGCGGAGATTGTTGCTTCTGATCTTGGGTTGATCTGGTGGAACTTGATAAGTTTTGACAAGTTACTAGTAATTAAGAATTCTAAGAAGAAAAAGGTCCATTAACCGATGTGGAACAAGATTCAAGTAGAGAATTCATAGTCAACGTTATATTTTGTTAGCATTCAAATTTCAACACCAATTTTTATTCACAATTTGGTTCAACTGTAGATCTTTTATTTCTACCATTCAACATGAAATCATTCAGAATTTAATGCAGGTTCAATTGTTTCTTTTGACCATGCTTTCGTTTTACGTGGATAGATTTCTTTTCACTGAATTTTTCCATTCAAGGGTTTTAATAATGACGCATCTTCTGTGTTTTTGGTAGAAGAGTCTTCTATATCAGAAACTTTAACCTGTTTATTTATGTATATTTTAGAGTTTGTTAGCCTCTGCACATTTTATTTTATTTTATGTTGCCCATGGGATTAGGCTAGTTCACTTTTCATTTTTATTTTCTTTCGGTGTTTTTTTTCCTTTCTTTTTATATAAATTGAGTAGGGGGCTTGCTGTGAGATGTGAGCGTTATTGGCTGCTAAACTTATTGGTATATATGTGCTACCATTAAGTAACACCATTTATTGCTTGTGTTTCTTTTTCTTAATTCGGTTCAATATATGTGTGTAGTTTCATCAAATTCACTAAATGACTGAATTTTTAGCTTCCTATTTATATGTATAATAAAAATGTACGTTTAACTTTGAGATTTTGAATCCATTAAAAAACTGTAATTTTAAAAAGCGTTTTTCAATTCCAAAATGCATATGGCTTGCTTAATAATCTATTATTGTATGGCTGAACAATTGGCAGGGACAAAACTACATTATATGTGAGGGTAAGCGGCCATCTCACTTGAAAATTTTCTTTTTTTAATATGTGAAATCGGATGATATTTGTAGTTCGTCCTCATGAAATTGTGAAATTTTATGTTTATCCTATCTTACAATATGTGAAATATTCTCTTACTTGTCTTTTATAACCTAAATGAAACTTTTAGTATACACACCGCCCATTCTGACTTATTTTTCTGCCTTCGCCCCTGATATTTGGTATTTCATGAGTAATTCTCTCTCCTATTTCTTTTTGTTTTTGTTTTTTTTTTTTTTTGTTTTTTTGCATGCACCATATGTAAAACGAAAAATATGATGCGTGATATACGTATATATGGAATGCAAAATACAATTTATTATTATATTGTGTTAAATAAAGGTTTTGGTAAATTAATTAATCACATGACTCGATGTTCAAATTTTAAACCTGCAGGTCCCTTGATCCATGTAGCTCGTGAAGCTTCATTATGTCATGATTTTATGGAGCTCCTTCATCAACCTATCGAACTGGAATCATGTGTTACAATAATATTGGAATATTACTACACTCTAGTCAAGTACTCCCCTGGTTTTCTTTTTTCCCTATATATATATATATATATATATAGCTCTGCATTTACCACTAGTTGATGATATATTGTCTAAATAATTGAGCTAAATGCGACAAGTACTCACTATTGAGGTGAAAGTACTGATTACAGGCTGTAAGTTACTCCCATATTTACTTTTTCATGTGGTTGCCATCATCAGTACATTTTCAGGAAATTTTCTCTGTATTATTACCTAAGTATATTTTCCATATCTTTGTCTTTGTAGAAGACTTGCAGCAATAGATCAACATATTGTGGTTTCAGTTGTTCCAAGTTTTAATCATTACCAGTGGTTTCACGTATATCTAGTTAACACACAAATATATTATTCACATATATCGTTTGCCTAGTGGATTCCAACCTAATAGAGATGTGATATGGTATCAATTTTCTTATCTCATAATTTACTAAAAAGATATTCGGATATTGACGAATACAATATTTCAGGATTTCTAACACGCCCTTTTTCTTTCGGAATTCAGATTATTGTTTCTAATATTTGTTTGCTTATAATCTTTACTAGTGTCAATTACAGTTCACTTTATATTTATTTATTTATATTATGTAGCTAAAGGGTTCCAACCTAGTAAAGATGTGTTACGGTATATGTTATCTTCTCTCATAATTTACTTAAAAAATTATTTACATAGATTGCTAGCATAATGATGATTAAAATTTTTGAAGATTTCTAGCTGGCACTTTTTTGTTAATAATTGATCAGGTTTTTGTTTTTGTTTTATTTTGTTTTTCAAATATCTGTTATGCTTATAATCCTAATTTATAACGATTATAGTTCACTCTCTAATGTATGCGAGAGATCTCTGAAATTGAAAGAATAGAATTTCGAAAACTTTGGTTGAAAGTTAATGAATGCTAATATGAAAGAGAGAGGCCGAGTGAAAGAAAGTTAGAGAGAGGATTGAGGCCGGTGGGCTAGCACATTGCCAATCTACTGGCCTCTAAACTTTGCTAGGCGAGTCTTTCACTAGCCAACCTTCATCATGGCGGATACGTTGTCAAGGGAGAGAAGCTTTACACGGGCTAGTGCACGAGAGTGGAGATCGGAGAGAACAAACCTCCGCCGCCGATTTGGGTTCCGGACCAAGGAAAGAAGCATTGCAGCCGTGGGACACCTAAACCTCCTCCAGATTCAAACTAGGTCAATTAGGCAAGGATGGAGAGCTTAATGTGTGTCTGTCGTGGTTTAGGCGGCCTAGACATCGTCCATCGTGCCCTGGCATTGACGAACTTGACCATTGGTGGTGGGTTTAGTGTTGTTGGGTGAGGGTGGGTTGTGATGGGTCTAGCTCTACTGTGGGGATGGCCGAGGAGAGTGCTATGAGGAAGACAAAAAAGGGGCTATGGGGGCTCTTTGGCGAGTAGGTGGCTTGAGCTAGGAGATTAAGGCTCCTGGGTGGTTGGCGTTGAGGGACCTTGGGTTTAGGGATCATGGAGAAGACAACATCTTGCTTTTGTGTTTTGTGTGTTTTTTGGGTCTGTTGTGATAAGATCGATGAAATTCTCATCAATCGAAAGTAGTTTAGATTCAACGTTTTGTTGGTGTGTTGTTGTAATAATAGAGGTGGTGTCCCTTCCTTTGAAGAGTTTATATGTTCTGTCCGAATTGTTTTAGGGTGAAGTTTTTGTCCCCCTAGAGTTGGGTTTAGGAGGAGTCGATGTTTGCCTCAGTGCTAGTAAGTGGTGGCCCTTGGTCGATTAGAAAGATTCATCAATTATAGGGGACAGTGGACTAAGAGCCACATTGACTTAGCCTTCAATCGATTGGGAGAGTTTACTCAAAAAGAGCACTTGTATTCATTCTCAATACGCTAAAGTACTTTCCCTTTACGGGCTTCTAATTTCCCTTTACGGGCTTTTGACGTGCGTTTATCTTTTTTAGTATCATAAGAATTTATTGATAAATCCGATGTCAAAGAGGAGTTTTTTTTTTTATTTTTTTTTTTTATGTACAATGTGGTCTTTTATTAGTTTCTTGCTTTCTATTACATTTTATAATTGAGTGCAATGAATTACTCGTTATCCCAAAAAAAAAAAAACTTTGGCTGATAATTAGTACCATCCCCACTTGTAGGATAATGAGAAGTCATGTCCCACCATGTCCATATATAATGCAGTTTGGGTTTACGTACCATAATTGTGTCCTTGGATTCCTTCAGTCTTTTCCATAATCAACTTGATATCTTTGACTAATTTGAACCATTTTCTCTCGATTTCCTCACTTATTTGGATGCCGATCTCTTCTCTAAATTTTGTTGATTTACATTTTTTTAGATAAAATATTTAAATTTTAGTGACGGTCCACGTATAAGAATTTGAAAACTAAAAATATCACTGATTAAGAACAATAAGCGGAAAAGAAATTTTATCTTGCATGCTAAATTGAGTGCGGAATTTTGAGAAATTTTATGTTGTTTCTTATACTTCAGTCTTTCACAAGTTTGTGACCCACTATGTTATTGTGCTCAAAACGCGCGGTGCCGCTGTGGCACAATAATTACTTATTTCCGTCCTTGTTGCGCTTGTAGGTACGTGTCTTAATTGTGTCGATATTTTTATGATCAAATAAATTCACGGCACAAATGTTTGCTCAAAACACCATTATATATAACTCCTTAAAATATATATATTTATATATATATATATATGTTATTTCTTCATACAAAGGCGGGATTAACCCGCAACCTTCCATTTTCACCACATATGTTATATATATATATATATATAATAATAATATCCAACATATTTGATCTTGTCTTCAATACACATACATTCCATTTTCCCAATGTATATATTTGTTCTAAAATCAATCCTCGTGAATTTTCTTAACATATATATATATATACACACACACACACACACACACACACACACACACACATATATATACACTAGTATGGAGACGTGTCTAGGCCTCACTAGTAATAAAAACATTTTTACTTTTTGTTTTTGTAAATATTTCGTATGCAGCTATTTGAGGGAAAAAAAATAGAAAGTATTACTTCTCTTTTTCAATTTATATGCCAACACAACATAAAATTAAACAGCTTCAACTTAACATATGAAGTAAATAAAAAGAAAATTTATAAAAAATAATCAGAAACTTAATAAAAACTTTTAAATTTTGATCAAACACTTCTTTATACCTATTTAGTATTAAACATAAAAATAAAATGCAATATCATCTAAAAATAAAATAAAATAAAATGCAATCAACTTAAAATACTTCACAATTTCATAAAATTTAACAAATAGAGAATAGAAATAAAAAAATATAATTAAATTATTAATATAAAAGTTCACAAATCTCTATAACATTTGATTATATAGGTAAGTTCACATATTATGTTAGTTATTGAAGCTATGAACAACTAAATAGGGCATACATATAGGAAAGTTAAAAGGCATTAGTAGAAAGTTAAAAACAAGAGGAGATAAAAAGAATGACAACAAAAGATATAAATTGATGTGTGACGTGTAAGTGAACAAATTAGTCATGAGGACTAACTTTAAATCATTAGATTTGAACTAAATGATAAGAAAGTTAAATTGAACGGCTAAATTGGTTTTATTTAATGGTTGAACGACAAAAAAATTCTCTTCTTATATGAGTTATAGATATATATAGAAAAAGATCCTAAAAAATATATACTAACAAAATTATAAACTTGAAAAATTGAAAAATTGAACCTTTGTTAATGTAAATTTCATAATATTTATATATATACAACTTCTTAAGATACATGTTAGAGAATTGGGTTGGACATCTGAAAATTGGAAGTGAGAAAATATGGAAACGATGATTGGATTTGCTAACAAATTATACAGACAAATTACCCCAAGATACAATAAATCCAGAACATGATATCTAGCAATAATACAAGGTTCTAGAATAATTTATGAAATCTAGAAATTTTGAAGTATTAATAAAGACACGGGGTTGTCTTTTCATGAGCGGACACAACGTTATAACTCATGCAACCTTTCACGCAAAAGTGTCCTTTTATAAAACAACATGACTATTGTAATATATATGTTTGTTTGTAATAGGTTTTCAGTTTTGTATGAAAATATACAACCAAACAACAAAATAGTTCATAATAATTCAAATCACACACTTCAAAATATTAACACAATCGGGTCAACACTATGATGCCAAGTTCTCAACACTACAGTACTGGAATGATGCCCATTGGGTGTCGTGGTGCCAGCCTAGAACCGAGGTTCTAGGTTCTTTGTCTTGACAATGAACTGTGCACTAATTCCAATGTTGTGGCTTTAAATTTCTAATGCTGCGACACTAGATGCTGGTTCCAATTAGAAAATGTATGTTTTCTTTTTCTTTTTTTTGTGTGACCTTTGACTTTAAACATTTAAGAGATATACTACAATCTGTCTTACAATACCTATGTATAATATATATTAAATTATCCCAAGAAACGACCTTGGTAGCTTTGCCATCTCATAGAGCCATTAGTATCCCTGATAAAAAGAATCAAACATCAAATGGTTTGAATGAATGATATATCAGGAGCTGAGTTGACTTCATTCCCAATATTGTAATAGAACTGCGGGCGAAGTGACCATGTGATCATGGCTTTCGACACAACATTTATCCAGACAAGCTCATTGGCTTTTCAAGTAGAGAAAGGTGGAAAAGATTTTGTAGGGGGTAATCCTAGGATGAAAAAATGTGTATATAAAATGTAAATACCTGGACAATGCCATATCTCAAAACAGGAGAAGTAGACTGATTGTATAGATCGATACCATATCTTAATCTAGGAAGTGGTTCCTCTACAACACAAAATCTGATAGTAGAAGAAAGAAGAGTCTCGTTCGACCTCTTTCCAAGATTTGATGATTCTATACCAACTTACCAAACTGGCAATTTCTCGTTCTATTGGATAGTTGTGAGTCCCATTGACTGAGATTGGTTCACTTCATCCTACCTTAACTGCTTGACTTCTTCTTCTATCCTATTCCTAGAAAATATTCTATCTTAACTAGCTCGTGAGCAACGATGATTAAAGAAGAGGATGAAATGCCTGACTTCAATCAAAGACAGGTAAAGGGAAACGAAGATCAGTCTTTCTCCTCTGCAAAGCTATCAAAGAAGAGGAATAGAAAGATTAATAATAAGCTAATAAGCTTTCACTTAGGAACAGCCTTATTTTCTCTATCTGCTTTGTCGAAGCCAAAAGGAGATCTTTTTGTATCGGCATGCCATTACTACTTGAATGAATACCTTCATTTGGGTTAGCTGCTTGAATAATCAATTGAAAACCTATCTTGCTTGATATCTAGCTCGCTTTCCTAATTGATTGAAAACCTATCTTGCTTGATATCTAGCTCGCTTTCCTAGTTGATTGAAAACCTATCTTTCTACTTTTTCTTTCTCGCCTGATGGCACAAGCAGGCCTATGATCGATCTATGTGAACTACTTGATATCTTGACACAATCACTACTATGACTAATTAATTCTATAAGAGATTGGGAGTTCTTTCCTTTACTTCTTCTACCAACCCCCATCTTCAAAGCCCTATTTGACCTTGAGACCTGGCGCACAATGTTGAGTTCTACTTGAAGTGGATCACTAGCTGGAGTGGAGAACAGAGGATGGAACTTTTTTTTTGTGCAAAAGAAAAGCAACTTGAAGCTGGCATTCTATGCCTACAGTTGATAGCCCTTGTTTTAAACTGGCCTTAAGTGAGCAATGTCATTTTATTGTCAAAGCGTCTATTTTCATGCTGATTATTTGAATGTCTTTGACCGATGAAACTTCACTTACGCTTCGACCTTTCTCATTCATTGCCTTTACTTTTCCTGTTGAAATTTTCATGTAGGGGACTACTGGAATAGAAAGAATGATCATTGAATGGACTTGTCGTACTTGAGGGAGGAAAACACTTAATTGGCTTACGGACTATCTTTTATTAGGTTGCTCTACGTTCCATCTCTGGATTAGGTTGATGGAACTGGGTCTTTATTACTTTGTTGACTTGTGGTGGCAACTTAAATTCACCGTTTGATCTAACCAGCATACCTTGAATCACTCATAGTGGTTATCGCTCTTGCTCGTCTTACCAGCCCCTTTGCTACCGCTTTTTAGGACAACTAGACAGATTTGTTTTTAGAAGATAGCTTGTTTGGACTAGTTACGGACTCAGGCACTCTCTGTTCCTCAGATTCCTTAAGTGAATCTGTCTTTATTTACCTCATACACGCAAGCTACAATCATTAACAACGATTTTGTTTAAATCGAGCTCTTCTTTGTTCTATTTCTACAAGCGAATAGAACTTCAAAGAAGAGTTTATTTATCAAATCACTCTGCCCTTTCTCCCTATGATTAGCTATACCTATATTAGCCCAAGAGCTCCTTCCCTGATACCTTTTTCCCTTCCTTTTCTATCCGCTTATGGAGGGGCTACTCTTAAAAAGCTAAGTTTTAAGGTCTATTCAGTCTTACTACTCCCCTTCAGTTCTTGGACAAGGCTTTTACTCTTGATACCTAATGGAAGGCACATGCTAGCTCCATGCTGGAAGAAGTCGTTGTTAAAAAAGTAGTACGCAGTGGAATTTTAAAAATTTTAGACTAGAGTATTTTTTAAAATACAAGTTTGATAAACTATATGTATAAATTAATCAGATCTTACTAATCTCGTTTGCCGAAAAGCTTCTGTAATTTGTAAAGAGAAAGGCGTTCTATAATAGCCTTACAAACTAGTCTTCTTTGCTATTCTCTATCCACAATCAAAATGCATGTGGGCACACAACGTAAAGCTCTTCCCAGGTGACTCTCCTTCTAACCAATAGAGAAAACCCAGAACTAAAGTTCATGATTCGGGAACAATAGCTATCAAGGAGTTGTAGAGACTCACAGACTAGAGTATTCACTCTTAATTCCTCAACTGATCTAAATAATTTATAGGTCTCACTTCCTATTTATAGAGGTTAGGCCCAAGGATTAGTCCTTATCAGATAAGGCCTCAAAAATTCAAATCAAGATCAATATCTATTAAAAATCATGTCTAAAAATGAGTGATCATAAATCGTTTGGTCGGCAGGCTGAATTGGTAGATTGGTCTGCCAAACTTACTCCATCAGCAGGCCAAATTTAAAGATCGACCTATCGAACTTATGATAAATGATCCCTGCGAATCTTTTATTTTCCACCTAAAATTCTTATGATAGAGCCTCAGTTTTAACTCAAATAAACGAATAGAGAAGTTATCTGATTAAAACAGTCATATCTAGATAATCTATAGGAAAATAAATATTTTCAATAATTCAACAAGTTTATCTTGGATTAATTTACTCGAAATTAATTTAACCGATAAACAGACATGAATTATCTGATCCCGATATTCAACAAGTTTATCTTGAATTATTTTTCACAAAATTAATTCAAAAGATAAAGAAACATGAATTATTTGATCCTATCAAATTTTAGCCAATCTGACAATTTGGCACAGGTCACCAATTTATTGAAAAAGCATGTCGTATCGTTATGGAATTTATTATGAGCTAACAAAGAAAACATAATGGACCTATATAGTTCAAGCTTCCAACAATTATGAAACCCAATATCCCAGATATACATTTCATAATTATCAACTCTAACGTTACTCTACTAAAAGCTTAGAGCTGCACTCTTGAATTATATAGAATTATGAAGCCGAATAGCTAAGTCTCCATGGTATATCATAATGTATCGTATCCCTATAGGATATCCATAATCAGCTTCAGGATAAATGTTATCTTACCTTCCCGATTATTTTTCTCTTTCGTTCCATTATCTCACCATCGGAAAACTTACCATCCAAGAACAGTATACCATTTGGTTACACCTATATATTTAAATGGTTGAGTGCTTTAGTTTCCAATTATAGGATAACGCATATAAAAGGATATCATCGACTCCTAAAGATGAGCTATGGATTTTGTATTTATGAATAACAAGTCTATGCTATCAAGAGTCATGTCCCCAAGGTACCGATATGCGTACCATCATAAAATATGGATGTTGCCCTTTGGTACTTCAAACGACATAAGTCAAGACAACGGGCCCACTATTCATGTTAGGATTAAGATACTACACATATGATTGTCTAAAGTGAATTGATTTGCGATGACAAAATTAGTAATCTAAATCAATTACACTTTATGTCCTGATCTAATACATCGTCACCTATGGCAATGCACCAATATTTCTATTCGTGGAGTCCACCTCTAATGGCCAAGACAAACCATCTCCTATTAGGGATATAGATAACATAACAATCTTTGCATGAATAAAGTGCCCAACTTTATTCCCTCGATCACGGATCTTATAATTTAGACTGTCACCTTTAGAATCATGTCTTCCGCATAATTTGTCCATCATATACTTGATTCCAAAGGTTTAGATTGACAGTCTCAGACTTTTATTTGCTTATCATATATTCAATAAATATAAACATAAAGAGGACAACAATTTGGTATATGAATAATAAATAAATTCTTTATTGATAAAAATGTCTCCAAAAAACATATTACATTTTTAATCCTTAAGGCCTGCACTAAGTGGTAAATATGACAAATCCTACATCCCCATAGCTTCACATGCCTCTTCAAAACTCTCATAGTTAGTGTCTTCGTGAATGGACAGCTAAATTGTCCTTGGTTGTGATTTTGCCTACAAGGACATGCCCACCCTCAACAAAGTCCTTTATCACATGATACTTTTGATCAATATACTTACTTTTCTTGTGAAATCTTGGTTCTTTAGTATTAGCTACCACCGCATTGTTATCACAGTACAACGATACCGTCTTATCCATACTAGGAAGTACCTCAAGATCCCCAAAGAACTTGCAAAGCCACACTGCTTCTTTCGAAGCATCATTGATTGCCACATACTCGGCCTTTATTATTGAATCCAAAGTAAAATCTTGCTTCACACTTCTCCAAACAATGGCATCACCGCCCAGAGTAAACACAAAACCTGAAGTTAGTCTTTTTGAATCCAGATAGGATTGGAAATCCGAGTCAGTATATCCTAGATGTGTTAAATCCTCACCCAAATACACAAGCATATACCCTCAAGTCCTTCTTAGGTACTTGAAAATATGCTTGATCATAACCTAGTGTTCAGTCCTAGATCTGACTGAAATTGACTGACAATCCCAACCGCATGACAAATATTCGGCCGTGTGCAAAGCATAGCATGCATGAGACTACTCACTGCCGAAGCATAAGGCACCTTCTTCAAGTATTCTCTTTCTTCCTCAGACTTTGGAGAGTCTTTCTTAGAAAGAGTAATTCTAGACCTAGATGGTTGCCTATCTTTCTTGGAATCCTACATTACAAACCTTTTGAGAATTTTTTCTATGTAGCCTGCTTGGAACAAAGCTATTATTTTGTTCTTCCTATCCTGAAAGATTTGGATACTAAGAACAAAATTAGCCTCACTTAAGTATTTCATGTCAAACTGCTTGGTTAACCATAATTTAACCGATGACAATGCCCAACATCATTGCTAATTAGCAGAATGTCATCTACATAGAGTAGTGGAAAAACCACCGTCCTATCCTTAACGTGTTTGTAAATACATGATTCATCCATATTTTGTGCAAACCCATAAGTCTTGATCACTTGATCAAATCTTATGTTCCAAAAACAAAAAGCCTGTTTAAGTCTATAAATTGACTTTAGCAGCTTACAAACCTTACCTTCCTAACCCTTAGTCTTTAACCCATTTGGCTGTACCATATATAAGGACTCATCAAGATAGCCATTTAGAAAAGCCGTCTTGACATCCATCTATCAAATCTCATAGTCAAGAGCAGTAGCTATGGATAAAAGAATACGGATGGACTTAAGAATGGCTACAGGTGAAAAGGTTTCCTCATAATCGATTCCTTATTTTTGCGTGTATCCCTTGGCTGCAAATCTAGCCTTGTAGGTTTTGAATTTTCCATCCACCCCTCTCTTTCTTTTATAGATCCACTTACACCTGATGGGTTTTACCCCTTAAGAAAGGTCTATAAGTTCTCAGACCCAATTAATCTCTGTAGACTTTATCTTTGTGTTCATGGCCTCTGTCTAGAGTTTTGAATCAATATCTTCCATAACCTCTTCGTAAGTGTAAGGATCCTTATCATGTTCAACCGGTTCAGCCAAGAAGGCCTTACTATTGAACATATACCTCTCAGGTTGACGCTTAATCCTCCTACTACATCAAAGCCCTTAGGTTGTTGTTCGGGTTCGGTTGGTTTTTCTACACCGATTGGAATGTTTTCATTCGAAACCCACAGAGTGTTCGAATCACTCGCTAACTCCTCAAGCACCACTTTGCTTTGATGCTTAAAGTCCTCCATGTAACTACCTCAAGGAAAGTTGCATTAGTTGAAACCACAACTTTATTTGCCTTTGGGTTATAGAAATAACCCCTTTAGTCCCTTTTGGATATCCTACAAACACACAAACTTCCAAACGTGCTTCCAACTTATTCGCTTCCTTAAATAGGACATGAGTCGGACATCCTCATAAGCAAATATGGTTTAAGGATGTCCTTTTCCCCATCCACAACTCGTGAGGAGTTTTAGGAGCCAGTTTTAAAGGCACATTGTTCAAAAGATAACATGCAGTTTTTAGTGCATATCCCCAAAAGTACAAAGGCAATGATGAATAACTCATTATGGATCTAACCATGTCCAACAAAGTCCTATTCCTTTTCTTAGCTAAGCCATTCTGCTGTAGAGTGCCCAACATAGTCAAATGGGATAAAATCTCATTCTTTAATAAGTGTCCCAAGAACTCATTAGAAATGTATTTACCACCTCGATTGGATTGAAGTGCCTTTATGGGTCTACTCAGTTGCTTTTCTACTTCAGTCCAAAACTCCCTGAATTTGTTATAAGTTTCGCTTTTGTGGTGCATTAGGGACACATACCTATACCCTGAGTAATCATCAATAATGGTGACGAAATACTTATACCCTCCTCGTGCTTGGATGTTCATTGGTCCGTAAACATCACTATGCATAAGTTCTAGAACCCCTTCGGCCCTATTGCCCTTAGACCCAAATGTTCTTTTGGTCATTTTACCCTTCAAACAAGATTCACATTGTGGTATATATTCTACATTTAAGTGACTTAAAGGTCCATCCCCTACCAACCTTTGAATCCTATTTAGGTTAATATGACCTAGTTGCAAATGCCAAAGATAAGTCTTATTAGAGTGAGAAGTTTTAAGTCATTTAGAGTTATTATCATTAATCTCAGTGTTCAGTAGTAACTCCAAACTTAGGTCTTATTAGAGTGAGAAGTTTTAAGTCTTATTAGTCGCAAATGCCAAAGATAAGTCTTATTAGAGTGAGACGTTTTAAGCCTTTTAGAGTTATTATCGTTAATCTCAATGTTTAGTAGTAAGTCCAATCTTTGGTCTTATTAGAGCAAGAAGTCTTATTAGAGTGAGAAGTTTTAAGTCTTATTAGTCGCAAATGCTAAAGATAAGTCTTATTAGAGTGAGAAGTTTTAAGTCTTTTAGAGTTATTATCATTAATCTCAGTATTCAGCAGTAAGACCAATCTTAGGTTTGATAAAATATAGATTATTTTGATCCATCCATCACAGATAAAAGATTTATTTTTACAAATCACCACTTTATTTTTAAAAAACACTACATAAGAGTCTTTAAATAAATTAGCTATAGAAATTAAATTCCTTTTAAGTTTAGGAACATAAAAACAAATTCACAAAAATAAATTCCTATAATTATCAAAGGAAAGATTGACGTCTCCCACTACTTCTGCCAACACCAAGGATCCATCGCCCATCTGAAGCATGAAGTCTTCTTGTAGTAGACTTCTTGTTTCTTTAAACCCCTGTAGAGAAACACAAACATGATTAGTTGCTCCACCCAAGTGTCACTGGATTCCTCAACCAAACAAGTTTCTAAAACCAAAAGATCACACCTACCTCCTTGAGAAAGGAAGTCTTAGCAATTCTTCTTAAGGTGCCTGATCTTTCCACAGAAGAAACACTTGAGCTTCCTTGTGTTCTTCTTTTTTTTCTTCTTGTTCTTGCCATTTGTAGGAATAGAAGACTTTCCGTTCTTGGCCCGTTGCTTTTTTCTATTCCCTAGGCTGGGATTGGAACCAAATGTGCTGCCAAGTTAGCCTCGCCACCCATAGAAGTTTCCCTAATCAAAAGTTCAAACTACTGTAATTGCTTCATCAACTCTGTTAAGGTCATATCTCATCTATTGCTTAAATTAAATATAGCCCTACACAGAATAAACTCCTTGGACAAGGTCTCAAAGACTATAGTCATTAAGTTTCAACATCAATGTTAGCTCCATTGGTCTAAGCCTAAGTGAGGTAACCCATGATGAACATCATATGCTCCTTTACGGATGTCCTCAGTCTTTGTTTGTAGTTTAAGAGTTTTCGAAGTGCCCCTTGCCACTTTGCTAGGGCTTAGCCTCCAAACATGTCTTTAAGATTATCTAAGATCTACCTAGTAGTCTCATAATCTTCATATTGAGCCTGCAACATGTTATTCATGCTAGCTATAACATAACAACGGGCCTAATCATTAGCATCTTTCTAACAATTATACGCTTGGATTTACTCATTAATGGAATCTCCCGTAGGCTCGGGAGGACATGGCGTCATCAGCATAAATTTTAGTTTCTCAAAGGAGAGGATGATGTTTAGGTTCTGGTTTCAATCATTATAATTCTCATCGATTAATTGACTTTTGTCGATTATCGATGATAACGCGTTTTTGGACATTTTTAATCTACAATTAAGAATCATATACCAAACATAAGCAAACATACAATAATAATTAAGATAACACAATCAAGGAAAATATACAAATGTGTTAATGTGTCAAACCTTAAAAATATCACAACTTTACAACGATAATTCCCAACTCAGAATTCAACAAGCCGCCTAGGGGAGACTTGCCAAATTCAATTAGGAGCACGGATCCCCTCTTGATTAATATATGCCATCCAGAACCCGTATGATCTAGCATATATTAATAATCGTTTCTTTGGCCATCAATTCTATTAACAGACCTCCTAAGAGAGGTTAATTATAAAGTTAACATGAGTGTATAACCATCGTTTTAATATTTTATCCATGATTTATAATCACCACCTAAGGGTGTGCAACCATAAATCATGCTAAAATACCTTATCCTCTCGGAGATCCAACCCAATACATGATGAAGTCCCTTCCTAAGGGTCGAAACCACCATATGCTACCTGTAGACCAACGATGGAGGCTGTAGGTCTTCTCTTCGAAAACCTTCTCCCATTCAATATTTTGAAACCACGGTTTTATTTTGAGAACATGCATGAACAATTTTTAATGAGCGGCGCTCCCTATTCTATATGACATATTAACAATATACATGGTGAATTGCATTATATTGCAGACAAGCAAAGCAATCATGCAAAGCCACAAGCAAAATAATAATAAATAACCGTAATATTATAGTTCTACCCTAGAGAAAAGAAAATAAAGATTACAAAAGATAATTCAAAACATATTATTGACTCTTCATCCTTGAATCTTTAAATATTATCCTTCTTTATGTATCTTCTATCTTCAAGTCTTCAATCTTGTATAGATCAAATACACCATATTTTTGGTCATATCTAATTTTAATGTTTCTTAGAATTTCCTAAAAATAAAATCAAAACTGCACCAAAAAAGTAACTTTTTTGAAAAAATTTATAGCTTTCTGCCAGCATGCCGATCTATGCAATTGAATCACTGGTCATGACCCTCCGGCCTGCCAGACTTTATAGGTCAGCTTGCCCGTCATGACAAATCGGCCTGCCAAATTAGAAAGTTTGGCCTGTCGCCAGAGCCATTTGATTTTTTCCCCGTAGATGGCCTGTTGAGCCTGAAGTTCAGCCTGTTGATCTGTGACCATTGGCTTGCCGGACCTGAGGGTTCGGCATGTCAATCGACCAGAAATCACATTTTTCAAAAAATACAGTTTTTAATGCAATTTATCAATTTTATTTCAGTAATTCAAAAACATAAAATTAGAGACTCAGAAAATACCTGTGGAATGCTATCATCTATCTTCTAGATCTGTCTTCTCCAAATGATTATTTAATTACAAAATTCTTACAAAATTAAATAAAAATTCCTAGACGGAGATGATAGTTAGCTATCTAATTACATGAAAAACCTAAATACATATTCTAACCTCTAAGGAACCATAACCGACATTAATTAATTAATTAATAATTAAATAATAATTTAATTAACCATAATTACTTAATAAACATGCATCGTATAATCCATGCAACATATAAATATATAGAAACCCTAGAGTGCCAACTCTCTAAAAAAATTAAATTCAAGCATAGGAGGGATTAAGATCACACAATTTATGCATATTGCATGATCACAAACTTGCAAATTTATATAAAAACCATGACTCTGATACCAATTGTTGGAAAAGTAGTACGCAGTGGAATTTTAAAAATTTTATACCAGAGTATTTTCTAAAACATAAGTTTGATATACTATATGCATAAATTAATCAAAACTTACTAACCTTGTTTGCCGAAAAGCTCCTGCAATTTATGAAGAGAAAGACGTTCTAGAAGAGCCTCAACCAACTAGTCTTCTTTGCTATTCTCTATCCACGATCAGAATGCGTGTGAGCACACAACGTACAGCTCTTCATAGGTGACTCTCCTTCCAACCAATCAAGGAAACCAAGAGCGAAGGTTCGTGATTTGTGAACAATAGCTCTCAGGGAGTTGCAAAAGACTCAAAGACTAGAGTGCTCACACTTAATTCCTCAACTGCTCTAAATAACTTATGAGTCCCACTCCTTATTTATAGAGATTGGGCCTATGGGTTAGTCCTTATCAGATAAGGCCTCAAAAATTTGAATTAGGATTAATATCTATTAAAAATCACGTCTAAAAACGTGTAATCATAAATCGTTCAGTCAGCAGGTCGAACTAGTAGATCAGCCTATCGAACTTACTCCATTGACAGGCTGAACCTAAAGATTGGCCTGCTGAACTTACGATCAATGATCCCTGCGAATCTTTTGTTTCCCACCTGATATTTTTGGGATAGAGATTTAGTTTTAATTCAAATAACCCAATAGAGAAGTTATCTAATCAAAATAGTCACATCTAGGTAATCTAGGAAAATAAATATTCCTGATAATTAACAAATTTATCTTGAATTAATTTACTTAAAATTAATGCAACCGATAAACATATATGAATTGTCTGATCCTGATAATTTAACAAGTTTATCTTGAATTAATTTTTCACAAAATTAATTCAACCGATAAACAAATATGAATTATTTGATCCTATCAAATTTCAGCCAATCTCATAATTTGACATGGGTCACCAATTTATTGGAAAAGCATGCTACATCGTTACAAGATTTATTATGAGCTAACAAAGAAACCTAATGGACCTATATAGTTCAAGCTCTCGACAATTATGAAACCCAATATCTCATATATACATTTCATAATTATCAACTCTAACATTACTCTAATAAAAGCTTAGAGCTGCACTATTGAACTATATAGAATTATGAAGCCGAATAGCTAAGTCTCTATGACATATCATAATGTATCGTATCCCTATAGGATATCCATAATCGGCTTAAGGATTAATTCTATCTTACCTTCCTAATTATTTTTCTCTTATGCTCTATCATCTCACCATTGGAAAACTTAACATCTAAAGACAGTATACTATTTAGTTACACCTATGTATCAAATGGTTGAGTACTCCAGTTTTCCAATTACAGGATAACACATATAAGAGAATATCATCGACTCCTAAAGAAGAGCTATGGATTTTGTATCTATGAATAACAAGTCTACGCTATCAAAAGTTATGTTCGTAACGTACTGGTATGCGTCCATCATAAAATATGGATGTCACCTTTTGGTACATCAAAAGACATAAGTCAAGACAACGGGCCCACTATTCATTTCAAGATTAAGATACAGCACATATGATTGTCTAGAGTGAATTGATTTGCCAAGAAAGAATTATTATTCTAAATCAGTTACACTTTATGCCCGATCCAATACATCGTCACCTATGACAATGCACCAATGTTTCTATTCGTAGGGTCCACCTCCGATGGCCAAGATAAACTATCTCCCATTAGGGATACAAACAACATAACAATTTTTATATGAATAAAGCTCCCAAATTTATTTCCTCGATTATGGATCTTATAATTTAGACCGTCACCTTTAGAATCATGTCTTCTGCATAATCTGTCCATCATATACCTAATTCCAAAGGTTTAGATTGACGATTTCATACTTTTGTTTGCTTATCATACATTCAACAAATATGAATGTAAAGAGGACATCAATTTGGTATATGAATAATAAATAAATTCTTTATTGATAAAAATATCGCCAAAAAACATATTACATTTTTACTCCTTCGGACATACATGTCTAACAATCATACGAGTCTTACTAAAACCAGGTGGCCAAGCTAATCCAATGAGGGAGGCTCATGGATGGATACATTGAAGATGGCAATGACGTATTCGTAAAGATGACCAGAGGAGTGAAGTACTCCTTGACTCTCTCCATCCATGGCTTTGTTTGATGAAAGTCTTCTTTGAGTTTGGTGTTCAAGGACTGGACTCTTACCGCTTGTGGTCGGTCAGAACGTCTCTCTCAAGGCAAAGAAAAGCAGAGGCCCACACATGGTGGTTTGAAATCGATTATTTATCAATGGCCCACCCTTTCTTTGAACCTTGTTAATGATCAAACTTAGAGATATAAATTGAGTGCCATTTGATGAGTAACTAAGAACAAAGGAGAGGGATATGGAAAGGATGAAGTAATGAAAGAGGAAGTGATTGCTAGTAGTAACGACTTGTCACGATCCTTTGGTTCATATAAAATCCATGTCCTAGGTGTATTAAAAAACATTCTTTTCGTTAAGCGTATATAATAAAATAGAGTGAAAGGGTCCACCCTAAAACCAAGGGGGTACTAACTAACAGTTGAGTCCTCTTTGAACCTTGGGAGATAGTTGCCCATTATATGGCTCACTAACTTCACTTGCCTCTATGAGAGACTTAGTCCAGGCAGGTTCGGATCACTTACAATACACGCTCTACGAAGGGAGGGGTTGGTGGGTTAGGAATATTTTCAATAGAATTCTTTTCCTATATTTATTTGTTCGATAAGAAATGCGAGTCTGTTTGTGCACTTTCTCCATCCTATCTATCAAAATGATCAAAAAGGAAGGCGAGCTTGCTTCTTATTCTTGTGTTCGATCTTCCATCTCTGCCCTACTCATTGTCACCTATGTTGAAGAAAGGTTTACCCTGTAGAGAATGAAGAGGAGCCAAGGATCTTCCTCACAATAGTGCTTCTTGAGGATCCACTCTCCCCTTAAATAAGTATGGCCTTGTTAGCCTGGGCAAAGATAGGGATAAGGAATAAGGATTGAAGCCCCCTTAACTCTACCAGGGACTAGATAGGGGTTAGCTCTATAAATGTGTAGAGCTAAATGTAGTATGGTGTAGTAGTAGGCACTTTTACCCCCCTTCTTGGCTACAAGATCACTCCAATGTTTTGGGTGCTATAGACCCCTTGCCATCCATTGTAGTATAGCCATTTCATGAGTGGAAGGGCTAAGCATAGTTTTTTTTTTAGCAAATGTTTAATGAAATATATTCTTTTTTTAGAATTTAATATAAAAATAGAAATATGATAGGATAGATAGATGGATCTATCTTTCTATTCATACATATTACAAAAAATGGATTTCTTTTATATAGTTAAGTAGCGTAGCAAGAAGACCCAAATCCTTGATTTGGCCAGGAAAGACTGCACTGCTTTGGGCCTAGGAAGCGAAGGGAATCCTGGTCCCACTAGCACCGCTCTCCTCCTCGAATCTTGATTGTTGAATTGTGCTTCCAACAGTGAGGATAGGTCCACACGTATGCTTCTAGCCACTACATTAAAGGAGATCTCAAACCCAAAATTGCAATTTCAAGAGCGAATCTATTGTGAAGAAAAAGAGAAAAAATGTTAAAACATGTTCAATTGATTCAAGATTTCCACGATTCCACAGTAAAAAAATGATAAAAAAATTAAGAAATAGTAAAATCTATGCTTTATAAATATCGAGGCCAGAGGCCTCTGTTCTTAACCCTTCATATATGCAGAATAATAATACAGTGTAAATAGTTTAGTTTTTAGTTAGTTTTTATTCTAGTTTTTAGTCTATGTTTTTTTAAAATATTTCTCAGTTTATGTTGTAAAAATTATGCCCAATAATATTGTAGTATTTTGTTCATTATGTCCTTTTAATTTCCTTTTTAACTGAGGAAGGGGGGACTCTAACAAAATCACCTTAAATATTTTTTTGGTTTTTCTTTTTTTTTTTTTAAGTAGTTATAATGCCAAAATATTTTCTACAAAATTTAGGATTTTAATAATTTTTTAGCTAGAACTCTATGAAAATTCCAGTTTTAATTTATCAACGACATAGACTAGCACGGATAATACTTTAGAGGAACTTGATTAGCCATAGATAGAGGATGGCTCTGTAATACTTAACTTTTTATTTTGGTTGTGATTTTAGTAAGTTATATTGGAATCCTGCCCATTTATTAAGTTAAGTTTTTGTTGCATTATAGATATGGAATAACATAGTAAATACTTAGTAATTCTTGATTTATTGTTGATATAGGATAGCATAATGTATTCTTTAACCAATTACACTGAGTGGGGCTGCTCAATTGGTACTCATGAAGGAAATAAGAACCTCTTAAGGGAGGTTTGAGGTTCGAACGATGAGGGACGTGAAATAAATCCCTGAAGGACTAGTGGGTTCCAGAGGGGACAGTACGGATGAGTGGGCCCGGATAAGCCGCAATAAGAGCCAATTATGTCGGGGCCCGACCTACGGGCCTCATGGGGGCTTGAGTAGGGCTGGGTACGCCACAATAAAATTGTAAATAAAATTGTTGACCCAACTTTGGAGAATGATAATAAAGTTAATAATATTGAGGGGAGTTCTAAGAAAAACAATGTTGTTTCTAAAGAGAAATTTGTTCCGAAAGTTCCTTATCTACATGCTTTGCCTTCAAAATAAAACTTTGATAAGAATGCTGAAAGTTTTTGTCTTTTCAAGCAAGTTAAAATTAACACTCCACTTTTAAATGCAATTAAACAAGTTTCATCTTATGTTAAATTTTGAAAGGTTGTTGTACAATTAAAAGAAAGTATAATGTGACGAAAACAACATTTTTAGCTGAGAATGCTAGTTTCTTCATTCAACATGATTCACTATTGAAATATAAAGATCTAGGTTGTCCCACAATTTCTTGTATCATAAAAAACACTCAAATTGACCATGCATTGTTAGATCTTGGTGCTAATATCAATCTTTTACCTTATTCTATTTATCAACAATTAGGTTTAGCTGAACTTAAGCCAACTTCTATCACACTTTAGTTAGCTGATTGACAAGTAAAAATTCCAAGAGGAATAATTGAGAATGTGTTAGCTCAAATTGATAAGTTTTACTTTCCAAAGACTTTATTGCTTTGAATACACAACCTATTTCCACTTCAAATTTTCAAACCCATGTTATTTTACGACATCTATTTCTTGCACCTTCAAATGCTTTGATAAATTGTAGAAATAGTATCTTGAAATTGTCATTTGGAAATATGACTTCTGAATTCAATGTGTTCAATACGTTGAAACCATCTGCTGATTTGGAAAATTATGAAACTGAACCAATTGAGAAAGATCAGTCTTTGGTTGATGAAGTATATGAACTGCAAATTTGATGTTGAAAAAAGGTGACACCTATAAATCTAATTTTGGAAAGTATAGTTTTGTGAATAAAGATTCTATTTTGAAAGAAAATAGTCCTGATCCAAAAAAATGTGAAGAAAGTGCTTGGAAAATTTTTGAAAAGAGTCCATTTATATCTAAACAATATTCATGCCATACTGAATAACTTTCTGGTTTAGATAGCATGGATGTTGACCCATTTTCAAATGTAACTTTGTGTTCTTTTGTTTTTGGTTTTTTAGTGTGCTATTTTTTTTATTTTGTGAGTTGTTTTTCTTAAAATTTGAAAGAAAATGATTACAAAAATTATAAAGAAAAGGGGAAAAAAAGAGTAGAAAAAAGTTCAAAAATATATTTTAGGGATTACAGATGTTTATAGTAGGGTTTTATTATGTTCTTTTAATGCTTAGAACTTTGAACATTTTAGTAATTTGAATGGTAGGAAGGGCTTTCTTTTTAGTCTATTTGTTTCATTCCTTTTTCATAGTGTATGTGTCTTTGATTTGTTATTTTCTATTTTAAATTGCTTGGCAGATGTAGAGGATTATTTCCTTTTTCACCTTTTTCCTCTCTATTGTTGCAGTTACATATGATAATGCAATAGCAGAACAAGGATACTATGAAGGCATTGTTGAAGTTTACCAAACAATGACATCATGGATGAAGAAATTTGAACACTTAGCCTTTATGTTGGTTATTACAGCTGGGTTTTCTAGTTCTAACTTGTGGCTTTTTGATAAACTTTCAATGTCGCCATGATGTCGCCATTGTATACACATGCCGACATTACCTATTGGATTACAAAGGTTAACTTAGCATCACTAGTTGTAGCAGAAAGAGTTAATCCAGTCATCATAAGGAAATTTTTTCTATCATACCTTCCTTGTAAGCGATAAGACACCTTTGGTGTGAGATGCAGTTGTTGCCTAAAGGATTTATCGATGGAGAGAACATTCATAGCTTCCCCAAATGTGGACACATTTATCACTTATACTGCATTGAAGATTGTGTGATGAATGGTATGACAAGGTGTCCTTACTACATGGGTGTTTTTATTAATGATTAATAGAAATGTGACTTAGCACACTATGACTTAAAGTGCAAACTTTTTGTATTTTCACTAAGAATGTTGAATTATGTAGAACATTTACTATGATGATCGGTGCCCTAGGTAAAAAATAATTTAGCGTATTTGTGATACTCTTGGTGAAATAAATAATAATGTGAGTATTTAAAGTATTAATGATGGTTCTTACTTTCATTATTAATGATTGTATATTAGTAAACATGTGGTCCATGACTATTAGAACTAAATCTTGGAATTAGGCATATATGGAGTTTATATGTAGAAAGATCTTATTTGAAGACTAATAGTCCAAATTATATAGTCCGCAGTCTATGTATATAGTTGGGCACTTTATACATGCTATGGTTGTAATGGGGATCTACATCCAATTAGGGAGATGGTTTATCTTGGCCGCTAGAGCAAATTGACTCCATGGTAGACACATTGTTGGGGAAGACCTAATGGCGGTTGCAAACTTGACTGGACCTAAAGTTGAATTGATTTAATAATGAATCCGTTTAACTTAAATCAATTCTCTTTGATAATCATTTATGTGTCATCTTAATCCTAAAGTAGATTCACGACTTTATTTTTGTAGATTCTGTCATTTGATATGCCAAAGGCAAAAGTTTCGATGAACAAAGGCTCCATTGTCGGTATATTGGAGATGTAACCTATATTAGACGAAAGCATAATCCATACACACAGAATCCATTGCTCTTTATCAAAGATTCATTGTTATCCTTTCAAAGACATTATTTGGGTATTAGAAAATATAACGAGGCCTCGGTCATCTAGACACATATGGTAACTGGATGATATTCTATTTTGTATATGTTATAAAAAAATGAATTTTCTAATTGTAAAATAATGAAACTTTGAGATAAAATAATCGAAAGGTAAGAAGTAGAACTAAGTCATTCATCCAATTATGGATAACCTATAACGATACACATAAGATGAGAGGTTATGGACAAGAATAATAATATAGGAGTCTCATAATATAGTATATTATCAAGAGTGTAGCTTCTGGTTTATAGTGGAGAGACACTAAAGTTAATAATTAAACAGATAATTAATCGGGGTTAATTTATCTGCTATTATTGGAGCTTGATAATATATGCCCATCAGATTCCAATGTAGCTCACTAATTTCTTTATGATAGCTTAAGCAAATATAGATTAGCATGAGTAAGACAAAAGTATATGCAAGTCGGGGCACTAGGCCTGATAGGGCTTGTGAACCATAGTCTAGTTGGACTGCTAGTAGGCATGTGCCTGCTAGGGTTAGCGTCTGACTCTACATAATTTTTAGAGAATTAATTATTTATTCATAATTCAAATTCAACTAGGATTTAAATTAATTATTTAAATAATTAATTTCTAGAGAATTAATTATTTAATAAATTCTAGAAATTAATTATTTAAATAATTAATTTAAATCCTAGTTGAATTTGAATTATGAATAATAGATGATTATTCATAATTATTTAAATTAGATAATTATTTTAAACAATGAAATTCTAATTTAAATTGAATTGTTTAAATTGGAATTATCTTAGATGATGTAGATAATCATAGATCCCTACACTGTGAGTGGCTAAATTTTTTGTAGAGATAGACTCTGCTACTGGCGCTAACTTCAAGGGATAACAGAAAGAAAATTTGTCTCCCAATCCCAAAAGACTTCTAACTCCCCCTACTATTTCTATGAATAGAGACCTAGGGTCGTCATTTATTCTTAGATTGCTAAAAAGCAATTTTAGAGAGTGGAGCTATGTTCATTCACCTTTAATGCTCGTAGTTCCTCTAGCACATAGTCCAGTAGTTGTGGTGGAGATTTGTTGAGTTATGCCAAGAAAATAGGATTGAAGTTCTAATGGTAGAGACTCGTTCTTGAAGAATTGTTCAGTTAGAAGTATTGCTTCTAGTCTTCAAGTGGTATTTTAAATTATATTTAATTTATTGTTTATAGCATCATGAGTTAATATCCTGGTGACTAAAAAAATTTAAAATTCTGCTGCATCACCAAAAGTATTTTCTAACATACTGTTTAACATTGTGTCTATATAGCCCTACGACCTTTGGGGGGTTAAGCTCAACCCTAGCCCATCAAACGTGTCAAGCCAACCTAGCCTGCTATAGTATAGGGGACAAGGAGGAAAAGAAAGGAGAAAAATATACTTCATTGTTTGTAGACATTTATAGAAGGGCATTTTTTATGGTCTTTTAATGCTTGGAACTTTGAACATTTTGGTAATTCGAATGATAAAGAAAGCTTTTTTAAGTGTATTTGTTTTGACACTATTCTTGTAATGCATGTGCCTTTGATATGTAATGTTTTATTTTGAATTGCTTTAGGCAATTATAGAGGTTTATTTTCTATCTCACCATTTTCCTCTTACTGTTGCAATGACATCTGATAATGCAATAGTAGAATAAGGAGACTATAAGAGCATTATTGATGTTTACGAAACGATCACATCATGGATGAAGAAATTTAAACACTTAGCCGTGAAGTTGGTGGTTTCTAGTTCTAATTTATACGCCTTTGATATACTTTCGATGTCGTCATCATGTACACATGTCGACATTACCTGCTGCATTACTATAGGATAATTTAGCATCAGTAACTATAGTACGAAGAGTTGATCCAACCATAATAGGGACTTTTCCCCTTTGTACCTTTCATTGTGAAGGACAACATACCTTTAGTGTAAGCTACGGTTATTGTTTGGAGGATTTTACCGATGGAGAGAACATACGCAACATCCATAATTGTGGACATCTTTATCACTTAGACAACATCCAAGATTGGGTGATGAAGGGTATGACGAGTGTCCTTACTGCAAAGGTGTTTTTATTTATAGTTAATAGAAATGTGAATTAACAGGCTAAGACTTAAAGTGTTAACCCTTTTGTATTTTTACAAAGCATGTTGAATTCTATAAAATAGAGGACATTGTACTATTTAACATTGTGTTTGTCCTCAGCCTTGGCCCCAGCTCGACCAACTATAGTATAGGGTCGAGCAGGTCGAGCTGGGTCGGGCCACTATAGAGGGCAGGGCTAGGTTAGGCCACCCAATTAATATCTCTACAGTTTGACATTTACATATGCATTTGAATATGTGCGCGATTGATATTTCACTCTTATTTACCTTTAACAACAAACAAAAAAGAAAGAAAATGATTACGAAAATGAGAAGGAAAAGGGGGGAAATGAGGGAAAAAAAAGGAGGAAAATATATTTTAGGGATTAAAGACGTTTGTAGAAAGGCTTTATTATGTTCTATTAATGCTTGGAACTTCGAATGTTTTGGTAATGAAAATGATAGTGGAAGCTCTTTTTAGTCAGTTTGTTTCATTTTTGTTCTTGTCATGTGTCTCTGATTTGTAATTTTCCATTTTGAATTGCTTTTGTTAAGTGCAAAAGGTTATTTTTTATCTCACCCTCTCCTCTATACTATTGTAGCGACATCTGATAATGAAATAGTAGAACAAGGAGACTTGAAAAGCATTGTTGATATTTACCTAAGGATAACATCATGAATGAAAAAATTTAAACGCTTAGTCCTCGTGCTGGGTATGAAGGCTAGGTTCCTAGTTCTGATTTATGAGTTTTTGATATATTTTCGATGTCATCACCATGTACATTCGTTGACATTATCTGCTGCATTACCATAAAGATAATGTAGAATCAGGAGCTGCACAATAAAGAGTTTCTCTAGCCATCATATAGACATTTCCCATTCATACCATTCCCTGTGAGGGACAAGATATCTTTGGTGTGAGCTGCGGTTGTAGATTGGAGGATATTACTGATAGGGAGAGCATATGCAGCTTCCCCGATTGTAGACATTTCATCACTTAGACTATATTCAAGATTGGATGATGAATGGTATAACAAGGTGTCCTTGCTGCATGGGTGTTATTATCGATGATTAATAAAATGTGACTTAGCAAGCTAAGACTTAAAGTGTGAGCTTTTATGTATGTTAATTAAGAAAGTTGAATTCTCTAGAACAGAGGACATTTTATTGTTCAACATTGTGTCTGTATAGATCTATAAGCCTGAGGGTTAAGCCCAACCCTGGCCCATTTGATATGCTGGGCCAACCTTGCTTGCTATAGTATAGGGCTTGGCCGGGTTAGGCTGGGCTAGTATAAAGGGGTTGGGCTGGGTCAGGCCGCCCAATTAAAATCTCTACATTTTGACATTGTATGTAAATTCAAATACGTGTGTGCTCTATATTTGATTCCCATTTACTATTAAAAAAAGGCAAAGAAGAAAGAAAATGATAACAAAAATGAGAACAAAAATGGGGAAAAAAGAGGAAAACAAAGGAGAAAAATATATTTCAGGGATTATAGATGTTTGTATAAGGATTTATTTATGTTTTTTAATGGTTGGAACTTTGAACATGTTGGTAATTTGAATGATAGTGAAGGCTTTTTTTTTAGACTGTTTGTTTCATTCTTTTTCTCTATGTGTCTCTGATTTGTAATTTTTTTGTTTTGAATTACTTTTACCAAGTGCAGAGGGTTATTTTCTATCTCACCCTCCTCCTCTCTACTATTGCAGTGACATCTGATAATGCAATAGTAGAACAAGGAGACTTGAAAAGCGTTGCTGATGTTTACCAAACTATGACATCATGGATGAAGAAATTTAAACACTTAGCCCTCATGCTGGGTATTATGGCTGGGTTCTTGGTTCTGATATGGGGGTTTTTAATATACTTTCGATGTTGTCATCGTGGTCATGTGCCGACATGACCTGTTGCATTATCATAAGATAATATAGCATCAGTAGCTGCAGCACAAAGAGTTTATCCAACCATCATAGAGACATTTCCCCTTTGTACCTTTCCTTGTGAGGGACTGTACACATTTGGTGTGAGCTACAGCTATTGTTTGTAGGATTTTTCCAATGTAGAGAGCATACGCTTCATCCCTAATTGTGGATCTCTTTATCACTTTGACTACATCGAAGATTGGGTGATAAGGTTATGATATGGTGTCCTTACAACAAGGTGTTTTTATTAATGGTTGGTGGAAATGTGAATTAGCAGGCTAAGACTTAAATGCAAAATTTTTTCGATTTTCACTAAGAGTATAAATTCTTTAACATTTTACTATTTAACATTATGTTTGTATATATCATAATTGGAAAATGTTGAACAAAAGAAGAAAAGAAAAGAAAAAATAGAATATAAAAAATGATGGTTATATTGAGCAGGAATCCTAGAAAGCAGAATTTACCAATCTTATTGTAGCATTATGTCAAAGAACCAATCAAACTGAATGTTGTGGATAAAGAAAATTAACCACCTAAAAACTAATCCCACGACTAATATAAAGCAAGGAAATGAAGGAGAGGAAAAAAAAAAGGGGCCCCATTTAGTATTGTTTTCAAATGCTTTGTCACATATCTTTTAAACAAAAATTTTAAAAATACTCTCAACACAATTCTCTAAATATTAACATTTTCTAAAATGAAACCATTTTAAAAGTACTACCATTTTTTATCTTGGTAAAACGTGGTGATAGTAAAACTTAGTGATCTTAACATTTTTTAAGCTAAGTTTCTTTTATTTTATATTTTGAACATGCTCTTTGATATGAATATATATATATATATATATATATATATATATATATATATTAGTTGAACTCACGTGCATAGCATATAGGGAGTCATTTTGTAGATTCCATTTATGTTAAATTTTAATTGCCGTATAGTTATTTTTTAAAAAATTTATTTAATATTAGAGACATAAGATATATGAATGCATTTATTAAAACTCAATAGTTAAATAATGAGGTGAAAAAAGCTTTTAAAAAGAGACAAATTTTAAGGAAAAACAAAAAAACCCAACAATATTATTTTAATAGTAGCAAGCGAGAGTAAAAAAAGTATTCCAAAGAAGCATATAAAAAAATATAAAAAGTAACACATTTGAAAGAAGTAATTTTAATTTGAATAAATTTATTTTGATATGATTAAATGATAAAACAATAAAGAAGTAAAAGAAAAACAAACATGGTTAAAAAGTAAAAAAAAAATAAAATATATATATATATATATAATTTTTTTGAAAGGATAAGATTTTTTTTTTTTTTTTGGGCATGGAGTGAAAAGGAAAAAACAATGTTAAAAAAGCAAAAAAAAAAAAATTTGAAAAAAAAATGGGACGAAAAGGGAGTGACAAAAAAGGGGAGTGCACTTTTGATACAATAAGATAAGATTTATTATATGTCCTGAAAATATGCTGTAATTTACTAATTTAAAGCTTAATTATGCTATTTGGTTCCTTAAAAGAAAATACAAGAATAAGTTAGTTGCGATAATGGAGGGATTTGTAAAAATAACTTTTTGGGAAAAATTTTTTTGGTTAATGACCTTTTTTTTAGGTCAATTTTTGGCACAAAAAAAAATTTTTTTAGGCATTAAAACGGTTTTAGTTTTTTTTTTTATCATATTAAGATTCTTTACCCTGCTACAGTTATTTTTCTTATTTTTTTTAAAAAAATTAAGATAATTTACCTATATAAAAAAAACATATTTTTTAATTAAAAAACAATCATTTTTTCAATTCAAAATTTTTTTTTGGCCCTTCCTTCAAATTCTTACATAATGAGCCCTCCCCATAGCAGGGGGAGAAAGCCTACTCCAATAAAACATGTTGTACGGTTTTCCCAAGCGGCAAAAACACGAACATGAAGAGGTAAGGAAAACGAAAAAACAAAGGAGATAGAAGTCCTCGACAGTTGTCTCTCTATCTCGCCTTAAAAAAAAAAACCCCAAAATGAGCGTTTCTTCTCCAGCCAGGCCAGCTCTCTTTCTTACTTTTCCTCTTCTCTTTCTCTGCGATTTTTCGTCAATTTTAGTTTCTTCTGACTCTTAAATATGTGGGGTTTTGCAGTGCTTGCAGTTCTCTGGGATGGAAATCCTCGAGCTTGTTCTCACAGCCAGGGCTAGTTTCTTCTTCTGCTTGTGTTAGAGGATTTTTGGTTTCTTCTAGAAACAATTCTGCTCACAAGAAATTTTCTATATCATGCTCTTCATCATCTTCAGGTCTTCTTTTCTATCTATTACTTCTCTTAAAAAAAATTTAAATTCATTTTGGGATTGCTGTTTTGTTTATATGTAATGGGTTGTTATCCAATCTGGGTTTTGCTTTCAGTATTTGCGAAAGAGAATTTTAGTGTTTTAGTTGTTTAAAATGTATAACTAGGTAATAATATTTTTGGGTTTTAATAAAATGTGAATCTGGGTAATCCCAATGTCCCGTCTTTATTTATTTGGTTATTTTGTTTTCAAAGAATTGAGCTTGTAAGAGAAAAATGTTAGGTAGCTAGGAAGAATTTGATTGAGGAAAAAATATTAATGTTCACAAACATGTTAAGGCTAAGGAGAAACGTGGGAACCAATGGCCATGGAAGTTCTGAGTGAAATGGTTTCTGCACACTGGAATGCTGCACTCCGGTAGAACTTTAATTGGTTGGACAAGTTAGTATAACAACTTTGGGATCAGACAGTGCTTAGAATTTCCTTTAGTATCGTAGGTTTGCTTCCTTAAAGTCTGTGTTTAGATATCTCATATTTGGCTATTAAATTTCATAAATCAAACTAATACTACTTACATGTACCCGAAAATGGACATGGGCTAATGTTCTGGCCACAAAGAAGCTGTGAGATAGTATGATTAAATAAAATGATATACGCATAAGCGTCGTGGAGGCCTCTTTTCCGTGTCCATTGTAAGACTTGTGAAAATTGGAGGAACTATAATAGTTATTTGTAGTAAATATATATGACTTAAAGGATGTGTAGCTGGAGCTGTACAAAGCTTTAAGCCTGGGATCACCCCAACCCCTTCAGCCCCCCCTCCTCCAACCCTTGCCAACCGGGCTAGCTCCACCAGTTGGTCGTATTAGTACTTGAAATGACATGTTCCAATTTCAAAAGATGACAAGTCGCAATAGCTATGAGTTATGTTTGACTGTTTCATTTTGTTTTCATGTCATTCAGATCCTCTCTTGGTTAAAGCAGCAAGAGGGGAACCCATAAGTCGGCCTCCAGCATGGATGATGCGACAAGCAGGAAGGTATATGGCAGTTTACAGAAAGCTTGCAGAGAAACACCCATCCTTCAGACAGAGATCAGAGACAACTGATCTCATCGTGGAAATTTCTTTGCAGCCTTGGGAGGCCTTCCGTCCTGATGGAGTTATTCTTTTCTCAGATATACTTACCCCTCTGCCCGCATTTGGTGTCCCATTTGACATAGACGAAGTTAGGGGTCCCATTATTCAGTCACCAATTATTTCTGAAGAGGGCTTGAAGACTTTGCATCCAATTGACTTGGAAAAACTTCATTTTGTAAGGGAGTCCCTGAAAATATTACACAGTGAGGTGATGTTTATGTTCTTAGCATTTTCTAAAAAGAAAACCGAGTTATTAATTTCTAATTGATTATATACTTTTTTGATAGATCCTTCTGTATATTTTCCCCAATTTATTTAGGTTGGCAATCATGCTGCTGTTTTGGGTTTTGTTGGAGCACCTTGGACGATAGCTACATATATTGTTGAAGGGGGTATGACTCGCACATATACAACCATAAAGAGAATGTGTCATACTGCACCACATGTATTGAGGACTCTTCTGTCTCATCTGGCTCAGGCAATAACTGAATACACTGTTTTCCAAGTGGAGTCTGGTGCTCATTGCATACAAATATTTGATTCATGGGGTGGACAACTAACACCCGAGATGTGGGAGCACTGGTCAAAACCTTATATAGAAGAGGTGAGGTTAAAGGCACAGATTATAAATTCTTTTCTTTTGATTCCACGGCATTGGTGCTCATTGACTCGTTTACTTTGTTGGAAAGTCAAAAATCATTGATTTATTAGTCTTTGTTGTACATTGTTTAATTTTAAATTTTCTTATTTCCAAGCTTCGACTTTGTTGCACGTTAGCACTTTATCGTTAAGATATAATAATTCCCTTAAACTGCTATTACTCAGTTCTAAAAGCTTTTGCCTGCTTATTAAAACAGAACTATAAGATATTGAAATAGTTTGCTGCTATGTTGTCCTGCTCTTTTGTGTGTGTGCGTGTTTGGAAGCGCCAGATAGCTTCGCATCATGGGTTAATGCTTTTATTTTCTTTCTTGTGTTGGTTGTATATATTCTTGCAGATTGTGAGAGTAGTAAGAAAGAAATGCCCCAAAACGCCTCTTGTTCTATACATCAACGGAAATGGTGGCCTTCTTGAGCGAATGAAAGGATCCGGAGTTGATGTCATTGGGCTGGACTGGACAGTTGACATGGCAGATGGAAGGAAACGATTGGGTAACGGGATCAGTGTCCAGGGAAACGTGGACCCTGCTTACTTATTTTCTCCTCTTCCTGCCCTTACTGAAGAAATCCAGAGGTATGTAATATGAAACTATCTGATCCAGCTTTCATAATTTGTGACTAAATGCATACAGAACTTCTAACTCTTGCTTAGCTTTAGTTATGTTTCTTCATATAGATTCAGTTCCCATATCTTTCCTTGTCTCCAAAACTGAGAATTTCTTTGTCAGGGTTGTAAGCTGTGCGGGACCAAGGGGACACATCCTGAACCTAGGACACGGTGTTCTTGTTGGAACTCCTGAAGAAGCTGTTTCACATTTCTTTGACGTTGCAAAGACTTTGAAGTATGACGCGCCTCAAAATCAGGCGGTGGAGGAACCGAAACTGGTAGCTTAAGGTTGAGTATTGGTTTAAGCACACCTAAGCATTTTTGTTTATAAATTTCGGCTTTGGGTTCAGGGTTAACACCTTATTCCGGCAATAGGCATGTGCTCATTTTTGCTCTTAGCTCGTATGCAGGTGAGAAGTTGACTAAGACCTGAGGTTCTTTTTTACATGTTTAAGGGCGAGCATGCTAATTTAATTCATTTTTAGCTGTAACTAATGTTATTTTTGACTAATTTGAGGTGTTTTCTGCTGCCCTATTGTTGAATTCTCAAAAAAAAAAAAAAAGCAAAGATTTGATTTCATATGTGGGTAGGGTGTTTGGCAAAACGGTTTAAGCTCAATACATAAGCTTAAACATTACAGCATGTGAGAGCTTTACGCTGTAGCATACTTTTATTTTACACTGTTGTATGTGAGAGCTTTTACTTGTAGATTGTTCGAACTCATAAGTTTGAACTCTTGTCTGGAAGGCAAAGTTAAGATGCTAGCATATAAATTTAATAAGCAAGCATAATGTTTCATACCACGGAAATATTATCCCAAAACATTTTAAATTAGGCAAAATTAGAAAATGTGCCCCCTCTTTAACTTGTATTAGTGGTTGCCTTTTTAAAAATGGGCCTACACAATACTCCTGATGCAATGCGATAAAAGGTCGATAAACATCATGGAAGATTTTCATTCGTAAGGAGAACCATTTTGGTAATCGGAGCTCTAGGATGTTGATATAGTGTTAAATCAAGAAATGGATTCTTCCACTATGTTCGGAGAACTCCAGGGACAGTACCGAATATTGTAAAATAGATGGTCTGACTCTTGCTTAGAGATATGATGCATTTGCAAATCCTGCGCTTTATGATTGTAAATCGAAACGAAACGAACGTTTTCTGGATACCATAGAAAGACGAGAACTAACTACATTTTCTTCATCCCCTGAGCATTCAAATTGTACGTCGTAAATTCTAGATTATTTTTGCTAAAGGGCACTTTCTATTACAAGGAGAACCATCTGGCGGTAATTTCAAAACGTAAAAGCACCGGTTTGAAATACCAATTGGTTTTGGCAAACACATAAAAATACTCACAAGAAATATAAATAACAGGGAAAATTTTGTAGGATAAGGTAGTTTGAAGCTAACCCATTAACCTCTTAGTTTTCCCTTTCTTGCTGGATACTAACATCTCTTATTCTTTGCACAAACATGACACAAAAACCAAAAAAAAAAAGAAAAAAACACCACAAACATTACAACTAAGCATTATCTTGACTAATTGGGCGCCTTTATGTAACCCACATGGCTAGAATTTGCAACCTTTCTCAAAGTCTTCAACTCGTTGGCCACCCAACAGCTTGAGCTTGCCCGGTTGTAAAAGTAGCCCAAGCACTTACAATCGGCCGTACACTTGTTTTGACAAGCACTCTCCTTGATTGCCTCTCCGCTTGTGTACTTGCACAAGAAATGATCAACCCCATCAATCTTGTAGTAGTGGAAATCACTTGCCTTACAAGAAGTCAATTTCTCAGGCTGACAACTTTGACTCCAACCCAAAAGCCCTTTCTTTGTTGGGCAAGCCACACATTGGCTATTCTCACAAAGCCCAAAATTGCCACATCTACTAGGCAATTGGCACTCGTCCTCATCTCTGGGCACTCCTCTATCAAAAAATGAATATGTGACCACAAAAGCCCTCCTTTGCACTTTAGGAATATAAGTATAGAGCTTTATATTCCCATCTATTTCAAGCCTTATAAATGTTAAACTGGCATTGTAAAAGGTTCTAGCAATAATGTAAGGGTTAAACCTTAGAAAATAAGCACCAGCCTCGGTGTCCTCTACAAATTCAAATGTCACATTGTTTATGTCGAAAAAATCGGCAGATGTGTAGTAGAGAAGGGGTTTTGGAGAGTTCTTACTGTTGTAATAGAGTGACATTGATCCTTTGGGCTCAATTACCAAGCTATAAAGACCATCTTTGTTCTCCTTCTCCGAGAGGCGGCTCACAAGCTTGTTTGGACCCTTAACTCTTAGGGACTGTCCCACCAAGATAGTGTCGGTAGGATAATCAAAGCTTTGCCATAGAAAATTGCCCTTTGAGTCATGAAGGACCATGTTGCCATTTGGAAGCAATTTGAAGCCAACGACACCTTTATTGGCCGTGTTGGATTGCCAAACAACTCTGCCGTCGGCTTCGGCAAGGACTAGGTTTCCGTCGCCTCCGAAGGTGAATGTGGCGTTTTCGCCGACCGGCTTGCCCCGGTTGGCCTCCCAAACCCACCGGAGTGTCGTCCGACGGGTGTCGGTTAGGCCCATCCGGAGGGCGAGGGTGTAGGCATCAGGGGTGGTGTTGTAGAAACATAGTTGAAAGGGGGAGTTGAAGACGTCTAGGATGCGGTAGGTTGCACCATACTCAATATCAAGAAAATCTCCAAAGAAGCCATGATTGACATACTGAAAAGTGGCGTTAGGAGGGACTTTTGCTTGAGTAATACTAGAGGAAATTAGAGAGAGGGAGAGAAGGAGAAGTAGTAATGCTGGTTTTGAGGAAGGAAGCAAAGACATTGTGGTTAACGAAGGGGGAAGATATGTATAGTTAAGGTACTCAAGGCTTTGCGTTTGGCTGTCTATTTATAATGATTCTCCAATACCAATTTTATTAATGTTAGTTCGGTTGATTTTAATTCTAAAATTTTATTTTATTTAATGAGAATTTTAACGCAAAATATGAAAAGAAAAAAAAAAAAAAAACTTATCGGTAAAACTATGCTTTGAAGTGTTCAAATCTAAATCAAGACGTTTCCAGCCTTCCACATAAAGCTCCTTTGTTTAATGGATATGGAAGGAGATATGGATATTGATGTTTGAAAGAGACATACGTACATATATATATATATATATATATTATGGCTTTGGCGTACGGTACTCGCATACATATAGCTGTTTTACAAATGGCTCCATTGATTGAAACTTCAGTGGGCGCGACCTTTATTGATTTTTGCGCTCAGTTAATGACCATTTAATTCTTTCACCAACACACAGATAAGGACTAAATATTTAAACGTTGTTTGTTTTGAGTAGGGTTGATATTCAATAGATTTATGTTTGAATTTGATTATCAAAACTTTTTAAATATACGTTTATTTGTTTAAAATTTAAATTTTTTGAGTATCAAGAATTTAAGAGTTTGTTTAGTAAATGAATTCGAATTAGTAATTTGATTTGAGTTAGTGTGATTTGAATTAGGATTTAAGTTAGTAATTTGAATGATTATCTGAATTGACGTTTAGATATGCATTTAAGTTTTAATCTGAGTATGGAATAAAATTAAAATTCGTATTTAGAGAGGTAGTGAAAATAGTTTTTGATTTATCAGCAAATCTAATAAAATCTGAATGTTAATAATCCTAAAAAAATGCAACATGAATTTTAGGATTTGTTTGTTTCGAGAATTCTTTGAATTTTTTAGACTCAAATTTGGATTCGAGTATTAAGAATCATTTGGATAAGTGTTTATTTCCTCCAAAATTTAAATCCTTTGAGTATCAAGAATCTAATTTTTCAGAGTTCTGACTCATTCTAAACTTTTGATACTCAGATATCTCTGTTACAGTAAAAGCTAAAATTCTCTTTCCTATATTTGAGGGGAAAAAATCATAACTTCTTTATTTGTTATCCAATTGAGATGATTCTTTTTTCATTGTCTTCCTAGTGAAGAGAGGAATAAATTAAGATCCATATTGCATCTTTTTTAGGATCATTAACATTAAGATTTTATTAGATTTGTTGATAAATCAAAAACTATTTGTACTACCTCTCCAAACATAAATTCTAATTTTATTCCATACTTAGATTAAAACTTAAATACACATCCAAATATTAATTTGAATAACAATTCATATCAGTAACCTAAATTCTAATTTAAATTACACTAACTCAAATCAAATCACTAATTTGAATCTATTTACCAAACAGACACTTAATTTATTCCTCTCTTCATTAGGAACGCAATGGAAAAATAATCATCTCAATTGAATAACAAATGAAGAAGTTTGATTTTTTTCCTTAAATATATGAGAGAAAAATTTTAGTTTTTACTGTAGTAGAAATCTCCGAGTATCAAAAGTTTAAGGGGAATCAAAACTCTGAAAATTTAGATTCTTGATACTTAAAGGATTCGGATTTTGGGGGAAACAAACATGTATCCAAAAGATTTGTAATACTCGAATCTAAATTTGAGTCTAAAGAGTCCAAAGAGTTCTCAAAACAAACGGGTCTTAATTCAATCGCTTCCCTGCGAAATGCAACACAATAATTTTTGCTAAATATTAAAACGTTTATATTTTTGTTGGCCAAAACTTATAAGACTAATCCACTTGAAAAAATTAGGTCTGCTAACTCCTTACAATATGTTGACAGTATTACGAAAAATAATACACAAAAAATTCTCAATTTGCGCAGCGACACAAGCTTGTCACGTAGTTATCACAAATGCAAAATGATCACTCATTGTGTGGACGTTTTCTTTTAATTTGGGAACCATTTTAAATGCAAATAATCTTTTGTTTAATTGCACTAAACGGCAATTTAATATATATACATACATACATACATATATATATATATATATTTGCGAGGACCCCATAAAAGATTATAGTGTTGATGTCGGGCTGTGGCAGACAAAGCTTCTTTTTATATCTAATAAAGTACTCGAAAACCACTTGAAAAATATCCAACGTATATATACAAGATTTTGTAACGCGCCTTTCATCGTGTTTGCTATCATTCAAAATGGAAATTAGGTAATGAATTAACATTTCATTTTAGGGATGCAACCAGAAATGTATCCCAAAAGGACATAAAATGAGAACAAATGTTAAATAAATAGGGCAAAAGGTCGAATGAAAAATGAATTCTAAAAAAATTCACTAAACTTTACACCATAAATCTATGATGTTCCAAAAACTAATTTCAATATATTTTAGGATGGCAAAGCTAGTCCTTTTGTTATATCTACCTTAAAAGACAGACATAATAAATTAGGTATAACACATTCGATTGCGAGGGTAAAATTAATATTTGAATGACATTCAAGATGAGATAAATTAACTGAAGAGGAGTTTGATATATTGTTCATATTTTATTTTTAGTATATTCTATCTAGATTTTTTTTCTAAATTTATGTTATAATGTCTAATATAGCTTAAAGGGCATTTATAACATATTTAATAATCTAACTACCCACCAAATACTGCTAAGGTGTTTTTTTGCATTTTACAACAATCAGTTAACGAAATGATTAACTTTTTTCACATCAAAAGATAGATTAGTTTGGAAATATTTTAAAAGTCAAGGATCAAAAAATTGTGGGCTTTAATAATGTTTTTGAATTATATTTAATAAAGGTTGGGAAATATAGTATTTTAAATAGTTCATTTGCTTCAAAGGTTTTTTGAGTTTGATTTTTTTACACGCATAGGTTGTCTTAGACATTTTCATAATAAAAGAGGGAAAGGTAGTATTCAGGAAAAATTATAACTAAAATTTTTTTATGTTGTTGTTGTTGTTGTTTATGATATCCCTCTTTTTCTGAGGATTCCTGAGTAGGGTGTCAACACAAAGACAATTCTTTTTTTTTTTAATTTATTTTTTTAAAAGATAGAAAAAACTTGTTTCTTTCTTCGAGTATTAATTTATGGTCGATGAGTGTCTTTTCAATCTTAATTTAGCTTTTAAATTAAAATGAGCTCCAAATATTCATAATCATAATGTTACTTCCCAACTCAATTTTCTACTGCCTTAATTAACAATAATAGGGCATTTCTCAAGAGACTTTTTTTTTTTGTTCCTGAGGGGAGCTTATCTTAGAGACTAATGGCACATGCATAACTTTCTAAAACTTTAGGGTTAGGGTAGATTTTATTTATTTTATTATTTTTTCAAAAGTTAATGCATCAACCATGCTGCTTTTCTGTTTAAAATTTAACAAAAGGTGTTGAGGATCAACTTATAACTTTTTGAAAGTTTAGAGACAAGATAAATGGACTTTTAAAGAGCAAAGTGCATTTTGGCTAGGCAATAATTGCTCTGCTAGGGTTCTACTATTAAGAAGGAACTTCGTGTGAGTGTAAGGAGCCGCACCCTCTCTGTCGGGGTCCACCACTCGGTGCCACCTCTAGGCAAGATACCGCGACTCGAGCCTACAAGAAGTAAGGGAGGGAGATTTGCATCTAGGTTGGGTATGGAGGCGCACCAAGGTAGCAGGGGACCAAACACTTGTCGGGGCTAGTCGAGATGGAGTCCACTGGAATTCTATGCCAGCATGACTTGAGGGTGGCTTTTGTGGTCGGGAGCAGCGACTACCGTGGTGCTCAACGAGGATCGTGGCGCGAGACATCGGCTATTGCCAAAGGCGGTGAAGAGTCAGTACCGAGGAGGAAGAAGGGGCAAGCTGGAGATGGTGGGGACTCGGCTGCGGCAGGAGGCAAAGGTTGCAGTGGCTAGGGAAGTTCGACGACAAAGGTTTCTGTGGCTATTGAGCTAGCCACACAGGTTTTGAGCTTGGGACGGAAGGGTTGGGTGGCAGGAGAGGCGAACCGCCAAAGATCAGATCAAGCCGTAGACAACTAGCAAGGGGAGAGATGACAATGATGGCAGTGGACCATCCATAGCCAGGATGTCTCCTCTTTTTTTTTTTTTTTTTGTTTTTCTTCTGTGCGTTTATTGTTTTTTTTTTGTTTTAGTTTGTAATAATAATAATGGAGATGGTTTTTCCATCCCCAGACTTGTTTAGTGTGGTACACCTGCTTGATAGAAGCAGGGTATGTAGTTATGTTCGGTTAGATTTGTATCTAGTTTGAGTCGTTTATGTTTTTGTTTTAAAGGAAGTAGACCTAGTTGAGCGGGCTTGTCAATCGATATGTCATTGTTAGTCTTGCTCTAGCTTGTTGTCTTGTGGCATCAAGCAGGCATTCCATTATAGGGGTCTCGATGCATTTTTTTGTCCCTTTATACTTCATTGTATTTGTTAGTAGATCTAGCTTCAACCGGGGATAATTTTTATTCTGAATGGACGATATAGGCGACTTAATTTGTACTATTAATAGTATAAATGAAGTTCCAACTTAAAAAAAAAAAAAAACCTTAAAGACCTTTCTATCTAAACATCAGGGATTAAAATATAACATGATGCATTTGGGTCCAACAAACAAAAATAATTTTATCTATATCTTCTTTTAGAGTAATTTATTTTTCTTGTATGGATATGACTAATTATATCCAATACATTGAAAAACCAAAAAGTTACTGGTCTCTTTTTTCCATGAAAAGGAGTTAAAGTTGTTATTGGGACATATACATGGAAATTAAGTAGAGAGCACTTTCTAGCCGTCCTATCGGATGAGAATTTGTTTCTGGGCTGTCTCCCATGTGGATAAGGCGAAAGAAATTATCTTATTGTGTTTTACGTTTTTTTTTTTTTTTATAGAATATAATAGATTTTTTAAACGTTTTGAAGTAAACAGTGGGTTTGAAAATATTATGGTAAATAGTAGAAAAAATCTATCGGAAAATTTTTTCCTTTTTTATCTTATAATAAATAGATAAGTAAAAAAATATATATATATTTACGAAGAAAATTTTCTGTTTACTAAACTACTTTCAAAACGTGCCATTTTCTTTAATACGTTTGAAAAGTGCCATTGACTGCAATTTCTCCCTGAAAACTTTTCCTTGTTTTTTTTGGATCATTACAATTTAAAATTAGATGTAAGCGGGTCAAAATAAGAGAATAATAGGACTAACATTTCAATGCAATTTGTTTTTATTGGTTAGAAATTCTACCATTACAAATAAAGGCGCCCATAGCCTTACCCTTGGTTTTGGCCCACCTTATTACTGTGGGTGTTACTCTTCGATCAAGAATAAAACTATTCTTACAAAAGGCTTTGTTGCTGCTTTTACCCTGATCCCAAAGAAACCAGTTGGCTCTTTATGCAACCGCGCATAAGAGTTAGTAAGTACGGTCATCGAAGCCCGCCTGCAAAAATGGAAGGGCTTAGTCGGGTGATTGCTCTTGCGGGGATTGTAGCTAGTTATAGTATCACACGATTCTTTCGTAATCTTCTTTTCAAATTCATTCTCAAGCGCCTAGCTATAGGACCTTAAATCAATTATTAATACAATTCTATTTGATTCATCTTGGGTAAGATTGATTAACTGTCACATATGATTAAAAATAGAGCAATGAAGTGTCAAACTCTGATACACTATTTATATGTAACAAAACATATATACTATATGTACATGTGTATATTATAACAAAATAATATTTCATTAAAAACTAATAGAGCTGACTCTAAAACAAAGATCATGTTCGACTTGAAAATAATAGAAAAGGGATAACTGTTTACAAAATGTTGTAACAGATAGAGATTATTTCTTTGTTTCATTTTCTTTATGATATATACATATCTTTGTAATCATGTAACGCATGTAAATATTTATTCATAAGTGAATATCATTGTTTTAGCCATGTGATATAAATTTGATGGCTGCAACAAAGTCGGTTGTTGACAAAAAATATATAGTATAATTAATAAGCTTTTAATTTAAAGATCTCATCTTATATAATTTGAGTGGGCGACTTGATTGTCACTTTGTTGACAGGGTGTTTTTTGAGATTTTTGACAACTTTCCATAATTGTACAGGTCAATGTTTCTATTCTATATGGACAGATTAGGTTACTTTTAGCTAGTGCATGGTTCTTGATTCGTTGCGACGTGTTACAAGCTTATCCGTTTTAACATACTGTAACACGCCTGGAAAGTTTTTCTGTTCTAATCAGGTTTGTCAACTTGAAGTGTCTAAGGCAAGTTCAATTAGCAAGTGTGCGTGTGTGTGTTTTAGGCTGAGCGCCTTCCTTTGCTTCCAAGTTTTATCGTCTCTAAAAAATCAAGTTTGTGTTTAGGAAACTTCTTGGTTTGAGTTATGAATTCTTTCAATCAATAGCAGTTTGTGTAAGTCATTTTTTGAGGCTTTTATGTTGCTTATTCGGATTGGCTGCATATTTTGTGCATACTTTTCATATTTAGATCATCTATTAAGACAAGTATATGCTAGAATCTAGCATCCAACCGGTTTGTTTTTGATCTCAGAATTTTTGAAAATATTTTTGCACATTTTTTGAGGCAAAAATTTTAAAAACACTCTTAGCACAATTTCTAAAAAAATCTCATTTAAACATTTTCACTAATTTTAAAAATAATACCAAACGGTTCTATTTTTGGTTGTTCAAAATGGTTTTTAAGAAAAGATACAGAAATGTAGTATAAAGTGCGGAATGTAACTAACAAAATTTTTCATAAAAATTTTCTAAAACAAGGCACTATAGAGTACATTAATTTAATGCTTAATATATACATATATATATATATATATAATTTATGCCTATCCGGTTGAAGCAAGAAGATCGAAAATCATCTATGGGAATTGTTCTCTACAACCAGCGTCTTTCTTAGTCTTTGACACCCATCAGATGAACGTGTTGGTGCGGAAAGGAATTAGTTTCTAAGAGATCACTTACCTACCTTCATCTCCTACTAATCTTAACGCATGAGCAAAGTGGGACTGGGAATGAAGAACACTTATTCTCTCTCTTTTGCACTCAACATGCCTACCTTAAGGCTCTTTAGCAAAGTTTTTACAAAGTTTTATAGTTTAAGGAGACTAATAGGTGCCTTTTAAAGTTTGTGGGACAAAATAATGCTAGTGACATACTTCACGAGTATTTTTAAATGCAATTCTAAGTATTGTTTACATGGGACCACATTCCTTTAAATTTTAATTGGGATTGGTTGCAAGTTGATACTATTAATGTTCATATAATGTCCGTATGTTGGTTGCAAGTTGCATGTTGACCGCGTTGAAACATCTTTCGAGCTGTGTATTTCTTCTGACGGATTTGTGACACCTCTTTGACGTTGATACACATTTTTACAAACACCTAATTTCTTTTTCCGACTCGTTGATTGGTGTCGGAAAATCTCCCTTTTTCAGTATGGGTTTTGTTTTACATATTAGACGACGATTTTTTGTCAAACGTTGTTAAATAGATATCATCAAATTTCCTTTTTTTAGTAGTGTAGACAATGCCCAACAAACAACAGACATACTAAATAGCAATGCAAAAAAAAAAAAAAACCGAGGGATGTAGTGTAGTGGTTAAGAGACGTCAACCAAAGCTTCTCCATGCCCCCAACACAGATTGGATTCTTTGTTCAACTCCCTTATACCATGGTTACGATTGGTATACTAGGGGCTGAGATTGGGTGTTTGGAACTTTGTTGTGAACACCAAGGACCTTTCAGGTCTTGTGTGTAGAAACTTAGAAGACCCCTTTCACTCCTCGGTGGTCCCTAGGACTGCTAATGTGTCGAAGAGGATGGAGACGTAATATGCACCATTTTATCCCCTTTTTTAAGAGGAAAAAAAAAACAATGCAAAAAAAAAATCATGAATCTTTTCAAAAAATGATGAACGTAACATAAGGTCGGCTATAGTTAAGACTTCATAATTCAGATAGCGAAGAAATTTGTAACTAATATATTTTAGACGAAGAAATTTTTTATATAACTAACTTAGTTGTACCATGGAAATTTACGTGCAAGTTTTCTCAATGCAACTAAATTGTGCATCGCACATGCTCGCCCTTGCCATTAATAACGAACAGTTTGATTTTTTTTTTCCTTCCTTTTCTTGTGTGTAATTTTGGATATTCGACTGATCAATTAAGAAAATGTGAAGTTTTTTCAGCTCTGTTTTCTTGCATCATGTGTTTTTCCGCTAATTTTTGGTTTTACCACATGTACCTTCTTCTTCAATTCACTTTTTCTTTTTCTTTGAATTTGTTTCAACTTTTGAGGATTTTAAAATCATAGGAGTTGAAATGCAATGAACCGTGGAAAGAAAAGCTAAATGTGTGGAGCCTCCGAGATAGTAAAGCTGCAGCCGCCTCACTGGACCCTCCACCGAAGATGCCATTCTCTGAACAGCCGGGCCATGCAAGGCCACATGCAATTTTATATTTATATATATGTATATATATTTATATTTATATATCCTGTCCAGGGATGAGTCTATTTTGACGGCTTTGTGCAAGTCAAAATATGGAGCAAAACCCACGATCGATCTGATCTTGGTTGGGCCCTGAAAATGTTAAAATGCCAGATTTCAATTTGATCCAAAAAAAATCTATCTAGATAGTAATTTTTAGGGTTACATTCTGTAATTTTTACACGTAATTTATCGCCTTATTCGGCCGGCTAATTACACGTGACTTGGTGCTGTATGCTAAAATTATGTTGTATCAACTTGCATGGTGATACCATTATTAAAGAACTTGCATGACGACATATCTCTAGATCAGAAAAACCTTAATTGAAGACGAAATCACTGATTCACGAAAAGTAGAAGATGACCGAATTAACAAATAATATTGAAGTGCTCCCAATTGAATAAATAATTATGGAAGGGAAACTAATTTGTTAGAACCCAAAAAAGATTGAACTAAATTTCAAGCAAAGAGAGAGAGAGACAGAGTAATCATTATTCTAGAAAAAAAAAAAAAGTAAAAATTATTGAACTAGAAAGAAAAAGATAGGGTTTACCGGACCCATTATATGTTCTTATTTTTATGCTCTATATACGACTTTCTGATATAAATCGGATAAAAATTTGAAATTTTCTGCTATGAGAGAGAGTAAATATTATACTAGCAAATAAAAAAAAAAGTCGATTTTATAGAACTAAAATAAGAAAGATAGCTTGATTGAACACTGAATTCCTATAATCAACAATATCGACTAGGAATCTCGAAACTTATTGACCGAACACGTACGTTCGATTTATACTGATATACGTAAACCAAGATGCACTTTGTTGAATTTGCAAGTTTGCAAACATTGATAATTAAGTGGGATCTTGCTCGTTGCGTTATAGGATGTTAGTGGATCCTTCCTTTGTTATGGACTACTAAAAAAAAAAAATAAATTCTCGAGACATCATTGCACCACAATTAATGAGAAGTAAGGTTTATTTTGAACTTTCTATCTATTATTACTAAATTCACTTTCTATTAGTAATGAAATGACGTTGGACATCATCGTGCCTCCCACTCCACATATATATAAAGGCGAATTGCTCATTTGAGATGTTAGTGATCCTTCTTTTATTATTAATATTAAAAAAATACTTAGGCACCATCGCACCACAATTTTTTAAAAAATAAGCACTGTACTATGATTGAAATCCACTTCCTATTAGTAATGTATTGTGTTGGGTATCATGGTGATTGCTTTCCTTGTTAAAACTTCTTGGCTGAGTAGCTAATCACTCCAGAGGCTTCGCAAACTGATGATCAGTTGAGAGTTGTGGGATTTTTGGTGCTAAAAGTCATAGATATATCTTGTGGTTTGAGAATAATTATAATTAATCTATATTAGCTTACAAACACTATAAAATTATATATTAATGTAATTTTTTAGGTCATTAATAGTGCTAGTCTTTGAACTTTAAGCATATAATTTGATCCCTGAACTTTTAATTTTGACATATTACTCCTTAAATTTTTGTTTTATAGGTCAGTTTTAGTCCATGATACTAAAATTGATAAAGAATTTTAGAAGTCATATAAATAGCTGCATTAAGTCTAAATATATTCTAATTCTTAATGGATTCTAACAGTCCTGAAGAGAACATTATATATATATGTAAAATTATATATCTATCTTTGTAAAGTTTCAAGTTATCAAGTAACGACCACATAATTAATGTTGCTAAATGTTAGAGATTTCTTGTCACTTTTAGTTAGGGACCCAAACTGCAAAAAAAAAAAGAAGTAAATATTCAAGTGATACTTTATCAAAATTAAACAAACAGAGACTAAATTGCAAAAATATTGAAAATTCAGGAACCAAAAATGTTGTTAAACCAAAATTTTAATATTTGAAAATTGTCCTAATAGTTGATGTGGTAAGTAGTAGGGTACATATAAATATGTACTTAATTTTTTTTAAGGGTTACTTACCTTTCTATACATTGTATTTTAGGTTTATTCAAACACTATACTTTTGGCTTTAAGCCTCGTCCAATGTGTATCTTCAATTTTGATTTGGTGCATAAATTTATACCTATCAATTTTCACTTTTCACTTAAGAAACTGCATAAAATACTCTCCAATTAAAGAACAATAAAACTTTATACTAAGGTTTTTGACTTCAAAAAGATATAAAATACCCTCAAAATTAGGTGTTTTATGCGTTTTTGTTTTCTTCTTATTTCTTAAAAGTCTTAATGTTTTTCTTTTTTACTTAAAAATAATTTGGTCATTATAAAGATCAAAAATTAACTACTAACTAAAGTAAAGTATAGATTTGTATATTTAATATAATTTAAAAATGTATATTTCATGAGATAAAAAACCAAAAGTATAGTTTTTGAATTAACCTAAAACAAAAGGTATAAAAGATAAAAATCGTTTTTAAAAAAATTTAGGGACAGACCCATTCTTAAAGTCTACAATCACTATATTTAACAAGCTAACCCTTTCTTTTAGAAGTTCTAGGGTGAATAACGTTATGATTGCTAGTCGTTCCAATAGACAGCATCAATGGAAGAAATGCTTTAATAACATTAATGGTGGGGAAAGAGCTAAAGGAAGATATAAATTAAGAGTAGAAAAGAATGGCCTGTGAGTAGCTGTAGATCCAGAAAATAACTAAAAATATAACGTTATATAAATATTGTTGGTCCATGGTCCATATATCATATAATTTATTGTCATTTACTTTTACGTAAAAGAAGATATATGCAATAGTTAACTAAGGTACTATCCTTTTATTTTCAAACTCCAGTGAAATTTGATAAACTTATTCTTTAAAACAATTGTGATATAACTTTTTACTCGTCTCTAACTTCTTTTATGGATATGACTAATTATATCCAATATATTGAAAAACCAAAAAATTACTAGTCTGTTTTTTCCATGATAAGGAGTTAAAGTTGTTTATTGGACATATACATGGGAATTACTTAGAGAGCACTTTCTAGCCTTCCAATTGGATGAGAATTTGTTTCTCGGCTGTCTTTCATGTAGAAGGCAGAAAGAAATTATCTTAGTAGCTGTTTGGCGGAATGGCAGGAACCACAAACTCAGTTATGAATAGTATAAAGCTCTCACATGCTATAGTAACAATAAAAAATTGCTACAGTGTAAAGCTCTCACATGCTACAGTAAAAGTGGTCTAACCAACGGTTTCCACCACCCTTCCAAACACCCTATTGTGTTTTACTTTTTTTTTTAAGATAGAAAATAATAGATTTTTTAAACTTTTTAACCTAAACAGTAGATTTGAAATTTTTTATGATAAATAGTAGAAAAAATCTACCCTTAAATTTTTTCTTTTTTACTTATAATAAATAGATACGTATAAATTTTACCAAGAAAATTTTCTATATACTAAAATATTTTCAAAACGTGCCGTTTTCTTTAATAAGTTTGAAAAGTACTATCGACTAGAATTTCTGCCCGAGAACTTTTCCCGTGTTTTTTTTTTTTTTTTGGATCATCCCAATTTAAAATTAGATGTAAGCGGATCAAAATAAGAGAATAATAGGAATAACATTTCAATGCAATTTGTTATTATTAGCTAGAAATTCTACCATTACAAATAAAGGCGCCTATAGCCGGACCCTTGGTTTTGACGCCTCTTATTACTCTGTGTGTGTTACTTTTCGATCAACCATAACACTATTCTTAAAAAAGGCTTTGTTGCTGCTTGTACCCTGATCCCAAAGAAACCCGTTCGCTCTTTATGCAACCATGCATACGAGTTAGTAAGTAAGGTCCTCGTAGGCCGCCCGCAAAATGGAAGGGCCTACTCGAGCGATTCCTCTTGTTGGGGATTTTAGCTAGTTATAGTTGTTAGCAGTATAGCATATAAAAGTAAACAAACAAATTACTGCAGTGAAAAAATCTACAAAGGTAAAAAATTGTTGAACCTTAAACTAAATGAAGATGAAGTGAATTGAAGAGTCAAGGCATGTAAAGTTCACACATTTCTTAAAACAATTCACTCTCTCCTTAGGTGCTTGAGAAAAATATTAAGCGTTTGTCTCCTAAGATACAACAACTAACGAGCAGGACTTCGGCATCACAAGTACTACTCTGGCGAACTTGTACTATGTCTTCACTCTATCACTAGAACAACCTAAAACACTTTAATTCTAAGGAAGCCTAGACGTCTAAGAACATTAGAGGAAGGAGGAAGAGTTTATGCTTTTTTAAAGCAAAGTTTCTGCTTTTTTAAAGCTGTGTACTAAAAAAGCAGAAACTCTTCCTCCTTCCTACCATGTTCTTAGACGTCTAGGCTATCTTAGAATTAAAACATTTTTGGTTGTTTTGATGATAGAGTGAAGACATAGTACAAGTTCACCAGAGTAGTACTTGTGGTGCTGAAGTCTTGCTTGTTAGTCGTTGTATCTTGGGAGATTGATGCTCAACGTTTTTCTCAAGCACCCGAGGAGAGAGCGAATCCGTTTTAAGGAAAGCATGAACTTTACATGCATCAACTCTTTAATTCACTTCATATTTATTCAGTTTAAGGTTCAACAATTTTTTACCTTTGTAAATCTTTTCACTGCAGTAATTTGCTTGTTTACTTTTATATGCTATTTTGCTAACAATCTTAAAACATATCCTTGAAGAAGAACGGGTTGTTGCAACAAAGGAATAGACTTTATAACTTCTTTCTCATATTTTACCACCTGATTTTGACAATTAACAAATAATAAAAATTATTATATCTGGTAAAATAAAAAAAATTAAATTCTAAAATTTGGCCTTTGGTTTCAGAAATGGCTATAGACTCCAACTCAAATTCAATTGACAATATGACTACTCCAAACACAACTGTGGCACGAGTGCCTACTACTACGGTTCTGGTTTCAGTTCTGGTTAAACCATGGGGAGAACGTGAGAAATTTGATGCTATGAATTTCAAAAAGTGGTAGCATAAAATGCTATTTTATCTGACCACTCTAATCCTTGTGAGGTTCTTGATAGAGAATGCTCCAAAACATAATAATGATGAGAGCGATGCTTCAGTCAAATATGCAATTAATGCATGGACGCATTATGATTTTCTTTGTCGAAATTATAACATGAATAGTTTAGCCAATTCATTATATAATGTGTATGTTACAAAGACAATGGCTAAGGACTTGTAGGAGTCTTTGGACCACAAATATAAAACTGAAGATGCCAAAGCTGAGAAATTTCTTGTAGGCTGGTTTTTAAATTATAAAATGGTAGACTCCAAAAGGGTGGTCAGTCAAGCTCAAGAAATTCAAGTCATCTTGCTTGAGATTCATGTTGAAGGAATGGTTGTAAATGAACTTTTCCAAGTGGCTGCCATTATAGAGAAGTTACTTCCCACATGGAATAACTTCAAGAACTACTTGAAGCATAAGTGAAAGGAGATGAGCATGGAAGACTTGATTGTCAGACTTCATACCGAAGAGGACAATAGAGGCTTTGAGAAAAAAGGCCCATCTTAAACTTATGCTAAAGCAAATGTGGTGGAGCATGGTCAAAGTTCCAAAGCCAAGAAGAACAAGCCAAGCAATGGGTCAAAACTAGGACCTAAAGGAGGTATCTCCAAAAAGCAGAAATTCCAAAAAAAGTGCTTCAACTATGATAAGATGGGTCACAAGTCTATGGATTACAGGCTGCCAAAGAAAAAGAAGAATAGAAAGGCCAACATGGTTGATGATGTCATGCAAGAGGTTTCTAATATTAGCCTTTCTGTAAAAGATGGAATGTGGAAAATGAATACTATTGCTGTAAAATGCAAAGGTATTAATAAGAAGAAAAAGCCTTTTATTTACATGCTTAAGTCTTCTAATTTATGGCATGGTAGACTAGGACATGTTAATTATAAGACATTGCGTAGATTAATTAACTTGGATCACATACCTGCATTTCACATTGATTCCAAACATAAGTGTGAAACTTGTGTAGAGGCAAAATGAATGATGTCATCATTTCAACCAATTGAAAGAAACACTGAAATACTTGATCTTATTCATACTATTGTATGTGACATAAAATTTGTTCAAACTAGAGATGGTAACAAGTATTTTGCCACTTTTATTGATGATAGCACAAAATTCTACTATGTCTATTTGCTAAAAGGCAAAGATGAAGTTACAGAAAAGTTTGCCATTTATAAGCAAGAAGTTGAGAATCAACTTAATAAAAAGATTAAGATGGTAAGAAGTGACTAAGGTGGTGAATATGTAGAACCATTTAGTGAATTCTGTTCACAACATGGATTTATTAATGACTTCATGCCACCTTATTCTTCTCAGTCAAATGGTATGGTTAAATGCAAGAATCGAACTCTAAAAGATATGATGATTGCGATGTTAATAAGTTCTGGGTTACCACAGAACTTGTGGGGGGAAGCCGTCTTGTCAGTTAATTATCTTTTAAATAAGATTCCCCAAAAAGAGGTGGATAAAACTTCTTATGAATCATGGAAAAGGAAGAAAGCCTTCCTACAAATACTTAAAAGTATGGGGGTGCCTACCTAAAGTAATAGTACCCACACCAAAGAAGATAAAAATAGGTCCAACAACAATTGCATGCATCTTCATTGGCTATGCACATAATAGTAATGTATATCAGTTTCTTGTGCATAAGTCTTAAAAATCCTAACATTCACAAGAACACGATAATGGAGTTTAGGAATGCTTTATTCTTTGAACATGTATTTCCTTGTAAATCCAAAGAGAATGAACCTAGTTGATCAAAACAAACTTTTAAGACCATAGAGGAAGATGGTCATAACCAAGAACAAGATGTTGAGCTTGAAAAGGTAGAAGAAGAACCTAGACGAAGCAAGAGAGCAAGGACAGAAAAGTCTTTTGGACTAGATTTTCTGACCTATATGCTAGAGGCTGAACCTTAAACACATAAAAAAGTAGTATGCCCAACAAAAGGGCCTTTATAGAAAGAAGCTATAAAGGGTGAGATTGATTCCATCATGTAGAATCATACTTAGGAATTAGTAGATCTTCCTTAGGGAAATAAACCACTAGGTTCCAATTGGATTTTCAAAAAAGAAATGAAGGCAGATGGAACAATTGACAAATACAAGGCTAGACTTGTAATAAAAGGTTACAAACAACGAGAAGGCCACAATTTTTTTTGACACTTATTCTCCTATGACGAGAATAACATCTATAAGGATGATACTAGCAATTGCTGCAAACCTTGAAGTTCATCAAATGGATGTAAAGACAGTCTTTCTTAATGGACATCTTGAAAAAGAAATCTACATGGAACAACCCGAGGGTTGTGTAGCTCCAGGACAAAAAAAGAAAGTCCATAAATTGGTAAAGTCTTTGTAAAGACTTAAGCAAGCGTTGAAACAATGGCACGAGAAATTTGACAATGTCATGTTGTCATGTGGGTTTAAAATTAATGAGTGTGACAAGTGTATTTATATCAAAAATACAAAAGATGGATATGTTATACTCTGCCTGTATATAGATGACATACGAATCGTGGGTAGTAATGATCGGATGATCAAATCTACCAAGGACGTTCAAGATTTGACATGAAAGACATAGGACCGGTTGATGTAATTTTAGAAACCGGTCCTATGTCTTTCATGTCAAATCTTGAACGTCCTTGGTAGATTTGACATGAAAGACATATGTGAAACCGGTTGATGAAAGACATTGTATGAATCCAAGCAGAGCAATGTGGGTTAATCATAAATAAGAAATCACCTATGTGAGAGAGAAGTGGGGCCACTTCAAAGAAGAATTGTTAGGGCATAATTCTTTAGAAACTCTCATAGAACCATGAAGATGTTCATAGCCAAAGTGACCATAACCATAAGAACTAAAACTATGTGAGGAAGATATCTGTGTAACGTATATCATCATTTACATAAATAGTAGAACACTTTAAGGACATCACGTCTGCTGATTAGCCAGTAAAGTAAATATACTTTCACAAGGGAAGGCTCAAAGGTTAACGCCTACCTATCCTATGCGGATATTAACCATAGAACTCTATCACCATTTCTAGTATTTTCCCTTGTCGTTGTCCAATTTTCATTCATGTGGGGGATTGTTGGAAAATGGTTTGAAAAACCATTGTCAAGAACTATTTAAGGACTAAAATAAAGTAGGACCCACTTCATAAAAATGACGGGTTGTGGAAGATTTGTGCTTTTTGTTTTGAAGAGATCAAAATTGTATATTCACATACTCAAAATGGTTAATAGATGAATGGCCAATTAATGATCAAAGTATGCCCATTGAGATAGAATTTTATTGGAAAAATTGCTAAAGAAAAGTCTCACATTGCTAAGACATGATAACTTAGTGGGGTTTAAATGAATTTGCACCTCAGCTCATGGGTAAGAATAAGTACCTAAGAGATTCTCTCATGCATAGGGGGATGTAAATCATGGGCTCGATGGGTTAGGGGCCCAATGTGTAGGTCCGCACGACGTGGGCAACGCAAATGTCGGACCGTTCATCTTGCCCTTATGTTGCCCACCTTTTGCAAGTTTTATTAAAGACCTGGGACAAAAGACTGAAGATATCATTCTCTTCATCAGCATCCATTTGGAGAAAAAATGCCACCTTCTTTATCTTCTTCAATTTGATTAATGGCTGAGGTATTAACTCAGAAATTCATATTTCTGTTTAGTGCTCCAGCCATTTACTTGGACAATATTTTTAGTTCCCCTTCATGAGCCTCTTTAAGGAGGCAGTCAATTCACATTTGGTACATAGCTTAAAAAATGCAGAAACTCTTCCTCCTTCCTTTGATGTTCTTAGGCGTCTAGGCTCTCTTAGAATTAAAATGGTTTAGGTTGTTTCAGTGATAGAGTGACGACATAGTACAAGTTCATCAGAGTAGTATTTGTAGTGCTGAAGTCATACTCGTTAGTGGTTGTATCATGGGAGACAAACGCTCAATGTTTTTCTCAAGCACCCGAGGAAAGAGCGAATTTGTTTGAAGGAAAGGATGAACTTCACGTGCCTTGACTCTCTAATTCACTTCATCTTCATGCAATTTAAGGTTCAACAATTTTTTTCCTTTGTAAATTTTTTCACTGCAGTAATTTACTTGTTTACTTTTATATGCTATACTGCTAACAATAGTGTCACATGATTCTGTCATAATCTTCTCTTCTCATTCATTGTCAACCGCCTAGCTATAGGATCTTGAATCAATTACCAACACAATTCTATTTAATTCATTTTGGGTAAGATAGATTAACTGTCACATATGATTAAAAATAGAGCAATGAAGTGTTATACTCTGTTACACTATTTATATGTAACAGAAACATTTATACTATATGTATATGTGTATATTATAACAAAAATATTTCATTAAAAATAATAGAGCTGATTCTAAAACAAGGATCATGTTTGGCTTGAAAATAATAGAAAAGGGATAAATGTTTACAAAATGTTGTAACAGATAGAGATTATTGTTTTGTTTCATTTTCTTTATGACATATACATATCTTTGAACTCATGTAACGCATGTAAACATTTATCCATAAGTGAATATTTCACTTATTGTTTTAGCTGTGTGATATAAATTTAATAGTTGTAACAAAGTTGGTTATTGACAAAAAAATGTATATTATAATTAATAGGATTTGAATTTAAAGATCTCATTATATATCATTTGGGTGGGCAACTTGATTGTGACTTTGTTGACATGGTTTTCTTTGAAATTTTTGGCAACTTTCTATAATTGTGCGGGCCAATGATTCTATTCTATATGGACAGATTAAGTTATTTTTAGCTAGTGCATGTTTCTTGATTCGTTGTGACGTGTAACAAACTTATCCGTTTTAACATACTGGAGCACACGTGGAAGTTTTCTGTTCTAATTAGGTTGTCAACTTGAAGTATTTAAGGTAAGTTCAATTAGCAAATATGCGTGTGTGTATTTTGGGCTGATTGCCTTCCTTTGCTTCCAAGTTTTATCTTCTCTCAAGTTTTTGTTTAGGAAACTTCTTGGTTTGAGTTATCGATTCTTTCAATCAGTAGCAATTTGTGTAAGTCATTTTTTGAAGCTTTTATGCTGCTTATTCGGATTGATATTATGCAAACCAAGGATATCCGAATTTCTTGTTTGGCTGCATGTTTTGTGCATACTTTCCAGATTTAGCTCATCTGCCAAGACGAGTCTATGCTAAGAATCTAGCATCCGTGAAGACATATAAAGTTCTTGGTTTTTCAAAATGTTTTTGAATTAAAAAAGCAAAAATGCGGTAAAAAGTACGGAATGTATATAACAAAATTTTTCATAGAACTTTTGTAAAACAAGCATTATAGAGTACATTAATTTAATATTTAATATATATATATATATATAATTTATGCTTACTGGTTGAAGCAAGAAGATTGTTGAAGCAAGAAGATTGAAAACCATCAATGAGAATTGTTCTCTACATGAAACCACCGTCTTCCCTGCCTAGTCTTTGGCACCGAACAGATAAACGTGTGGGTATAGAAGGTAATTAGGGTTTCTAGGAGATCACTTACTCACTTTCATCTCCTACTAATCTTAACGCATGAGCAAAGCGAGACCAGGAATGAAGAACACTTCTTCTCTCTCTTTTGCTCTCTACATGTCAACCTTAGGGCTCTCTCGCAAAGTTTTGCAAAGTTTCATAGTTTAAAGAGACTAATAGGTGCCTTTTTAAGTTTAAGGGACAAAATGATGCTCGTTACATAGTTTAAGGGTCTTTTTAAAAGTAATTTCAAATATTGTTTACATGGGACCACATTCCTTTAAATTTTAATTGGGATTGGTTGCAAGTTGATACTATTAATGTCCGTATAATGGTTGCAGGTTGCAAGTTGACCGTGTCGGAACATCTTTCTAGCTATGCATTTCTTTCGACGGATTTGTAACACCTCTTTGACGTTGACACACATTTTTACAAACGCCTAATTTCTTTTTCCGACTTGTTGATTGGTGTCGGAAAATCGCCCTTTTTTAGTAGTACTCGTTTTTTGACATTTTAGACGACCTTTTTTTTTTTCAAACGTTGTTAAATAGATGTTGTCTAATTTCATATCTATAGTAGTGAGAAAATGCACAACAAACAACAAACAACAAACATACTAAATAACAATGCAAAAAAAAAAAAAAAAAAAAAAAACCTCCAAGGGTTGTGGTGTGGTGGTTAAGGGACGTCAATCAAATCTTCCCCATGCTCCCAACACAGGTTGGATTCTTTGTCCGACTCACTTGTACCATGGTTACCATTGGTATATCAGGGGCTGAGATTGGATGCTTAGGCCTTTGTTGTGAATACCAGAAACCTTTTAGGTCTCGTGTGTAGAAACTTGGTAAACTCCTTGCACTTCTCGGTCGTCTCTGAGACTGCCAATGTGTCAAAGGGGATGCGGACGTAAGGTGCGTCACCTTAACTTTTTTGTAGAAAATAAAAAACAATGCAAAAAAAAAAAATCTTGAATCTTTTCAAAAAATGATTAACGTAACATAAGGTTCGCTAGAGTACTTTTCATAATTTAGATAGCGAAGAAATTTGTACAATGTAACTAATATATTTTAGACGAAGAATTTTTTTATATAACCAACATATTTGTACAATGTGAATTTACATACAAGTTTTCTCAATACAACTAATTTGTGCATCGCACGTACTCGCCCTTGCCATTAATAACGAAAAGTTTGATTATATTTCTTCCTTTTCTTGTGTGTAATTTTAGATATTCGAGGCATCAATTAAGAAAATGTGAAGATTTTTTTAGCTCTGTTTTCTTACATCATGTGTTTTTCCCCTAATTATTTGGATTTACCATATGCACCTTCTTCTTCAATTCAATTTTTGTTTTTCTTTGAATTTGTTTCAACTTTTGAGAATTTTACTATCATAGGAGTTCAAATACAATGAACCATGAAGAAAAAGCTAAATGTACAGAGCCTCCAAGATAGTAAGCTGCAGCCGCCTCACTGGACCACCGAAGATGCCATTCTCTGCACAGCCTGGCCATGCAAGGCCACATGCAGTTTCATATTTATATATATATGTATATATTTATATTTATATATCCAGTCCATGGATGTGAGTCTATTTTGTCGGCTTTGTACAAGTCAAAATATGGAACAAAACCCACGATCGATCTCATCTTGGTTGGGCCATTAAAATCTTATAATGCCAGATTTCAATTTGATCCAAACAAAATCCATCTAGATAGAAAAAAGTAAAGAATTTCCTTATTGGGCGGGCTAATTTATCTCTCTCAAGCAAAGAGAGAGAGAGACAGAATAATCATTATTCTAGCAAAAAAAAGAAGAAGAAAAAAGGAAAACTATTGAACTAGAAATAGAAAGATAGGGTTTACCGGACGCATTCTATGTTCTTATTATTATGCTCTATATACGACTTTCTGATATAAATCGGATAAAAATTTGAAATTTTCTCCTATTATAGAGAGATAGAGTAATTATTATTCTAGCAAATAAATAAAGTCGATTTTATAGAACTAAAATAAGAAAGATAGGACCGATTGATTGAACACTGAATTCCTATAATTAACAATATTGACTAGGAATCTAGAAACTTATTGACCGAACACGTACGTTCAATTTCTACTGATATATGTAAACCAAGATGCACTTTGTTGAATTTGCAAGTTTGCAAACATTGATAATTAAGTGGGATCTTGTTCGTTGCGTTATAGAATGTTAGTGGATCCTTCCTTTGTTATTAGTATATATACATGTTAAATCTATATTAGCTTACAAACACTATAAAATTTTACATTAAGGTAATTTTTTTAGGTGGTTAGTAGTGTTAGTCTTTGAACTTTAAGCATAGTGGCAGTTTTATCCTGAACTTGTAATTTTAACATATTACTCCTCAAATTTTTGTTTTATTGGTCAGTTTTAATCCATGATACTAAAATTGATAAAGAATTTTTAAAGTTACATAAGTGGCTGCATTAAGTGTAAAATATTCTTAATGGATTCTAACAGTCGCGAAGAGAACATTGTGTGTGTATATATATATATATGTGTGTGTGTGTGTAAAATTTAGAAATCAAAGGAAAAAACAAGAATAATAGGATCAAATCAAAGGAGAAAAAAGTTCAGAAAGATGAAGACGAAATAATTTTTGAATTTGTCACATTGGTATCAAACTTTAGATTCCACCAATTTGTAACTTTTTTTTTTTCCTTTTTGACTGATTCAGGGGATTTCTTTCTTTCTTTCTTTCTTTCTTTCTTTCTTTCTTTCTTTTTCTATTCATGAAGAAGATGAATATATAATTCCCAACATCCAAGTGTAACAGCTCTTTATTAGGCTTTACCTTTTGCAGCTGTTAGATCGTCATTCAACGGTCTTTATACTATACTCCACCGGTGGAGGGCGTTTTAGTTTTTCCCTGACTCTTTGTAACTCATATGAAAACCAGAGAAAGATAAAAGGATTTTCCTTTTCCAACAATTCTATTTAACCTTATAGGGTTATAATCTCGTTATTAACAAAACAGTAAAATCTAGTTTAAAAAGTATACTATGAAGGGCGGCATGATATTTGGGAAAAGAGCAAAGCTAAGCCCAAGGTATGTTGGCACATTTGAAATTCTAGAAACTATTGGTGATTGAGCATATAGATAAAGCCATGATATCTTCATTCCAGCGTACATGATATCTTCCATATGTGCATGCACAAGAAGTATATTCCAAATCCCTCACATGTTTTAAGTCATGAGTCGTTAGAAATAACATCTGATTCAACATATGAGGAGAAACCAGTACAGATCCTTAATAGAAAAGAATAGGAGTTGAGGACTAAAAAGATTCAACTTGTTAAGGTTTTATAGAGGAATCATTCAGTAGAGGAGGCCACTTAGGAAAGAGAGGAAGAGATGTGGAATAAGCATCTAGAATTATTTGGTATGGCAAATTTTGAGGACGAATTTTATAAGGAGGAGAGGATTGTAATGCCCAATTAACTCACAATTAGCCAGTGATAAGCATCTTGCATATCTATGCATATAACAAACACATGTTATTGAATTACGGGCATTTAGAAAGCATATCTTACGAGTATGAGTATTCATTTTTTTTAAGATTGAATCGTGCATAAATGTGTTTATATTCATTGAAAATGATATTGAATTACTAATATATGATCCAACATATTTTTGAAGTCCTAGTTGCAATGAAAAGCTCCGATTCTCAATTAAGGAAGATTGATATAGTAAATAGTGACGAATTGATTGGAAAGTGTTTTTCCATTTTAAATGCATTCTAAACTAATTGTTTTGACTATTTATACCTTAAAAATAGCTAGATTTTATTAGAATTAAAAGTATGCAAAATCGTGGAATTTGATTTATTGGTTGACTAGGTTATAGAAAATTAAGTTGCACTTGTTTGTACTTGATTTAATTAGCTAACTATTAGCTAAATTCTTTTCTTCCTCAACACTGTTTCCAAATGTCAAACCCTAGAAAAAGATGACAAAAGCTCCTAAGCAACCTCCTCCTTCAATCCACCTCCTTTTGACTAAGTTAAATGCACTAGAAAACTCTATTTTTGCTTCTTATCTTCCCTATCTGTCTAAAATTTGACTAGGCCTTTCTCCACTTCTTTCTTTTCATTTTTCATGTCCTTAGGCTCATAAAAACTTAAATAGGACTATAAAAATTTAGGTTACACAAAACATGCCAAGTTTTCATATTTTTGAGCTTGAAAATCAAGTATTTTGACCTTCAATAGAACCCTAACTTCAAGCCCTACAGGGTAACATCTAAATTTATCTTCCTTATGATGAAATGAAGTTATTTTCTATTATATATGATTATAGACGTGGAGAAAGTAAGGTAGGATAGATTTGAGCTCAAACTAAGCTAGTTAAGTTACTTTATTTGCTAAATTAATAATTTTATGGAACCTAACATTTTATTTTATTTATATTGATTTTAAGTGTTTATTGAATGATTTTGAATGCTTATAAATGACTTAAAATTAGTGATAATTTTATTTTTGAATTTATGGAAAGAAAATGCGAAACTAGGTTATGTGGAAAATCAATTATGCACAATGCTTAATTCTTGTGTATTGGGTTGTTTTTCTAAGACCATTTACTTCCCTCAATGACAATTAAAGTTTGAAAATGTTAGAGATTTAATGAAAATATGAGTTGAATAAATAGTGGTAAAATTGTTATGTGTTTAATGTTAGGTAATATGCAGCAAAAATGTGTGGATATGCATGTTTGTTGAGATGATTGAACACCTAATCTCTATGTTTAATATATTACTAGTAGCATAGCATGTTCGTTGGCCATAAATGTGCATTTTGACATTTATACTCAGCCTATTTTTTGTTTGATTCAATACAAAAGCCTTATAATATGAATTTATAACCAAGATCAATGAGTTTGGTTTATGAGAAATTAAATAGTACATGATTTTGTATTGCTAGGACTTTAGCACATGTTATCTTCTAAAAGGAATTATCTTTTCACTCAATGCAAATTGGACTCAAGGTAAGTAGAAAGTACAATTTACTACATCACAAGAACGATGTCATGTTATGTTTTAAGGTGCATTTATTGGAATGTTTTTATTTGGGAATGATATAGATTGTTGAAAAGCATTCATGATTCATGATATTTAGAATATATGATATGATCTAAAAAGAGAATGAGATTTTTAACTAAAATGGAGGTATGGTACTTAATTGGTAGTTAAGTAGGCACGAAACGTAGGTGAGACCGATGGACCCAATAAAAGGTGGTGAATACTTTGAGGTTGATAACCAATATAACAAAAGCCACAAAGACTAAGATGGTATATGGCAAATACCTGGGGCTTAAAGAGCAAGAGGAAAACACCATATTATTACTATTGCATTGGCCAAATTATAATGAACAGGTTTTGAAAACCACAGTTTATCATTATCAGTTAAGTACCAACTCCAATAGTAGCCAAAAAGAAAAAAAGAATGTTGAAAGAAAACTGATAAAAACAAATGCCTGATTGCATTCTCATTCAATGTTTATGTTCATGCATTAGTTTCAGCTTACTAAGTCTTTCGTTCGTCATAGTTCTTATGATACAGGTAAGGATATATAGGGTTGGGGATTGATCGAGCATCTAGAGCTACCGAACAGAAATTTCTTCATTTTCTATGTTTTAGATCAATTTTGAAGCTTATTTAACTCTATTTTGTCAAGCTTAGGGCTTTGTTATGGTTTTTGTGAAAAAAAAATATGTTACTAAGTCTAGATGTGATAATATGTTTTTGTTCATGTCACTAAGTTTGAATATTGTATATTTTGTAAATAAAAAAAGACTAAAACAACAGTTTCAAAACTCCTTTTTAATGAAATGAATATTTTAAGTAAATCATAACATTTATAATGTAAATGAAAGGTTAATACTTTTTATCTTAACAAAATACTACGAGCTTGTTGGTTAGCTTGAGTAGTATTACAATGTGATTAAAGGAAAGTGTAGCTACAGAGTGTCAAAAGGTTCATTTTATATATGTAAAACCTTTTTAATGACTAATAAAAAATAACATATGCATAAAATGAAAAATAAAAATAACCTACATAAAATATTTAAAAAATAAAAAATTGTATATATGGTTATTTGATGGGCGATTTGGAGGAAGTTTAGAGGAGTAATTCGGGCTAGCAATTTGTGAAGTCTAAACATGTAACATCCGAAAATTTAATTTACAATTTATTATGCGCAAATTCGATCAATCAAGGTGACAAATTAATTTGAGATGTACAAATTTATTTTTTACATAAAAAAATATCCATTTACATATTTAGAATATATTTTATCACAAATTTCAATTTTTGAAAATGTACCTACTATTTGCATTTTTTGTACTTATACCCCACATTTAACTTTGATTTCAAAATCGCCCTCATACGTAACTTTTATTTCAAAAATGTCCCAAACCCCAAATCCCACACTTTTACACGTGCAGCCCCCTCCCCAAGACATACTCCCACACCAGATTTTTTGGTCTCAAAGCCTTGAGACACCCTCACATTGAGTTCCCCACAACCTCCTTGAGCACACCACCCATACACACACCCCTCAACACTCCCCTCCTCTCTTCCACGCCTCCTACTCTCTCTTCCTCTCAATTTGCTGAAGAAAAATACTCAACAAACTCTCCCATGGCAGCTATGAAACCCAGCTACCGTCACCTCCATTGAAGCAAAAATCCCAGCCAAGTATAGCCAAGAAAACAACCCATCATCGGAAGCAAAAAAAAGCCCACCAAAAGCATCCAACATAACCAAGGAAAGCAGCCTCATTTCTTGTCCAAAAAACACCAAGAACTTTGCCAAAGACATGGCCCAAACTCAGCCAAAATTACCAAGAAACACAACTCAAACACTCAACCAAAAACTAGCAAAAACATCCACCTTTAAGGCCAGCCAACTTCAAGGATTCAAGCTTGGTTTTTAATCCGAAAGCATGGTGCTTTTCAAAGGAGTTTTGAGGTAGGTTTTTCTTAATCTAAACTTGGTATTTAGTATGTGTTTTCTTCAAGTTTAACGCATGATTCTCATGTTTAAAGTACATGAAAGTTTCTAGGTACGTTAACATGCATATTTGAGCAATAATGAGCAAAAACTTGAGTCTTGAGCTAAAACCAGCAATCAACCTTTATTTTGGTTCAAGAACAATGTTAAAAACATGTTAAAAATGTTTTAAATTGGTTTCCATAGTTTTATGATTAATGTTTAAAAGTTTTGAACTTGAAGAGCAAACTTAAGCATGTTTTCATCTTTATTTCCAAGAAATGTTGGAGATATAATTTGATGATGATTTTGGTATAAAACTTCATAGGAATATGTTTATATGAGTATAGAATGCTTACTACATATTTTGGAATGGTTTTGGGATTTTGTACAATGATAATATGATTTGGTTTAAAGAAAAACTTAGTATTGTAGAATATAGTAATACCTCAAATAACCAGTGGATTTTTCTTGAATTTCTAGGATTAAATGAAAATGTTTTTTACTGATTGGATTGAATATTTAAAGAGTAGACATTCTAAGCTTTCCAACAAGCTAGCATGAGCCTAAATCGGAGTTGTACTTTATTTTCTATGGATTTTCTAATTTTTGATTGGAAACTAGCAAATTTGTCCAAGGAAGGAAAAACTGGGTTCAATGGAAGCATGATCGACTACACCCTGTGTATTGGAGTTGACCGCGCACTATAGCTTTAACTACTGCCTTCGACTACACCTTCTGGGTTTGTCCCAGTTTGGTTCCTCCATGTTTCGTCATGTTTAAACACCCTTAAAGCCTCTGATTTTTACGTTCCAAAGTTGTAGAAAATCAATTCATGTATTATGATCATTTTAAAGCACTAAATGGTATACTAGAGATTGATTAGTACATAATGTTAATTTATAGTTCTTGTTATTATCCTTACTGACCTTGTTGGAAACAGTCAAGGCTGGGTAGCGTTAGAGCATACATTATGCAAGTTTGATTAGTGAAAACAAAGGGTAATCTTAGGCGCTTTGCTAAAGAGGTAGGATTTCTAATCCTTTTCTTAGTAACCATGTTTTGAATAATATTGTTAGCTATATTGTTAAACTTTATGAGATGAGCATGTTTATTATGAAGTTATTTTTGAATGTGTTTTGCATATTGCTACAAGTTTGCGAAATGTGCATGATATGCAAATATGAGCAATTTCATATTTTGATGAATAGATTTGAGAATTTTGATTTAAAACTCAAAATAAGAAATTCTAACCATATTGGGGAAATTCAAACACCACCAAGGACAAATGGATCCTAGATGGAAGGTTTTGTTAATAGCCAGAGAGATCAGGTTATGTAGAGTGTAACCTTGGGGCAGGCTCCTAAACCTCGTTGGGGAGCTCTGTAGTGTGGGCATTGGTTGAATGATTATAGATATGTTAAATGTATATGATATACTAAAGGGTTGGGAATGGAAACTTGAATAAAATGTCTCATCTCTTCTTAAATCATTTAAATTCATTTGTAACCATTGATATTCCAATTATTTACTGTTTACCTTATTGCTATTTAATACCTTAGTTGTTTTGAATTGTTAAAGTTTGCCCAAATATCAACCCACTGGGCCTTTCGCTTTTTTTTTTTTTTTTGGTATGTTTTAAATTAACTCCTTTCTAGGCAAAGCAAAGAGTGGTGCTAATTAAGTACTGAGATGGTGTTAACAGGTTGTCAATATGTATACAGTGACACTTTTCTATTGGGCTTATGATATGTGTTAGCTTTCGAGATGGTTTGTGCCACTGCATCTATGTTGTCTTTTTCCACCTAAGTTTATCTGTATATATGGAATGACTGTATTGTCGAACACTGTCCCATTGATGCACTTTGGTAAAATCTTGTAAACTTATGCGTTACTTTGAAAACTGAATCTTTGAGATTTAAAGTTTTATTTGAAGTAGTTATTTTGTTCCACCTCATTTTCGATGCTTTTGGAATTTGTGTTTTGTAATCAATTTTGAATAGTTCATATTAAAAATAATTAATTAAGTCACATACTTATTTAATTTCATTGCCAATTTAATTTTGAGTTTAAAAATTTTATCTAACTTAAAATTATTTTCTTAAACTAAACCTACATGTCATGCCCTATTTTCGGGTCATGACAGAACAGCTAACCAAACCATGCAAATTATGTGTCTAGAAAATTGTCCAAACTGCCCCAAAAAAAAAAAAAAAAAAAAGTAGTATGATTTGGTTTAGTTTGGATTGAGCAGTTTGGCCGATTTTTCGAACACCCTTATTTTTACACACCAATTTGTTACTTGTAAATATACTAGTTGGAGATTATGTACTATGCACATACATATTTAGTTTCTTGATTTTTATTTTTAAAATATGTGAAGTGTTCTTTGAAGTCTATTGATTTCTTTTAATTTATTATTCTTTTCAGTATTACAAAAAAAAAGTATTTAAGTAGAGTAGATTATTTCTTTTAATTTATTGTTCTTTTCAGTATTATAGCAAAAAAGTATTTAAGTAGAGTAGATTTCAAAAAAATATTAGTAACAAAATTAGACAGTAAAAAATTTATAAGATATGTTTAGACCTAGGAATGCATATGAGAAAGAAAATTTAGTATAACAATTAGTGGGGCGAAAAAAGGCAAGGAAGAAGGGAGAACTAAAAATGAATAATAAAAAATAAAATAACAAAGGACATATAAAAATTCAGCCAAAACAAGGACTAAAGAGAAAAGAACACGAAAGCAAGAACTTAAAAAATTTAAAAAAAAAAAATCAACCAAAACTATGTTGTTTTGGTTGAAAAACGTATAGAAAGATTGTACTTTCCATATATGATAATTATAGATACAGCTAGAACTTGGAACCACACGTGCTCCTCCTGCACATTCGATTTGCTTTTTTTAGCGAGGTGGATGTAAAATTTTGTTATAATTTTTAAAAGGAGAATATTTCAGTGGGATAAATAAATTATTTAGTTGATATAAAAGACACAATAATATTTAAAAGTATTATACAATAAAATACATGTAACAATAAAGCAGTAGCTCTTAGTGCACAGTCTAGTCCTCAACTCTCAGGTTTGTCAAACCAAATAATTTTGGTGGTTTCTACTAATTCAATTATGAACAGTGTAAAACTCTCACATGTTATAGTAAAAAGAAAAAAAAGTTGTTATAGTATCAAATTCTCATATATTACAGTAAAAAATAATTCTAAACAATGGCTCCCACAACTATGCCAAACATCCTATAAAGCATTTTATGTAAAGAGACCATACTAGATAGTCCTGTATCCGCTTGAGCTAGTCTACTCTATAGCTTGTTGAGGTTTCTTTTTTTTTTTTTTTTTCATTCATTTCGGTTTTCCAATTTTTCAAGGCTCGTTGGGAAGCTTTCCCATTTGCTTAAATTCCTGATAAGGGCTCTTAAGCAAGATAAACTCTTAATTCCCGTATTTTAAATAGCATTTTACTTAACCATTTATCAAGGCATGATTAGCACAATGATTTGGCGTATTTTCTATGAAGACCGAGCTACTCATAACCGCGCAACATATTAGTTACAGTCGTCTTGTCACCTTAACCTATCAAAAGAAATAGCAATCTCATTTAATCCATATGGTTAATAACCACGTTATTGATAAAACAACGAGACTAGTGTAAAAAATATGCTGCATATTAGAATGGGGTCTATAGTTTTACGAGCGGGAGAATTATGGAAAATTTTCATGAATACTGTCTTTTAAAACTTATTTTTTATAAATGCCATGAATGTTGTAGTGTGACACAATTTAAACTTACTAGAAATTTGTGTTTTAAGGGCTTAAAAACAAAATATCTAATAACGAATTAATACATTCAATATAATAGTTGTACATATCTCCTTTGTCTTGACCAACATAATCAATGTTGAACTAGGTCTCCCATTCAAAAAAAAAATAAAAAATGTTGAACTAGGCATTGCAAATTCAACCAATGGTTACTTGTGTTGGATTTAACCCGTGTGGGCATAGATACATATATTTCTATATATATATATATAATAATCGTATATTATCGGCTATCATAAAATTGAGCCTAATTAAAGTGATCTATTAAAGTATAAAGTTTTGGCCTTTAAAACATCTCATAAAGCATAAACTCATTCATGTGTAGAGACCTAAAAGGCTAATTTTTATTTTTTATGATAAGCCAAAATAAAAATAAGACAAATTTATGTATTTATAAAAGGTTATGGTTCCTAGGTCACACGTATGATTCTTTTTTGATATCCTATCATTAAAAAAGAGAGAGGACTTCTTCGTAGAGAAATCATACATATTGACTCAGACGATCAAGAAGCGAAAGATTCAAGGATTACATCCGTTCACATGGATTCAGGTATGCTTCCGCTAAATTTCTTCATGAATTAACATGAGATTTTGGATTTGGTAATTGTTTTCATCTATAAAGTTTTCCTCTATCAAAGTGGCATCGGAGCCTCCTCATGTTGAATCATTGAGAAATATTTTCTCAAAATTTTTGGTTGAATTTTTAATTTGAGAACAACTATTTAGGAAAATTTTGGTTGAATTTCTTATATATATATATATATATATATATATATATGAATATATGTGTTCAGTTGAACTTGTTTTATATACATATTATATATATATATGTGTGTGTGTGTTAAAGTTTAGGTTTGATCATATAAGTTTGACAATACGATTTGTTGAAATTATTTTCTCTGGATTCAAGAGAAAAAAATTTTCCTTTATTTCGTACTATATACTGCAGTTCGTCCCCAAAAAAAAAATTCTTTTCAGTTTCATTGTTATATATGTATGAATAGGTGTGTGTGTGTATATATAAACGATGGAGAATGAAATTATTTGTTTTAATGAAATTGTCTTGTTCATACAGGGCAACAATGGTTGCCGAAAAAAGGTTTGAAACTTGCAAAACCGTTTTGGTAAACTATCAAATTACATTGATTTACCGATTCAAGTTTATTTTAGTTGGGCCTAAGGTTTGTCAAGCCCATCAGCTATATTAAGAACAAATTGGGTCTAGGTCAATTTTTGGGCTAGTTTTAAATGTTGGGTCAAATAGTGGGTCATTGGGTTTGGGTAATTAGGTGGGATAAAGGGCTGGATAGGGTTAACCCATCCACACAGTACCCGACCCAGAGAAACCTGACCCGGTTTGACTCTTATGGCTAACTTTGACTGTTTACTTTGACTTTGACTAAAATTTATTTATTTTTTTTAATTTTTGTCATTTTTGGTGCAATTTTAAATTCAAATATGGGTATTTTATATGTATTTTGAGAGGAATTAATTAAAGCAACAACATGTCACCAAAGTGGCATTTCTTGCGGAAATTAATTTGTTTTGGAATATAAATAGTTGTGTCCATATAACATATATGAATATTAACCGGCCCAAAGAAAGACTAAAATTTGACAGAATTATATGTACACCTGTAGCAATAAACACGTGATGATTATTTAGTTTTTTACATGTAAACAATAAATCGGCTCAAAGGAAGATATAGTGTTTGGCATGTTCTTATTGTCAGTGTTTGATTACTACACCAAGAGTACCACTTACAAGTTAATATTTCTGTCCAAAAACTAAATATTAATGTTGTGTTAGGTATCTTGTGATGGGCGCTATCGTTATTGGAATTTATTTAAGTATGATATGGAACTTATGTGAGCTTCTTGTTTTGTTGTTTTGTTCCCTGTTCAGTTGCAAGTTTTTCTTTTAATATTTATGCTAGCATTAATTCGATTCCCATGCTTAATGGCACAAAATTCACGGCATGGCAAGAAAACGTTATGATTGTTCTCAGTGTCAAGGATTTGGACCTTGTGTTAAGGGTTGAACGACCTGCTGACCTTACGGATAACAGTTCCTCTAATGATAAGAGGGGCATGGAAAATTGGGACCATTCAAATCGTATGAGTCTTATGATCATGAAGCGTGCTATTCTGGAAACTTTTGGGGGCACTATGTCTAAAAAGGTTACTACAGCCAAAGGTTTCCTTAAGGAAATTGAAAAGAGGTTTGCCAAGAATGAAAAGGCTGAAACAAGTGTGCTTTTGACAAACCTTATTTCAATGAGGTACAAAGGAAAAGGGAACATAAGGGAGTAAATCATGGAGATGTCTTATCTTGCTTCAAAACTAAAAGCACTCAAGTTAGAGCTATCAAAAGACTTACTCTTGCATTTAGTTTTGATATCTCTTCTTACATAATTTAGTCAATTTAAGGTGAGCTACAACTGTCAAAAGGACAAATGGTCCCTTAATGAGCTTATCTCATATTGTGTGCAAGAAGAGGAAAGGTTGAAGTAAGAGAAAGTAGAAAGTGCTTATTTGGCTAACCTCTAAGGACAAGAACAAGAAAAGAAAGAAGGGTAAGGAAGCTGCAGGTGCCACACCATAGAAGAAATAACAGAAGGGACAAAGTGATGAATTTGCTTGTTTCTTCTATGAAGGTACTAGACACAAGAAGAAGCAATATACCAACTATCATGGATGGTGTGAAAAGAAAGGTACATTTCTCAATCTAGTTTGTTCTAAGGTTAATTTAACTTTGGTACCAAGACACACTTGGTGGATAGATTCTGATGCTACTACTCACATAAGTGTGTCTACGCAAGGTTGCCTGAGCTGCCGAAAGCCAAGTGATGGTGAAAGATACATCTATGTGGGCGATGGCAAGTCAGTAGAAGTTGAGGCAATAGGAAAATTTAGGTTATTATTAAGAATTGGATTTTATTTAGATTTGAATGAGACTTATGTTGTACCGTCATTTAGACAGAATTTGGTTTCTATTTCTGCATTGGAAAAATTCGGTTATTCTTGTTCATTTGGAATAGTTAATTTAGTCTTTTTCAAAATTCAAAAGTTATTGGTTCTGGTTCTTTATCTATTTATTATAACCTTTATTCGCTTGATATGGTTGCCTCTTTTAATGAAACTTTGTATATAAATACACATGGTGTAAAGCAAAAATTAACCAATTAGAATTCCACTTCATTATGGCATAAGAGATTAGGTCTATCTCCAAGCAGAGAATTGAGAGACTTGTGTCTGATAGGATTCTTGATCCCCTTGACTTTACAGATTTTGAAATTAGTGTTAATTGCATAAAGGGGAAATAGACAAATATAAGAAGATTAGGTACTAACAGGATCTTAGACGTCTTAGAACTAATTCATATGGATATTTACGAGCCATTTCCTACGACTTCTTGGAATGGTCAACAATATTTTATTACGTTCATAGATGATTTCTCACGATATGCTACCTGTATCTCATTCATGAGAAGTCTCAGTCACTGGATATGTTTAAGAATTATAAGGCTGAAGTTGAGAAGCACCTCAGCTAAAAGGAATAAAGGAGTCAGATTTGACCGTGGTAGGGAATACTATGGCATCAGATAAACAACGTCTAGGACCATTTGCTAAGTTCCTAGAGGAGTGCGGTATCATCCTATAGTACACCATGTCGAGATCACCTAGCATGAATGATGTTGCTGAGAGGTGAAACAGAACACTTAAGGACATGGTGAGGAGTATGATTAGTCATTCTATCTTGCCAGAATCTCTCTAGGGAGAAGTTTTAAAGACTGTAGCTTACATACTCAACAGAGTTCCAACTAAAGCAATTGCCAAAACCCTTTATGAGCTTTGAACAAGCAAGAAGCATAGTTTGAAGCACTTACACATTTGGGGTTGTCCAACTAAGGCAAGGCCTTATAGGCCAAATGAAAAGAAACTGGAGTCCAGAACTGTCAGTTGCTATTTTATTGGATATTTTGAAAGATCAAGGGGTTATAAATTTTATAATCCCACAACCAAGTTGATTTTTGAGACGGGAATTGCTCATTTCTTTGAGGATATTGAGTTTGTGAGGGGAGATGGGATTAGAGATTTTGTCTTTGAAGAGGAATATGTCACTATTCCTCCAATTGTTATTGACAATGATCATGATCAAGCTTCTTTTCATGACATTGTTCAAGAAGCAATTCCAGATCAAGACAATATTGAAGAACCTCCCATTCAAAATCAAGAAATTATTCTAGAAGAACAAACTCAACAGCCTCTAGAACCAATGCCATTAAGGAGATCCACTAAACAAAGGAGAAGTACAATTCCTAATGATTATATCATATTTCTCCAAGAACATAAGGTTCACATTAGAGTGCTGGAGGATGATCCAATCAGTTTCTATCAAGCCATGCAAAGTTCTAACTCTTAGAAGTGGATTAATGCCATCAATGAGGAGATAAAGTCCATGAAAGACAATGACGTTTGGGATTTTGTCCCGTTGCGTGAAGGAGCTAAACCCATTGGTTACAAATGGATATTTAAGACCAAGAGGGATTTAAAAGGCAATGTGAAAAGATATAAGGCACGTCTTGTTGCAAAGGGCTTTGCTCAAAAGGACAACATTGACTATAAAGAGACTTTTTCTCCGGTTTCATTGAAAGACTCTTTTAGGATAATAATGGCATTAATGGCACATTTTGACCTTGATTTACACCAGATGGAAGTAAAGACTGCATTTCTCAATGGTGGCATTGATGAGACGATTTATATGGTGTAACCAGAAAACTTTGTGTTGGGAGACTCAAAGCAAATGGTTCACAAACTGAAGAAATCCATCTATAGGCTTAAGCAAGCTTCCTGTCAATGGTATTACAAATTTCATCAAGTTATAATCTCATTTAGTTTTGAGATGAATGCAATTGATGATTGTATATACCATAAGTTTAGTGGGAGTAAGCATATTTTCTGGTTTTATATGTTGATAACATATTGCTTGCCAATAACAATATAAGCTTATTGCATAAAACCAAGAGATTTCTAGCAAAGAAATTTGAGATAAAAGATCTTGGGGATGCCACTTTTGTATTAGGTATACAAATACACTGGGATTGCTCTTGCGGCATACTTGGATTATCACAAAAGAGCTATATCGAGAAAGTACTTAAGAGATTTGACATGTAGGATTGTAAACTAGGTGACACCCCTATTGCTAAGGGAGACAAGTTTAGTCTTAGTCAATGCCCTATTTGTACGCGTCCGGATATTGCGTATAATGATGGAAAACTAGGCAGGTACTTAAGTAATCTAGGAATGGATCATTGGAAAGCAGCCAAACGAGTCATGCAGTATTTGCGGAGAATAAAGGATTACATGCTCACGTATAGAAGATCAGATCAGTTGGAGATCATTGGGTGTTCTGATTCTGATTTTGCTGGGCGCCAAGACAATTGAAGATCCACATCGAGTTATATCTACCTACTAGCTGAAGGAGCTATTTCTTGGAAGAGTGCTAAGCAGATACTAATAGCTTTTTCCACCATGGCAGTAGAGTTTATAACATGTTATGAGGCATCCAACCATGGGATATAGCTATGAAATTTTGTTACTGGGTTGCGAATTGTGGGTGGAATTGAAAGACCACTTAATTTATTTTATGACAATAAGTCAGCAGTGCTATAGTCCAACAACAATAGGAGCTCAACAAAGTCGAAGCACATAGACATAAAGTTCCTAGTTGTTAAAGAAAGAGTATAGAGTGGTCAAGTGTCTATAGAGCATATTGGGACAAATTCTATGGTTGCGGATCCGCTTACTGAAGGATTACCACCTAAGGTCTCTCATGAGCACACTGCTCAAATGGGTGCTGTATCTCTTGAGGATATGTCATCTTAGTGGGAGTTTGTATTTTGGACGCTTTTCAGTTGTAAACACATTTTATGGTTATTTTATGGATGATTTATAGTTATTTTCTATAGAAATATAGTCTATAATTTTTTTTCACTCTGAATATATTTGATTTGATCTCCCTAAAGAATAAGGTTGGACTGCATGTTAAGATCACATTTAATGAAATTTCCTATATTACATGTAACAAAGACCGCTTTGATCTTATATTGATATGATTGATGGATTGGATTAGTTGGAGATACTTTTGGTAATGATTGCAAATTTTGAGCTCATAAGGTTATGTTATGATATACAATTATAAAGTATTTTGTATATATATGGCCTAAGTGGAAGATTGTTGGATTTAATCCGTGTGGGCATACATATATATATATATATAATAATAATAATTGTATATTATCAGCTATCATAAGATTGAGCTTAATTAAAGTGATATAATAAAGTATAAAGTTTTAGGCTTTAAAGCATCTCATAAAGTATGGACCCATATATGTGTAAAGACCTAAAAGTCTAATTTTTATTTTTTATGATAGGCCAAAATAAAAATAAGACAAATTTAAGTATTTATAAAAGGTTACAGTCCCTGAATCACACGTACGATTCTTTTCTGACATTCTATCATTAGAAAAGATAGAGAACTTCTCCTCAGAAAAATCATACATATTGATTCAGAAGATCAAGAACTGAAAGATTCAAGAATTACATCCGTTCACATGGATTCAGGTATGTTTCTGCTAAATTTCTTGATAAATTAACATGAGATTTTGGATTTGGTAATAGTTTTCATCCATAAAGTTTTCCTCTATAAACTTGCTTTTATGGCAGTATCAATGTCAATTATATGGAACATTAGCAATCAAAACAAAAAAAAAAAAAAAAATAGCAATCAAATACACGAAACGAAACAAGGTCCACGTACGCTTTCATATGCGTAATAGCTGAGCTCAATTATTTTAAACGTTACCCAAATTACCAATTGCACACATTAATCATGACATAAGTCGCTTTCATGTGTCACACAACGTCGAACACTTTCTATAAGACTCAAATTTTTTTTAGAAATAAACAATAGGTAAAAAAGCGTTCGGTAAATATTATATTTTAATGTTTATAATTTTACACAAATAAGATTGTTTTGGCGTCACTCTACGTAGATCCCTGCACATCTCCTTTAAGATTTCGTGATCTCGTGGCATTAGTTGATTGGCGGCTTCGCCTATGACGACGTCGAGAGAACATTGCCTGCTTTAACGCGACGACGATGATGACTGGAGAGCTTTGTCCATGACAGCATGAAGGCCGACAAAGACAGGGTAGAGAGTGGGGAAAGAAAGAGAGGGCAAAGAAAGAGAAGAGAGAGAAAAGTGGGAGGATGGAGGAGAAAAAACTCTAGATCAAATTAGAGGCACTTTGGTTGACACAATTATTAATTTAAACAACTTAATTCGTTGTTGATATATACTAATATCTTAAATTACACCTGACAATTACTACTAATAATTTAAAAAATCTTATATTTCTCATCATTTTTCTTTTTCTTTTTTTATTACTTTGTTTTTTTGTGAGAAAAACTTGGTTGTCTTATTAATGACTTGTACGGTTAAGAAAGAAGATAGAAGAATGAATTCAGCATTAAATTAATTGCAACATTCCAACTTAGTCACGGGATTTTATATTTTTATATATTTTTTTAACAATTTAGTCGAAATGACTGTTTACATCCCAAGAGGACTGAGTACGTCGGGATGCTAAACATGAGGCGATCCCATTTCTTACGACTAAATCCAAGCCAAAAATGCATAGATTTCTCTTTAGCTACGATTGAATGTATGATTAATGAGATTCCCTTAAAAACATAGGGTAACGATTAAACAGGAAGTTATTATTGGACTTAATGTCTTCCTTTTTTTTAATTAAAAATGACTAGAAAGTTTTTTTTTTTTTTTTTTTTGAAATGGGAGTTAAATGGTGTAATTAAAAGAACAAAGGCAATAAGTTGAAAGAAAATATTCTAAATTACACCGCTAACTAATAGTGTAAACATTATTTGTGAATTGTGATATTAATGATAATAGCACTGCATATCTTCGCGCATTAGACAAGGAATTTTTCTTTTCACTTTTCTATTCTGGAAAAAAAAAAAGAAATAAATAATTATAAGGCACTGGACCCAGGACTAACATACGCCGCAAAAATTTTGGGCAAGCCACTCGATACACATCTTATCATATCATGAAGACAGAAATGTGCGCACAAATGCTATCCAAAAAATATAAGAAAATATTGTGTCGTTTTCTTCTACAAAGTCTTGGCTTCTAGATGAGTAGGGATTCTTCTATCAATAAAATGGTCTCTCTCTCTTGGTTCTCTCCTCCACATACTCAACTATACTTTTGCTAATTACATATCAGCCCGCAGATCTTTTTCTGTTTCATTTCCTCGATCATTATTTTCTCTGTAAAAATGGAAGTGTCGTTTCTCAGACTCTCTACTATTCTGTTTGGAATAGTATTCATAACGGCATGGGCATGGAGAGTTGTGAACTGGGTTTGGCTGAGGCCGAAGAGGCTTGAAAAGTGTCTAAGAAGACAGGGTCTTAAGGGCAATTCTTATAAGCTTTTGTTCGGAGACGTGAAAGAGAGAGTTTCGATGATTAAAGAAGCGAGGTCTAAACCCATCAATCTATCTGACGACATAACGACACGCGCTTTCCCCTTTGTCGTTCAGACTCTCAAGAATTACGGTATGTATGCTGATTTATTGTTTAGAGTGCGTTTAACTATACAGTTAGAAATGAAAATCGAAACGAATTTAACGTAACATATGAGAACTTTATACTATAACATATTTTTATTTTATATAGTAATATATAAGAGCTTTATTATGTAGCAGTCGAAACTATATGGTTAAATCTAAAAAATGTTTTATCATTACCGGTAATTTTGGCACCATTTGGTGACCATCTTGTGCAGTCTAGTACTTTATTTAACCACTTCTCCCTATTTTCTCTTTCTTATTAAAAAAAAAAAATTTCAAATGACTAGCATAGAAAGTGATATTAGCGAAATCGCTTTTCGTTTTTTTACATTGAAATGTTCATTCAGTTACACAATATAAAAAAGTAGCCACCACTCTGAAGTGCAAATTCAAAGTTATAAAAAATTATTTATGAATAAAAAGTTTTTAGTAGAAACATTTGTTTTAGAAAAAGAAAATGACTTTTTTCTTTTTTTACTTGAGAGTTTATCTCATTTTAATTTACTGTTTCTTTTCTAAGTCGTCTAATGGTTTTTTTGATGGGGTTACAATAAAGAAAAATATTCTCCTAATACATAAGGCATGAAAGGTAACCATTAACTTTTCATCAAATTTCGTTAAATTAGCACCTATGTGTGTGTGTATATATATATATATATAAAGTTTATTACCAACAAACTTATTTGATGATAAGATATTTTTTTTTCATGTGCTTATTTTCCTGGTCACACATAATTGGTTGCCAAATGGTGCGGAGCTGTTGGTATCCCAAAAAATATATATTTATTAATTTGCAGGTTTATCTTTCCTTTTACATCAAATTCTCGTAGTACTGTACGCTAAGGGTCACATCCACAACTATGCTCTTGACCAAAAAAAAATATCCACATGTATGAAGTACACATTAGGTAGTGCTTTGCTCTGATGGTCCAAATGAAGGGGACTGTTAGCATGTTATGCAAGGACACGTGTCTTTATGGCTATGGTCTTCGTGACATGTATGCTTAATTATTTTTTGGCTGAAAATAACATATATTTCAGAGGAGAAGTGAAATGATGATTTTTTTTTATATATAAAATAAAAACACAGAAAATTTTAAAGTTTATAATTACCAAACAAGGAAATATTTTTACGGTTAGCGTGTTTTTCAATTGTGAAAATTCGACAGATTTACAAATTTTATCCACCATATTTATTTTCATTACATGAATTTGCAGGATTTAGTACCAATTATTTTTTTTTTTTTACTCTTACCAAAAGTTATTTGGTACAAAATCTTCTATATATTTCCATTCTGTATAAGACAAGAAATAGAGACATATGGTCCTAACTTAAGTCTCAAATACATAATGCAATTAATCTGCTGTCTCTTTCAACAGTTTGAATTAATTGATAATTGATTAGGGATGTTGGATGTATTGCAGGTGAAGAATCTTTTATGTGGATTGGTCCCACTCCAAGAGTGAACATCACGAACCCAGAACATTTGAAGGATGTTTTCAACAAAATGGGCGATTTTCCAAAGCCCCACGCCAATCCACTTATGGAGTTGCTAGCCTCCGGTCTTGTAAGTTACGAGGGTGAGAAATGGGTTAAACATCGAAAAATTATCAACCCAGCATTCCACGTAGAGAAGTTGAAGGTACTTAATTAGTACTCACCCAAAAAAAAAGTACTTCTCAGATTATTTAGAAGATTGAATCCTTTTATCCCAGTGGAACAAAAAAAAAAAAAAAACTAAACAGAGAAAAACACTTTGTTTCTTAGAATATCTTGAAGAGAATAATTAATTTGGCCTTCCTGTTTGGTGTATGATTTGATCGAACTTCAAAGTTCAATTTTGAAAAAAAATAATAATAATAATGATGAGAAATTTTTTTTGCATTTTCTAGATTTGAGAATGTGTTTATATGCTTTATATGCTGGCAGCAGATAAAACATTCTTAGATAACAATACAGGTAATAATGAATTATCGCTTAAAACGGTCAAGAAACAAATAAAAAATATAAAAATAATATTTAGAATAATAGAAAAAAAAATTACGCGGGTTATTTTCTAATCTCTCCACAAATTAAAAATTTTTTTTCCACAAAGAAATTACTAACATTTTTAACTTTAAGAGCATCTCCAATACAATGATAAACCAATGTATCTCAATGCTAAATTTTAGTATTTGAGTAGAAAAATCGCTCTTTATTTATGCAATGCTATTTTGTATATTAAATCTGGCATATACTATGCTTGCAAAACTCGGTAACAAGTATAACATATGCAAAAATTTCGGCTAAAGCTTTTGGGCTCCACACCATATTAACTCGGCACACTATATTGGTTGATTTATTTACTTTTTCATTTATTCATTACAATATTCATATTTTTAAATTAGATCATCTTTAATATAGTGCCAAACTAGTGTGTAATGTCAAATATTATTATTTGAGTTGTTCTTGCTGCAATATTATTCTCTCTAATGCAATGTTAGTCTTGTTGCTAATAAATTTGGCATTTGTTATACTCCGTGTAATGTTACAACTATTATAATAGATATGTCCATTAGTAATAGACATTCAGATTTATACAAAAAAATACAACCAATAAATACACCTCTTCGAAACAACTCAAAAGGCACATCATTTAAAGTCATATTAGCTCGGACGGATGCTGCAACGCAGCGTATACTGCATCAGAAATGGAGCAAGGGCACCACAGCGCCGGAGCTGCCACAGTCCAGTGTTTGTTTCCCTCAGCGCTGCAGTCTCAATTTTGAGCACTGTAGTGCAACATGCTGTTGCCAAATACACTAAAAAAATATGTATTTTCATATTCTCTTGTATATCTTTGATCTTACAACATATAAAAAACATATTACAATCTTTTTTACAATATGTGCATTAAAGCATGTAACATCTATAAACACTTGATTCTTACGGTTCACATTTTCTTTTTAATATGTAGCATATGCTACCGGCATTTCATCTAAGCTGCAGTGACATGCTAAACAAATGGGATAGTTTGTTAAACCAAGAGGGAAGCTGCGAGGTAGATGTCTGGCCTTATCTTCAAAATATGACTAGTGATGTAATTTCTAGAACAGCATTTGGGAGTAGCTTTGAAGAAGGCAGAAGAATATTTCAGCTCCAGAGAGAACAAGCAGAACTAGCGACTAAAACCGCACAGAATATCTATGTTCCTGGTTGGAGGTGAAGATGATTAATTAGTGGCCTATATTTAACGCATAATGTCATTGATCTTTATTAGTGATGCATTATCACAGGTGTGGTAGTATAATATAGTTGTTAGATGATCATAAAATCAAACTATAAGGTCTTATAATTGAATAAACCTGCTGACAGATAGATGGTAATTTACATCACATCAATGATGATGAATAATATTTTTATACGTATAATGAATTGCTTATGTTCTAAAGGTTTACTCATTTTTCATACATTATACAAATTTTCCATAATGTTAACCAAGCATTAACTTTTTTTTTTTAAGGAATTAATCAAGCACTGATTTTAAGCATCATAAAAACTTGCCATTACATATCAAATATGTATTACTATATAAATTCAACTCACTTGAGCCCTTTCTAGTGTTTCATTTCTTGACTTTCAATTAAAATATTTTAAAGCGCATGACAATTTAATTGATACGGCATAATGTTTTAATTGACTTGGCATTTTCATGCATACACATTATGAGGTGTAAATTAAACATGGCTAGCGAAAGGATTATAATAAACGTATATTGAACAATATAATCTCTAATAACACAACTTATTATGTTTGCAGATTTGTTCCTACAAAGATGAACAAGAGGATGAAAGAAGTCGACAATGAAACACAAACATTATTGAAGGATATAATTCATAAAAGAGAGAAGGCAATGAAAGCAGGTGAAGCATCGAATGATGACTTGCTAGGGATACTTATGGAATCGAATTTTAAAGAAATTCAGGAACATGGGAACAACAAGAATATGGGAATGAGTATAAGAGAGGTAATCGAGGAATGCAAGTTATTTTACTTTGCTGGCCAAGAGACCACCTCAGTGTTGCTTGTTTGGACAATGGTCTTGTTAAGTAGGTATCCTGATTGGCAAGCTCGTGCTAGAGATGAAGTTTTACAAGTGTTTAGTAATAACAAACCAGATTTTGATGGCCTAGTGCACCTAAAAGTGGTAACAGTTTTTTTCCTTACTACTATTTAACTTTCCGCTGCTTTTAATTATTTTTGTAGCTTCATGACAGAAAATGCTTAAGATAAATTCTTTATTTTAAGGTATATAAAAAAGCTTGAATCAGGTGTAGGATTGATACTTTTCATACATTTTTTAACTCTAGTTTTTTCCACTTACAAAAATATGTCATTTGCTCTTTTTATAGTTGAGGAATTGTAAACTATATATGTTGTAACAGTTTCTAACATGGAATTACCGCTAAACTATATACGCATTTACAACAGACCAATTTCATGAAAATTATACACTAATAGGATGTTTAGAAATCACATTCTATTGACTTACTATCCTAGAAAAGCATGTATATACTTTTTTAAATGAATGGTAAGATAAAATAACAAAAATCAGATTCTTCTAATACATCCCCAATTACCAACTGTTGGCATCGTGTATCAAACGCTCCACTCTAGAAAAACATGTATCATGTTATCAAAATTTGAGATCTTAAAAACTGAATCTGACAAATAAATTTTCTATTAATGCAGGTCACAATGATTTTGTACGAAGTTCTAAGGTTATATCCACCAATAAACTTAATTATTCGAGTGGTTCAGAAGCAAACGCAGCTTGGAAATTTGTCATTGCCACCAGGAGTGCAGATCTGCCTTCCGACCATCCTTGTTCATCATGATGCTAAACTGTGGGGTGAAGATGCAAAGGAGTTCAAGCCGGAGAGATTCGCAGAAGGAGTTTCAAAGGCAACCAAGGGTCAAGTTTCGTTCTTCCCCTTCGGTTGGGGTCCTCGGATTTGCATTGGACAAAACTTCGCCATGGTCGAAGCCAAAATGGCCTTGGCACTGATTTTACAGCGCTTCACGTTTGAGCTTTCACCCTCCTATGCTCACGCTCCCACCTCTATTGTAACTCTCCAACCACAATATGGGGCTCATATAATTATAGGTAAACGCTAAGATGAATATGTGTTCTTATGAAATTGTTGTCAAATAATTTTGACTTGATCACGTCTGATAAATATTCCGGTATGTAAATGTTTAAGGATTTCTATTACTCTTTCAAGAATTTAAATTAATTTATGACTTGCATTACATATATAGTTTTTAGCTGTTGATCATTATGATTTGTGACAATTTTCAATTTATCTTACTTCACTGCTTAATCTGATATAAGGTGTATACACACACATCTCTTCAAATCACAATGTTACATTGATTATCGAATGTTAATCAAATCTTTAATAGTTAAAAAATATTAACCGTACACAGAACACTTGTAGTTAATTATGTAATCTAAAGCACGAAATTCTTTTTACATTCCGTGGCTCTGTGGTCGTTGGCTTAAGTGTCCTTTGGCAATGAATTTTTATGTTTATATTGGAAAACAAAAGCCTCAAGATTTCTATCCTAATTTGTGGGTTCAAATCTGTTATGGTTTTGTACAAGGTTCTTACGATGTATGGAATGGTGCCCTATAAGCAATGAGTACATATTGTTAATATATCAATAAAATTACATTTGTAATTATTTTAGTTGCTTATATGCATTATGAATATTTTAATAAACATTAAGAAAATTCTATGATTATTTATGTGACTATAAATTTAGCATATAAGTGTTATATGCTTAGGGATAAAATTCATAAATAATAATCTAAATAGTCTGTAATAATTAATTAAAGCTTGGGATCTTTAATAAAATATTATAAGTACGATCCAATCTCATTTAAAATGAAATAGTCTTATTGAGGCTGTTAATATAGAGACATTAGATTGGAAGTACTTTATATAATCAGATTATATAGGACTGGACTAGATAAATTTTGAATCTCTAATAATTGTCCGTTACAAATAGAGTATTCAAATTTATCACTTTTATGATCATATATATGACAGTCTTAATCATGAGTATTTATTAGATTCTTGTTTATGGCATTTTGTTTTTTGACTTGCATGGTAAGATATATTTATATGCAGATCATAACTTAGCATCTTAGAAGCATGATGGAATAAATGGCTGGAAATAATATTATACAGATTAGGAATCCATTTCTTTCTTATGGAAGTTAGAAGATAGTTTTCTTAAGTGATGGTTCGAGATTTGAACAGTAGAGCATTTGTTCATAATAAGATTATGACTTAACTGTGCATTAAAAAATTATTTGAAACTCAAGAACAAAGATATAATAAGAGAGGTGAACGAAAATTAAACCTAGCTCTTATTATGAACTATTTATGGAAGACTGACTTACATGTAATGATTAAATCAATGGACTGCTCACTAATTTTCTTTGAGTAATTTTTACTATAATTTCAAGAGTGCATTTTTTGTTTTGTTTTGTTTTTTTTTTTTAGTGGAGTAACACTAAAACTAATAAATTTGGTACATTAATTAAAGAGTTTAATTAATTGTTGAATTTATTGGGGCATGAATTATGGGCCCATAAGTCCCCAATGCCACCTCTATAACACTGAATTGGATTTAATGCATAGAATGAATTATACATATTTAATATAAAATTATTGAATTTTGAGTTAATTATTTCACACTAGAGATATTAATGTGACATAGAAAAATTTCTCTATGACACATAATATAGTATGATAAATGTTGTCACATTCAACTAACCATTAATTAATTAATTATATTTAATTAATAAGATTAATCAAACGTGTTTTAAATTAATTAATTAATAATATTTGAATAATATGATTATTTAAATATATTTTAATTTTTTGTGTAAGACACATGTGTGGTGGGACCACATTTTATCTTTTCCAACATGGACACAAAATTAAATTATTTTTAAATAAATATGATTTATTTTTGAATTTGAATATATGTATAAGATTTATTTATATTATATATGTAAGCAAATCAAGTTGAACGTGATTCTTTTTGTTTTCTTTAACAAATATATGATATATATGTTGGGGAATTAGGCGACTCCTAATTCCAAGGATCGTAAGAACGAACAATTGCAGAAAATAAATAGGAGAAAAGAAGAAAAAGAGACACCAAATTTTTATACAGGTTCGTCCAAAATTGAGACTACGTCCTGTTTCTGCCGCTTGCAGATTCCACTATGATGAAGGAGATTACAGATTACAAGAGCAGTTTCTCACACACTCACAAATTGTGCTTACCAAAACTCTCTTCTATCTAACACCCAATGGGAATTTTTCTTCTCTCAAGGATGGAGCTCTCAAGAATTTTGCCTCTCACAAAATTATGCCACTCACAATTTTCACACACACAACCCTAGCCACCTTGTGTCTATTTATAACCAAAGGAGGAGAAAATAGCAACTAATGGGAAACCCTAGTGGTTTCCCGTTTTTGGGACCTTTGAATTCGACTTTGATTCAAAACACATCGCGTAGCACAGCGCGTCAGCGCCGCGGCGCTCGAAACGAGCGCTGCGGCGCTCCCCTGCAGCGCCTAGGCGCTCTTCACCTGGCGCCTAGGCGCCATCAACTCGACGCCTCGGCATAAACATCTTGGCGCCTAGGCGCTTGCCACATTGCGCCTAGGCGCTCTCCTTATGGCGCCTAGGCGCCCTCATCAGCGCCGCGGCGCTCTTCTGCCAGAGCCGCGGTGCTTGCTCTCTGCCTTTGAGGACGCAATTTTCTCCCTTTTTCTTCCTTTTGCTGGGTTGTCTACTTGATTTGGCTCCATATCTGCAACAATCTCCCACTTGGAGACTAATCAATCACCATGTCTCCCACTGCAGTGGCAACGACTTCTCATGCCTCTTGGAGAAGTCCAACTGAAGTTGCGCACAACTTCAGTTTCTCAATCGGATCCATCTTGGTGAGCATATCTCTGGATCCTTTTACCACCCACCTTGCCTTATACCGCTTGCTGCCAGCACTTTTATCTTTTGCCCGGTATACCCTCTTGTTGTGCAAGGACTTTTTACCCTGTGGTAACTTTGCCAGTTGCCATGTCCGATCCAACTCGTCCCTCATGGCTAACTCCCACTTGACCGAATCTCCAGCCTCCACGGCTTCATCTAAGCTCTCTGGCTTACCTTTGTCGGTCAACAAGATGTAATGCAGAGTAGGGGAGTATCTCTGCGGCGGTCTAATGGTCCTGCTAGACCTCCTGACTGGTGTGGCAGGAGTCCTCTGGTTTTCTTCTGGAGCTATGTTTTCCTGGTCTTCAACCTATGGATTTTGCACCTCCACTTCAGGCAGATCCTTCAATGGAATCACCTCAGGCTTCTTATCTTCAGAACCTGAACCCTTGGAGTCCGTGCTGTCTCTGTCCTTGTACAGAACACCTTCGTTGAAGATCACATCCTTGCTTCTGATAATCTTTCGACTTTGGTCATCCCAGAGACGATAACCAAACTCAAGTCCGCCATAGCCAACCAGAAAACACTTCTTTGACTTGGCATCCAGTTTACTTCTAGCAGCAGAATCAATGTGTGCATAGGAAACACAACCAAACACTCTCAAGTAAGAGAGATCCACCTGTTTATGGCTCCAGACTTCTTCCGGTAGCTTGAACTTCAGCGGTGTGGATGGACTTCTGTTGATCAGATGAGCGGCTGTGTTAATCGCCTCAGCCCAAAACATCTTTGGCAGCCCTGCATGCAACCTCATGCTCCTAGCACGCTCGTTTAAAGTCCTGTTCATCCTCTCAGCTACCCCATTCTGTTGTGGTTTCCCTGGAATGGTCTTCCTCATCTTTATCCCATTCTCAGCACAGTACCGCCTGAAATCTTCACCTAGGTACTCTCCCCCATTGTCAGACTGCAAGCACTTCACCTTCAAATCTGTCTCGTTCTCCACCATGGCTTTCCATCTCTTCAAAGCATCGAACACATCAGATTTGTTTTTCAGAAAGTAAACCCATACCTTCCTGCTTGAGTCATCTATGAACGTCACATAGTATTTTGCGCCGCCAAGGGAAGTCACCGGCGTAGGCCCCCACACATCAGTGTGAACAAGCTCCAATCTCCTGGACTTAGGCTCTCTACCCATCTTTGAGAAACTGACTCTCTTCTGTTTACCAAAGATGCAGGCTTCACACAAACTGTGATCAACAGTTTTCAAACCCGGCAGTTTTCCTTTGCAGTGAAGCACCTTCATACCCTTCTCACTCATGTGACCGAGCCTATAATGCCATAGCTCAGTATTGGCAGCAGAATCAACAACTGCTAGGGTATCTCTGCAACTAGAGTTCATGTAGAGAGTTCCAGCCTTGCGTCCCCGAGCAATAACCATCGCTCCCTTCGTGACTTTCCAACCTCCACAATTGAAGGTTACTTTATGTCCATCATCATCCAATTGCCCCACCGAAATCAAGTTGCGCATTAACTTAGGAACATGTCTCACCTTATGAATCTTCCACACCGACCCATTAGGCATTTTTAAACTGACATCTCCAATGCCAACTATATCCAAAGGTTCTCCATCAGCGAGATAAACCTTACCATGATTTCCAGCAACGTAGTTCTCCAGGACATGACGGTGTGCTGTGGTGTGGAATGATGCTCCTGAATCCATCACCCACGAATCAAAAGAACTGTCGACAGACAAGATTAATGCATCCTGTTGCTCTTCAGTGGCGGCGTTAGCTTCATCATTAGTCTTGTCTTCATTCTTCCTTGGAGCCCTGCAGTTCTTTTTCAAGTGGCCCGTCTTCCCACAGTTCCAACACTCCATGGTCCTACCGTTCCTTAACTTGCTTCTCTCATTCCTCGACTTGCCTCTCCTGCCATTATCCCTGTTGGATTGCCTGTCAAGTTTCCTGCCCCTATTATCAACATTAAGGGCCGAGTTCGACGAAGAGGCTTCACCTGAGTCCTTCCTGCGAACTTCTTCCGCCAGAATAGAGTTTCTGACATCGACAAACTTCAATTTTGCACTCCCTAGAGAATTTGTAATGGCCACCCTCATGGGTTCCCAGCTATTCGGTAACGAGGCCAAGAGGATTAGAGCATTGATCTCATCATCGAATTTAATCTCTACCGAGACCAATTGGTTTAGGACGGTGCTGAAACTGTTCAGGTGCTCTTCCACCGAGGCACCTTCAGGCATCTTTAAATTGAAAAGCTTCTTCATGAGATGTACCTTGTTATTGGCTGAGGGCTTCTCATACATCTCTGACAGAGCCTTCATCATCCCTGCTGTAGTAGTCTCCTTCGCAACGTTGTGGGCAACATTCTTTGACAAAGTTAAACGGATCACATCGAGTACCTGTCTATCAAGGAGACTCCACTCCTCATCCTTCATGCCTTCGGGCTTATTACCCAAGGGCAAGTGCAGTTTCCTGCTGTATAGGTAGTCCTCTACTTGCATCCTCCAATAGGAAAAATCTGAACCATCAAATTTGGTGATGCCGGCTGCCATACCTTCTTCTCCAGTCATCGTTCTTGATCAAAACCTCCGCTCTGATACCAGTTGTTGGGGAATTAGGCGACTCCTAATTCCAAGGATCGCAAGAACGAACAATTGCAGAAAATAAATAGGAGAAAAGAAGAAAAAGAGACACCAAATTTTTATACAGGTTCGTCCAAAATTGAGACTACGTCCTGTTTCTGCCGCTTGCAGATTCCACTATGATGAAGGAGATTACAGATTACAAGAGCAGTTTCTCACACACTCACAAATTGTGCTTACCAAAACTCTCTTCTATCTAACACCCAATGGGAATTTTTCTTCTCTCAAGGATGGAGCTCTCAAGAATTTTGCCTCTCACAAAATTATGCCACTCACAATTTTCACACACAGTTTTCACACACACAACCCTAGCCACCTTGTGTCTATTTATAACCAAAGGAGGAGAAAATAGCAACTAATGGGAAACCCTAGTGGTTTCCCGTTTTTGGGACCTTTGAATTCGACTTTGATTCAAAACACATCGCGCAACACAGCGCGTCAGCGCCGCGGCGCTCGAAACGAGCGCTGCGGCGCTCCCCTGCGGCGCCTAGGCGCCATCAACTCGACGCCTCAGCATAAACATCTTGGCGCCTAGGCGCTTGCCACATTGCGCCTAGGCGCAATTCACCTGGCGCCTAGGCGCTCTCCTTATGGCGCCTAGGCGCCCTCATCAGCGCCGCGACGCTCTTCTGCCAGAGCCGCGGCGCTTGCTCTCTGCCTTTGATGACGCAATTTTCTCCCTTTTTCTTCCTTTTGCTGGGTTGTCTACTTGATTTGGCTCCATATCTGCAACAATATATTTATAAACACACGTATGAATAAGTACGTGATTTTTTGTTGTTTTTGAATGTGTAGATATATACACAATATGTGTATATATATAATGTGATTCAAAGAACATGTGGAGGTGGCTTTAAGCATCTCCTCCACGTATGTGATAGTGGAAGCGTATTATTCACCCACTAAAGAGTTTAGTGGGTGGTTTTCAAATTTAAAAATTTATTGAATAAAAAAATAATTAATGGCTTAGATATTAAAAGAAAATAGTTAGTAGTTATCACAAAACTTTTGTACGTGATATTTTTTTACGGAGTATCAAAAGAGAAAAACTGAGAGTTCTTGCTTTTAAAAAAACAGGTCTGCTATCTTATATATTGAGTACATAGCAGATCTAGAAAAGTATGAGATTAATTTATTCTTACAGTTTGACGTCCATTTGTCTTTCCATTAGTGTGGAGGCTTGGCTTCAAAGATTGTGGTGTTAAAGAGAACCCTGATAGGTGTTTAAAAGTTTTGAAACAAATTCTTCACGCTTTCTATATTTAATTAAATTTATTTAGTTATTCCTGATGAATAAAGTTTTTTAGAAAATTTTGATTTGTCATACGATCTAGTTTCTTCCGCTGCGTTTTCACATTCATCGACAACTTTACTTAATCAAAAAGTTCACAAGAAGACACAGCTAGGAAGTTTGTCATTATCAGTTGGAGTACATATTGCCATCCCATCATTTTTGTCTACCTTGACCTTAAACTTGGGAGAAGATGTTGAGGAATTCAAACTGGAGAGGCATGCAGAGAAGAGTTTCAAAAGCAACGACTGTTAAAATGTAGGGGTGGCAATTCGCGTAAATAGGTTGTTCATATTGGGTTGAAGTCTAATTTAAACAATAAAAAACCCTCAATCGCAACACGACCCATGAACCATAACGTGATAAAGAAAAATCTAACCCTAGCCTGACATGATTTTTTAGTAGGTGGACGACAAACCCAAATAACCCACCAAATGAGTTCAACTTCTTGCAAACAGCACATAATCATTCTTGGTTTACGTAATCTTTAAATCTTTAAGATCTAATGTTTCTTGTAAAAGCTCTCACTTCTTGCTCTACTTGTAAGCTGAGAAATTAATAATAATAATAATAATAATAAGGGAGGAAAAAAAAATTAAATAGTGCCTCCTGCCCTTTCAATAGGATAATAATCCAATAAATACAAAACAAAATGGAAAAACGAAATAAAGGCATACAAATTCATCATCTAGTTTTCATGTTTCAAACATTCAAGCAAAAATCGCGCATTGCTTTACCAGATGGTCAATATCTCTCAACTTTAAAAGGTGCACATCACAAAATAAATTAAACAATAATAATAAGAATAACTTCAAGCCTTCAACAAAGTTGAGCACTTGCTTTTGCTCCCTATCGTTACTCCATCCAACTAAGGACGGGGCGGGTGTGGTAAATGGAAAAGAAAAGGTGTTTTGGGTGAGGCTGGATTTAGGCTTTATAGATTAAAATGTTGGGCTGAACATTTGTAGAGAATTTTGGGCTGCGCTTTTTCTTTGTGTTTTCATTCATTAAGGAGAAATTTAGAAGGAGTGTCTCCTTATTAACGCTACTTAACAACATTACCCTCCTCTTTTTAATTTTTCAAAACTATTACTTTTATGTTTATTTTCTTTTTAATGTCATTTATCAAACAACATTTTGTCCGTAGTTCATAAACCAAAGCAGATTCAGACCTAATCTTTTACTCTCTCTATTTCTCTCTCTCTCTCTCACCATCTCTCTCCTCTTCTCTCCACCCTCACTCTTTTGTCTTTGTCATGCAAATTGTTAGAACATCAAATGAAGCCATTAGTAGTCGAACGTCAACGACGTTGCAATGAGGAGCTAACGCCAACGGCGAAAGATCTGGTCTTCGCGCGACGGAGAGAAAAACGCGAGGGGGAATATCGCATGAAAATGTGGCGGTGGTTGGTGGCGTTTCTGATCTATTTCTATTGCCGAAGGCCTGAGGTTTTGAACATCGGCGAATTCAGCTTTAAGCGACAGAGAAAAATGGAAGACCAGATCTAGGGTGGGCCATTGTCTGTGGAATCGAGCTGTTCAGTAATCTAATAAAAGAAAGATCTAATTTACCAGGTTCGAGCCGTCATCGATGGAGAAGCGATAGAGAAAAAAACGCAAGGAGGAAGGTCGCACCAATCTATGGTGGCGGTTGGAAGCATTTTTTGATGGACTTTTGTTGCTAAAGGTTCGAGGTTTTAAAGATTGATCGGTTCAGGTTTGAACGACAGAGATGATAACGAAAGGCGTTGGTGAGTGGGCAGTCGAAGGCAACGTGTAGAAAACCCGTAGGAGCAGATGGTGGCAGAGCAATGGTAGCATTTGTGCCCTCTGAATTTTTATTGTTTATTTGTTTTTGATTTTTTTCAACAGTTATAGCATCTTTTGCATAAGAATTTCTTTTTGTTTAAAATAAAATAAAAAAGACAATAAGGAAGATTCCATTTTGACATCTACCAAATTCTATTTTAGCCAGTGTCCCAAAAACCTAATAACTGACAAGTATAATTAATTAAGAATTGTTTCATAACTATGCAATTAACTTCACAAGAAGAAGGAATTCAGAATCTATAGACGTAAGTTCTTGTTAGAAAATGGTTGACTTGAGACAAGTCAATATATCTTTAATGGTCCGAGTAGAATTTTGGTTAGATAATTAAGCACTCAATCGATTATATCTGCAAAAATTCAAGTATTTAAGTCAAGGGTTTTCTTGGAAACCCGAACACCTATTTTATGTATAGATTCATAGAATTTAAGCTTAAATCCTATTATTCTATAAGTAGAGTAAATTTAGTAGTATATAGTACCACTAAATGTTATAAGAAACTACTAGAAATCAATTTCAAATAAGAAATCCTTCCATCTCGAAATCAATATTAAGGGAGGTCAGTAAGAAACCTGAAATGCAATATATAAGAATGTCAAGTAGAGTATTGCATTAGTAGAGTATAGATAGACACTGTAACGTAGTTAAACGAAATTAAATTGTTCTTAGTCAGTATGGAGAGTTTCTTGTTAGTAATCATCAAGAAATTAGCGTTACAAGTGCAACGAACTTGGGAAGTCTTGGTAATGGCTAAGAAAAACCTAGAAATTAAATATTGAAATTTAAATATTTAAGTCGAGGATTTTCTTGAAAATTTCCATGTTATGTTTTAAGAATAAAGAATATTTGGAATTACAATATAAATTCCAAAAATTATATATTAAATATTAGAGCTTGATTTTATAGCTCTTCTGATCAAAGTAATTTGGTTGCTAATTTTACACTGTAATTTAAGGTGGAGGAAAAATTCAACATAAATTTACTTGAAAATTTAATATATGAGAATTTCAAGTACAATATTGTGTTAACGTTGTCCAAATAAACACTCTAATGCACAAAATATATTTAATTATCAATTAGCTAGAAATCTAAGTTACACGAGTAGAATTTTTGATTAAATGCGATTCAGATCCAAGACTCAACACTGTTAAAAACTATGTCAATTATGAGACAAGTGTATAAAAAGTTAAGTTTAGGTTTTATTCAGCCAAGAAATAGTTTTAAGGGTGATGAGTCCAATTTTATTACACGATTTAGTGAAAGTCTCGTTACCAAAAATTTTGGAGGTTAGTTTTGGATTGCGTTAAGTAAAGTTAGAGGACCTGACAGGAACTAAAAATCTATTATCAACTAGCCAATTCTCTCAATTAATCAAGAATTAATCTACCTCGACAAATCATGGAACCCTTGTGGGTAAAGGAGGTTGATATGAGGACAAGAATTAACAATGTGAATAGTGAAAAGGCTAGGTCTAGTTTTGACCATTTCATGACTCTAAAATTCCCTCCAAAATTTCCTTAGGAATGCAACTACTATTAAGCTTTCTTGGACTAAACTTTGACTCAATTACATTAGCTTAGAATCAACTAATATCGTGTTAAGAAATTTAACCATATTTAGCACCTTGACTTATAAATAGACCCTTTTACTCCATGAGCTCATTTTGGCTCTCCTCCATCACTTTCTCAAACCAAAACAAGATAAGCCCTCTCTTTCTCACTCAAAATTTTTCCATTTCTCACATTTAAAAAGTCTACCCAAGATCAAGAGGAGAAAGAGGAGAATTAGCAAGAGCACTTAAGGGTGTTCTACAAGGGTAAAATGCTAAACTTTTTCCCTTTTATTTCAAGTTTGAGTTAGTTTATGGTTATGAATAGTTGTAGCATGTAAATAATGGTTAAAAAATATATATTTTGTGGTGTTGTAAGTTTATGATGTGGTTGTTTAGGGTTATGTAAGTTTAAGAATGTTTAGTCTAGGGATAGCTGTGGCTTTTCTAAACAAATTTTCTTGCACTATTTTTGCTCAAATATAGACCCTTCATGAGTCTATGATGAAACTTTTAGCTCTCAATGTTCCGAAAAAATTCCCATAACTAAGGTTTTCTGTGGTTCTAATTCTAAGACCGAGTTTCAGCCATTTGTAAAAACTATAGCGAAAAACTGTTTCCTTAGCGGCAACCACTGTTTTCACCGAATATATGTCTTTTAGAGGTCGAATCATAATTTTTACGAAGCATGAAAGTTTTAAATGTTAAAGAAACAAAGAACTTTTGTGAACAAATTTTTTTTACGATTCCACCTCCAAGATAGCTTTTTGGGAAGATTTCCCAAACTGTGTAGTTTTGTTTTTCAAAACAATGCAGTTTTATGTTTTGACTAGAATGACCCCCTAAAATTTTGGATCATGATTTTTACGAAACGTGAAAGTTTTAGAACTTGATAAAAAAGAAAAACTTTTATGAAGAAAAATTTTTAAGATTCTGCATCTGACGTAGAGTTTAAAGTATATTTTTAAAAGCAATTAAGACTTGTTATATAAAACTATTTAATTCAATAAAGTTTGATGAATCACTGAAAACAAATATGTAAAAGACAAAAAATAAGATTTTGGAAAACAAAAAAGTTTTGACTCATTAAATCTAATAACATTCAAAGCTAATAACATTTCCACATATTCCAAATAACAAAAATCAATTTTGACAAAAAAATAAATCAATTCCACACATCACCAAAATTCAAAACTAATAACATTTTTACATATTTCAATTCCACGAAATAGGAAAAAAAATCAACTCCACACAACATCATCATCATCATCACCACCACCAAAATTAAAAACTGATAACATTTTCACATATTTCAATTTTGCGCAACAAAAATCAATTCTTACCAAAAAGAAAAAAATCAGCTCACGTATAATGACCACTAAACAAGGTGACTGAGCAAAGGGTTTAAGAATGAACAGTAGTCAGAGAAGGAACACAAAGCAGCGGCAGCACGACCAACGATATGGTGGTGGCTAGAGCTGCTTTTTAGGGAGTGCTTTCTTTTCAAAAAATAGGAAAAATGGAAGTTTAAGGGTAGGTTTTTAGGGAAAAAGTGTTGTAAGTGGGAGGAGCATCAAACTCGACAAAAAACACAGGTGAAAAGAATGTGACAGTGGTAGTCAGACAAAGACAAGGGGAGAGAAGTTTTGAAGGGAAGGGAAGAGAGAAGAAGAAAATGAGGAAGAAGGTTGTGATGTATGTTTTATAAGCTACACTTTGTCATCGCTAAAAGTCACTATACGATCTTTAAAAATTAGGATTATTTTCATAAATTCACCCCAAACTGTGTACCATATTTTACTTTGCCTCTTGATTTTGTAAAAATGGTCAAAATACCCCCCAATTTATAGAAAATAAGTTAAAAACTCCAGTCGTCCACATCCGTTTCTAATCTTAACGGATTTGCTGATGTGGCATGCTATTAATGATTAATAAAAACTATTAAAATCTAATTAAATATAAAACAATTAAGTATTAAAAATAATTAAAAAAATATTTTATTTTTTTCTAATTCTTTCTCTTCCTCTTTCCCTCCCTTTTTTCTCACCTTCTTTCTCCTAATCTCGCTCTTACTCTCCCTTTTTTCTTTTCATTTTCATTCTATTCGTCTTATCCTACACAATATCAATGATTCCTTCCCTCCCATTTCCATCCCTTTAATCCTCCATAAAAATCACCCTTTTTTATTCAATTCTCTACAATGCCATATCAAAAATTCCCAAAAAAATGATTAGTAATTAGAACCACCAAAAAAATTATAAAAAACAATTTGAAATAACAAAACAAAAAATGTTTTTGAGAAATAATAACCTAAATATTCCACCTGGATAAGATTCTAATGCAAACAGATTTCAAAAAGAAAACAAAAAAATAGGCCAATTAGAAGAATTTTTATAACCTAAATCAACACAAAACTCCCTCCACCGTCCTCTCTGTGCCGCACACGTGCGATCCCTTTCCCTTGCCTCACCCAAGGGCGACAGCCGTCACCCACATCCTTACCATCCATATGTCACCTCCCACTCCATTCGCCCACCTCCACCATCCAAGCATTGTCACACGCCTCCACCAGCCAAAGCCCATTAGCCCATCTCCACCACACCATAACCAACCAAACCTTGTTTGCCCATCCTCCCCGTTGCACATCCCCTAATCTACTAACCCATCCCCATCGCCCACCCCAACGCACCACCCTGCCTCGTTTGCCAACCCGACACCACTCTTGTCACCCCACGCCACTCCCTATCGCCATTTACATCAAGAAAAAGAGAGAGGAGATTAAGAAAGAGAGCAGAGTGAGAGCGAGAGAGAAAGAGTGAGAGAAAAAAATTGAAAAAAAAATTAAAAGAAAATTTTTTTATTATTTTTAAATATTTAATTTAAATTTTAATATTTTTTTATGTTTAATGGTATGTCACGTCAACTATTCCATTAGATTTGTAGACAAAATTAGACAAAGGAGACATTTTAACTTGTTTTTTATAATTCAAGGAATGTTTTAACTAGTTTTAAAAAAAGCGAAATAGGTTTTAAATTTCGCTTCTAGCTAATATTAAACATCATTTGTGAATTGTGATATTAGTTGATAATGCGAATTATTTATATATATTTTTCTCAAAAACCATAGTGATGCTAACCATCCCAAGCACTGCTCATCTTACAGTATTAAACGAGGAATTTTTCTCTTGAATTTTCTTTTTGCTTAAAAAAAATAAAAATTAATAACCACGAGGTACTGGATCCTAGGACTCAGGCAAGCCACCCGAATACACATCATGGGGACAGAAATCTGAGCACGTATAATGTCCAGAAAATATATAGAAAAAAATCTTGCTATGTTTGTGTCGTTTTCCTCTACAAGTCTTGTCAGGCGACCACAAATAAAAAGATCTCTCTCTCTCTCTCTCTCTCAGCCACATACACACAGCTTCTTTTGCGAACTACTTATCAACCCACAACTCTCTTTTTCTGTTTCCTTTCCTCAATTGTTATTGCGTCTGCAAAAATGGGTGTCGTTTCTTAGATTTTCTGCTGTTCTGTTTGGAATAGTAGTCATAACGACATGGGCATGGAGAGTTGTGAACTGGGTTTGGCTGAGGCCGAAGAGGCTTCAAAATTGCCTAAGAAGACAGGGTCTTAAGGGAAGTTCTTGTAAGCTTTTGTTTGGAGACCTGAAAGGGAGCGTTTCGATGACTAAAGAAGCGGGCTCGAAACCCATTAACTTATCTGACGACATAATGGCACGCGTTTCCCCCCCTTGTCCTTCAGACTGTTGAGAATGACGGTGTGTATGGCAATGATATGCTGTTTACAAAAGATGTTGTGGTAATTACCAGTAATTTCATCACCATTTGGCCACTATCTTGTGTAACACCAGTGCTTTATTTGACAGCTTCTCACTTGTTTCTCTCTCCATTTAAAAAAATAAATTATGAAATGCCTACCACGGAAAACGAAATTAGCAAAATGACTTTTCATATTTTTATATTGAAATATTTATTTAGTCACACAATGTAAAAAGTGGCCACACGCGGTGGTCAGTCTAAAGTGCAAATTCAAATTTTCAAAAAATTATTTTGTGAATGAAAAGTTTCTATTAGAGTAATTTGTTTTAGGAAAAAAAGAAGAAGACTTTTTTGAGTTCATTTCATTTTGATTAAGTACTTTTTTTTTTGAAATTGTCAAATAATGATTTTTTATAGGGTCACGTAACGCCTTTATTTGTAAGTTAATAGTATTTAGTAAGTATAAATAAATTATAGAATATCATTTTAAAATTTTAAAACATTGCCCATTTATTTTTGAAATAAAACAGAAAACAAGTACATGCTTTAAATAACATTCTGCAGTTTTAGTGTAGCAGCAATATTAAAAATACAGTCATCATCATCATAATACAGTTCCTAATAACTAGACAATTTAACACAGCCATTGCTACAGATTGCAAATCTTACATATTCAAACGAGATACAAATAAGCTAAGATATTCCGATATCACACAAGCAATCTTGTCGTCTACTCCTCGTTTGATAGGTTACACTGAACTCCACCTGAGAGATAAAAATATGATAAGGATGAGCATTGACATGCCCAATAGGGAATAACATCACTCACCTTTAGGTTTTATTAATTACCATATTAATACTTGCATGGTTAGTTAGTCTTCAACATTATTTATTTTATGTGATTCATTATGATTATATCCCATGGATATCTTACGTTGATCATTACCAAGTTTCAATCATATATATATATATATGCACATATATTATGATCAATTAATGTTCCTAGGTATTCACAACGCAATAGAATATCACATCACTCAGCTCAATGAAACCCAAAGGGTGCTTTTTTCCACTCTTCAAACATTCCAAGAGCATCGGGCGAGGGGACATCAAGCCCCGCATCCTTACTAAGTCGTTTTCTGTACAGTGCTTCTAGGACTTTTGACCCAAGGGAGCGTCATCATCTCCTCCTATTTACCTTTTAGGGTATTCGTGCTCAAGAGCGTAACCGCCGTCTTCTTTACGTCTTAGCATTCCTCTATAATCATTCGTTATATATAGAATCAATATTTCCTAACCGTGCTTCTTAATTTCATCAAAACATGTCCAATCAATATATTCTCGTTGTATAATACAGGACGAGTTTCACATTATTGTATCATAAATAATATCCATATGCATTGAAAATACCATATACATGTCTTGCAATATAAAGAACAAATTTTAATCAATCAAAACCTCACAAAAGATGAGTAATAGAATCCTTACCTCTTTGCCAAATATCCACTAATAGCTTCTAGCTTACACAATCAAGTTCACCATGTAAGCTCCAAGTACATAGTTATTCTAGATTTATATAAATAACCATATTTATGTTCTCATTTGAATATCAAAAACACAAGTATTGAGACATTTCCTAGCCTCAAAATAGATAGAATAGTCGAGTTTGGACTGTTGGGTTGGCTTACTGATCAACTGTTTCTAGCCTACTGAACAAAATTGCCATTTTTTGGACCCTTTGCCAGCCTGTCGATCTACAAGGTCCGGCCTACCGGTCCTGTTCACTCTTCGACCTGCCAAACTTTAAGTTTGGCCTGCCGATCCTATACCAGTTTGGCCTGTTGAACCTATCGGTTGTCCGGCCTACCGATCTACCGGATCGACTTCTGCCAAAAGATCTGGAAAATTAAAGTTTTCTATTTATGAGGATTTTGAGCTCCAAAGCACAATCCAACTCATTTCATCAATTTCCAAACCATAAGAAATGTATAAAATCCTTAGAATATCATGTTTAAACACTTATAAACCATTTCCTTCAAATATTCATACATAAAAGATATCTAAAATCATAAAACTTAAATTTTTACCAAACTTATGTAAGAACATGTCTCAAATCAAAAAATTTTAGATAGAATAAAAATTTTAAATTATCACGTTTTACAAATTAAATTTTGCACAATCATACCCGTTAAAATAACGGGTGTTACAGCTCTCCATTCTTTTAAGAAATTTCATTATCGAAATTTTCATGCAACGATATATGACATTAAAACAAATGTAGCTAATTCTCTCTCATTTTCGATTCAAGTTTCCAAGTGGCTTCCTCAACATCATGATGTTGCCACATCACTTTTACTAGAGGGATTTCATGACGACGTAAAACTTTTGCTTCACGGTCCAATATCTGAATTGGAACTTCCTCAGAGTCGTATCTCCTTGAATGGAACATCTGTTCACATGATAACATGTGATAGGTCTAGCTCATATTTCCTCAACATCGACACATGGAGTACATTATATTCATCGGATAATTGAGGAGGTAGTTCTTCTAGATGGCAAGCAAGCGATCCAATCCATACTACAATCTCAATGGTCCCATATACCTTGGTGCTAGCTTTCCTCTATAACAAAATTGAGATACACCATGCTTTGTTTTCACTTTCAAAATTACATAATCTCCGACCATGAACTCTAATGGTAGCCTCCTCTTATCTGCATAGCTATTCTATCGACTTCGAGCTATCTTAAGGCGTTCATGAATAATCTAGATCTTATCCTTTGTTTCCTTGATAAACTAAGGTCCGAGATTAAGACACTCTTCCTTTTCAGCTCAACATAGTGGAGATCTATAAGGCCTTCCATATAAAGCCTCATATGGAGCCATTCCAATGCTTGCCTAAAAACTATTGTTGTATGTGAACTCAATATATAATCACTATGCTGCCCAATTAGTTCCAAAGTCCAACACATAAGCTCGAAGTATATCCTCAAGAATTTGAATGGCATGTCTAGATTGTCGATCTGTTTAAGGATGAAAAGATACTGAAACTCAATTGAGTTCCCAAAGCTTTATATAATCCTCTCTACAACTTCGATGTAAAACATGTATCCCTATTAGAGACTATTGACATTGGCACGCCATGCAATGTCACTATCTTTTCCACATACAACTGATATAGCTTAGAGACATTATAGCTTATTTTGATCTAGACAAAGTGGGTTGTTTTTGTCAAACAATCTACAATTACCCAAACGGCATCATGTTATTCTATAACAAAGTTCATTGTCACATGGTCCCACATCCATTTTTGAAGAGGTAGACTCTTTAGTTCACCTCCAAGCTTTTGGTGTTCCACTTTGACCTATTGACATGTCATGCACTTGGAGACAAAAGTTGCTATATCACATTTCATTTCTCACCACCAATATTGTCACTTTAAATCCATATACATCTTAGAGCTTCCGGGATGAATGGCAAACTTAGGGCATTGTGCTTTATCCAACACTGCATGCCTAAGATAAGGGTTCTCTGGAACAACCGATCTCCCTTTATGAAGTAAGAATACTTCTAGTTTAATTTGCCATCTATCTAGTTGTTCACCATTCTATATCTGCTCCCATATCATACGTAATCCTTCATCATGCCATTGTCCTTGTTTTATTTGTTGGATCAACATAGGAGTAGCTATCACGTTGAACATGAATGCTCTTTTATCATCTTCATAATACTGCAAGTCAAAGTCGATGATGGTGATTGTTCACCTCCCATCCTTCAGTACTAAACTGGCCATTATCCTATTATTCTTACGACTCAAAGCATCTGCTACTGCATTTGTTTTATTAGGATGATATTGAAAAATAAGGTCATAATCCACCATTTATTCAGTCCATCTCTATTATCGTAGATTGAGATCTTTTTGAGTAAATAAATATTTCAAACTTTGGTGATCAGTGTAGACCTCAAATCTTGCGCCGTATAGGTAACATCGCCAAATCTTAAGCGTGAAGACCATGGCAGCTAACTCAAGATCATATATAGGATAATTCCTCTGGTGGGATTTCAATTGGCATGAAGCATAAGCAGCTACTCGACCATGTTACATCAACATACAGCTCAAACCATTTCCTGAGGCATCAGTGTGCACGGTGTAAGGCACCTCATTATTAGGAATGACAAGTACAAGTGCACTGGTAAGTCGCTGCTTTAGTTCTACGAATGCTTTCTCGCATTTATCGTCCTATAAGAACTTATGTTCATTCTAGTGACTCTTGTTAGTGGAGAAGCAATCTTTGAAAAGTTCTCCATGAAGCACCGATAGTATCCAACTAATCCGAGGAAACTTTGGATTTCTAAAACATTCTTTGGTCGTTCCCAATTCAACACTACTTCAATTTTGGAGGGGTCCATTGAGATGCCTTCTTTGGAGATAACATGTCCTAGGAACTTGACTTTCGTCATCCAAAAGTCACACTTTTCCTTTTTCGTATATAGGCCATGTTCCCTTAATGTTTGTGGGGCAATCCTAGTTATTCGTGAATGCCTTAAGACAGTTCAAAGTCAACAGAAGAGCTATGTAGATAAGAAGAGGCTACCATTAGAGTTCATGGTCCAAGATTATGTATTTTTGAAAGTGAAGCCGAAGCGTGGTGTATCTCGATTTGGTGATAGAGGAAAGCTATCACCAAGGTATATGGGGCCATTTGAGATTGTAGAATCGATTGGATCACTTACTTACCCTCTAGACCTACCACCTCAATTATCCCATGTGCGTATTGTATTCCATATGTCGATGTTGAGGAAATATAAGCCAGACCCATCACATGTTATCATGTAGATAGGTGTACCTATCTAAGGAGATATGACTTATGAGGAAGTTCCAATTCAAATATTGGATCGTGAAGTAAAAATTTTATGTCGTCGTGAAATCCCTCTAGTAAATTTATGATGCGGCAACATCATGATGTTGAGGAAGCCACTTGAGAACTTGAATCAGAAATGAGAGAGAAATACCCACATTTGTTTTAATGTCATGTATAGTTGTATGAAAATTTCAGGGACAAAATTTTTTAAAGGAGGGGAGAGATGTAATACCCATTATTTTTAGTGGGCATGATTGTATAAAATTTAATGTGTAAAATATGACAATTTAAAAATTTTGTTGTATCTAAAATTTACAGAGTTGTTTTTGTTGTTCTATTTATTTACAAAAATGCCATATTAGCATTTTGTGGCAAAAGTCTTTGAAGGAGATATCAGAACTCCTACTCCTACCTGCCCTGCCCCTAATCATTTTCTTCTTTTCTATTTAGTCTTAATTTCTCTCCCTCGCTCATATCTCACTCTCCCTGCTTCTCTCCTCTCTTCTCTCTCTTTTCTTTTTCTTCCATAGTGAACCCAAGCCAGAAAAGAACCAAAGTCAAGCAAATATTTTCAAATTATTTTCTCAGAAAAACCCACAAACAATCCTTCACAAACTCAAAGATCATGGAGGTTTGGACATTTTCAAGATCAAGCTACACTTTGAACTAAGTTTTGAGGTTAGATTTCTAAAACTTAAACTTTGATTTTAAGTTGCATTTTGGTATAAAAATTGTGAGAAATGTATTTTAATGTTTGTGGATGTTTATACTACGTTTTGAAACTCTAGATACCTATAAAACTAGGTTGTGTTGTTTTGAGTTTGAGTATTTTCAGATTTGAAACATGTACTTGCATAAGTTTTGTAAAACTTGAAGTTTTATGATTTTAGATGTGTTTATGCATAAAGATTTGAAGGAAATGGTTTATATGTGTTTAAACATGATAATCTAAGAATTTTGTGCATTTCTTATGGTTTGGGAATTAATGAAAAGAGTTGGATCAAGCTTTGGAGTTCAAAATCCTCAAAAATGGAACACTTTAGTTTTTCAGGTTTTCTAGCGGTAGGCCGATCTTCTCGGACAGCCAATAGGTTTGGCAGGCCAAATATCGATAGGATGAATAGTGCATAGAACTGGCAGGCCAAACCTTGTAGACCAGCAGGCTGGCAGAGAATCCAAAAATAGCAGTTTTGTTTAGTAAGCCAGAAATAGTTGATCGATAGGCCGACCCGACAATCCAAACTCGACTATCCTTTTTATTTTGAGGCTAGAAAATGTCCCAAAACATGTGTGTTTGATATTCAAATATGGAGAACATAAATATGGTTATTTGTATATGTCTAGGATAACGACGTACTTGGAGCTTATGTAGTAAATTTGATTGTGCAAGCTGAAAGTTATCAGTGGATATTTTGCAAAGAGGTAAGGATTCTATTACTCATCTTTTTGTGAGGTTTGATTAATTAAAATTTATTTCTTTACATTGCAAGATATGTATATAATATTTTGTATGTATATAGATATTACTCATGACATAATATTGTGGAACTTGTCCTGTATTATATAGCGAGAATAAATTGATTTGACATGTATTGATATAATTAAGAAGCATGGTTTGAAATACTAACTCTATATATAACGAATGCCGAATGATTATAGAGGAATAGTATGATGTGAAGAGAGCAACGATTAAGTTATTGGGCACAAATACCCTAAAAGGTAAATAGGGGAGGTGATGATGCTTCTTTGGGTCAAAAGTTTGAGAATGCACTATACAGGAAACAACTTAGTGAGGAATAAGGGCTTGATGTTACCTCACCTGACACTCTTAGAATGATTAAAAAGTGAAAAAGCACGCCCATTTAGGTTTTGTTGAGTTGAGTGATGAAATACTCCATTGAAATATGAATACCTAGGAACATTGATGAACCATGATATATGTATATATATGTATGAAACTTAGTAATGATTAACGTAAGGTATCCACAAAATGTGATGATAATGAATCGCATAAGATGAATAATGTTGATGACTATATAACCATGTATGTATTAAAGTGGTAATTAATAAAACCTAAAGGTGGGCATGTCGATGCTCTTTCTTATTATATTTTTATCTCTGAGATGGAGTTCAATGTAACCTATCCAACAAGGAGTAGATGACAAGATTGCTTGTGTCATGTTGGGTTATCTTAGCTTAATTGTAGCTCATTTAAACATATAAGATTTATAATCTGCAACAATGACTGTGTTAAACTGTTTAGGTACTAGGAACTGTATTATGATGATAACGGTTGTATTTTTGATATTGATGCTACACTAAAATTGTGGAATGTTATTATAAGCATGTTATTGTTTTTTGTTTTATTTCAAAGACCCATGGGCAATATTTTGAAGTTTTAAAATGATATTGTATAATTTATTTATACTTACTAAATACTACTAACCCAGACATAGGGACGTTACATTGCCATTGTCTTTGTTTTACTTGTTGGATCAACGTAGGAGTAGCTATCATGTTGAACATGAAGGCTCTTTTATCATCTTCGTAATACTGCAAGTCAAAGTTGGCAATGGTGCCTCTAATCCTCTAATGAAAACTAGCCATTATTTTGTTAGTCTTACGACTCAAAGCATCTGCTACCACATTTGCTTTAGCAGGATGATATTGAATACTAAAGTCGTAATCCACCATCTATTCGGTCCACCTCTGTTATCTTAAATTGAGATCTTTTGAGTAAATAAATACTTCAAACTTTGTGATCGGTGTAGATGTCAAATTTTACGCCATATAGGCAACATCTCCAAATCTTAAGTGCAAAAACCATGGCAACTAACTCGAGATCATGTGTAGGATAATTCCTCTTGTGGAGTTTCAGTTGGCGTGAAGCATAAGCAACTACTCGACCATGCTGCATCAATACACAACCCAGACCATTTCCTGAGGCATAAGTGTACACAGTGTAAGGTGTTGGAAAAATAGTATGCAGTGGAAATTTTAAAATTTTAATCAGAGTATTTTCAAAACACAAGTTTGACATGCTATATGCATAAATTAACCAGATCTTACTAACCTTTTAATGCTGAAGAACTCCCGCAATCCGTGAAGAGAAGTAACGTTCTAGAAGAGCCTCAACCAATTGGTCTTCTTTGCTATTCTCCATCCACGATCCGAGTGCATGTGGTGCATGTCATTTAGCTTTTCCTTAGTGACTCTCCTTCCAACCATTTGAGAAAACCCAAAGCTAAGGTTCGTGATTTGTGAACAATAGCTCTTAAGGAGTTTCAAAGTCTCACTAGCAGAGTACTTACTCTTAATTTCTCAATTGATTTAAATAACACAGAATACTCACTCCCTATTTATAGAGGTTGTCCCATGGTTGGTTATTATCAAATAAGGCCTTAAAAATTCAAACTTGGATCATTATCTGATAAAATCATGTAAAAACGCATGATCAGATTATCACTCTATCGACAGGCTGAATTGGCAGATTGGCATGCGAACTTACTTCATTGGCAGGTCAAACTTGAAGATCGGCCTGCCGAACTTGAAACAAATGATCCCTGAGAAACTTTTATTTCTCACCTGAGATTCTTAGGATAAAGCCTCAGTTTTAATTTAAATAATCTTATAGAGAAGTTATCTGATTAAAATAACCTTATCTAGATACTCTCTACGAAAATAAATATTCCCAACAATTCAACAAGTTTATCTTGAATTAATTTACACAAAATTAATTCAACCGATAAACATACATGAAGTATATGATCCTATCAAATTTCATCAATCTAATAATTTAACATAAGTCACCAATTTATTGAAAAAGCACGTTGTATCGTTACAGGATTTATTATGAGCTAGCAAAGGGACCTGAAAGACATATATAGTTTAAGCTCCTGATAATTATGAAGCCCAATATCCTAGATATACATTTCATAATTATCAACTCTAACGCTGCACCACTAAAGCTTTAAGCTGCACTTTTGAACTATATAGAATTACGAAGCCTAAATAGCTAAGTCTCCAATGACATATCATAATGTATCGTTTCCCTATAGTGATATCCATAATCAGCTTAAAGATAAATTATGTCTTACCTTCTCAATTATTTTTATCTTATGTTCCATTATCTCACCATCGAAAGACTTACTATCCAAAGACAGTATACCATTTGATTGCATCTATGTATCCAAATGGTTGAGTGCTCTAGTCTTTCAATTATAGGATAACGCATATAAGAGGATATCGGCGACTCTTAAAGAGGAGCTATGGATTCTGTATCTATGAATAACAGGTCTATGCTATCAAGAGTCATGTCTCCAACGTACCGACATGTGTACCAACATAAAATGTGGTGTCACCCTTTGGTACATAAAAAGACATAAGTCAAGACAATGGGCCCACTATTCATCTCAAGATTAAGATACAACACATATGATTGTCTAAAGTGAACTGATTTGCTGAGACAGAATTATTAATCTAAATCAATTACACTTTATGTCCTTATCTAATACATCGTTACCTATGACAATGCACCAATGTTTTTAATTGTGGAGTCCACCTCTGATGGCTAAGACAAACCATCTCCCATTAGGGATATAGACAACATATCAATCTTTGCATGAATAATACACCCAACTTTATTCCCTCGATTGCGAATCTTATGATTTAAATCGTCACCTTTAGAATCATGTCTTTTGCATAATCTGTCCATCATATGCTTGATTCTAAAGGTTTAAACCGATAATCTCAAACTTTTGTTTGCTTAACATACATTCAATGAATATGAACATAAAAAGGACAAGATTTGGTATATAAATAATAAATAAATTTTTTATTGACAAAAATATCTTCAAAAACATATTACATTTTTACTCCTTAGTGCATGTATGTCTAACAATCTCCCATTGGCACTAAGTGAGTAAATATGACATATCTCGCATCCCCATAGCTTCCACATGCCTCTCTAAAACCCTCATAGCTAGTGTCTTTGTGAATGGATCAACTAAATTATCGTCAGATGCGATTTTTTATACAGCAACATGCCTACCCTCAATGAAGTCCTTTATCACATGATACTTCCGATGAATATGCTTACTCTTCTTGTGAAATCTTGGCTCCTTGGTATTAGCTATCGCTGTAATGTTATCATAATACAGTGATACTGCCTTATCCATACCAAGAACTACCTTAAGATCCCCAAAGAACTTGCAGAGCCATACTGCTTCTTTCGAAGCACCACTAGCAGCCACATAATGGCCTCCATCATTGAATCCAAAGTCCAATCTTGCTTGACACTTCTCCGAACAATGGCACCATCGCCCAAAGTAAACACAAAACTAGAAGTCAATCTCCTTGATCCAGACAGGATTGAAAATCTGAATCAATATATCTTAGAGGTGTTAAATCCTCACGTGAATATACAAGCATATACCCTCTAGTCCTTCTCAGGTACTTGAAAATATGATTGACTGCAACCCAATGGTTCGGTCCCAGATTCATCTTAAATCGACTTACGATCTTGATCGCCTAACTAATATCTCGTCATGTGCAAAGCATAGCATACATGAGACTAACCACTGCCAAAGCATAAGGCAACTTCTTCATGTATTCTTTTTCCCCATCAGACTTTGGTGAGTCTTTCTTAGAAAGAGTAATTCTAGACCTTGATGCTTGCTCACCTTTCTTGGAATCCTACATTGCAAACCTTTTGAGAATTTTATCTATGTAGCTCGTTTGGGATAAAGCTATCATTCTATTCTTCCTATCCCAAAAGATCTAGATACCGAGAACAAATTAGCTTCACCCAAGTCCTTCATGTCAAACTGCTTGGTCAACCATAATTTGACCAATGACAACGGCCCAACATTATTGACAATAAGCAGAATATCATCTACATAGAGCAGTAAAAAAGCCACCTTTCCATCCTTAATGTGTTTGTAAGCACATAGTTCATCAACATTTTGTTCGAATCCATAAGTCTTGATCACCTAATCAAATCTTATGTCCTAGAAACAAGAAGCTTGCTTAAGCCCATAAATTAACTTTAGCAACTTTCAAACCTTACCCACCTGGCCCTTAGCCTTGAACCCGTCTAGTTGCTCCATATATATGGACTTATCAAGATACCCATTCAGAAAGGCCATCTTGACATCCATCTATCAAATCTCGTAATCGAGAGCAGCAGCTATGGACAAGAGAATACAGATGGATTTAAGCATGGCTACAGGCGAAAAGGTTTCCTCGTAATCGATCCCTTTCCTTTGCATGTATCCTTTAGCTACCAGTATAGCCTTATCAGTTTCAACTTTTCTATCTACACCTCTCTTTCTCTTATAGATTCACTTACACCCTATGGGTTTTACCCCTTCGAGAATATCCATAAGCTCCTAGACCCGATTAGTCTCCATAGATTTAATCTTAGTGTTCATGGCTTTTGTCATGAGTTTTGAATCAACATATTCCATAGCTTCTGCATAAGTATAAGGATCCTTGTTGTGTTTATCCAGTTCAACCAAGAGGGCTTCACCATTGAACATATACCTCTCGGGTTGACGCCAATCCTCCCACTACGTCAAACCCCCTTAGGTTGTTCATGTTCAATTGGTTTTTCTACACTAATTAGAACGGTTTCATTCAGAACCCTTAGAGTGATTGAATCACTCGCCAACTCCTTGAGCACCACTTTGCTTCAAGGCTTAAAGTCATCCATATAACTTTCCTCAAGGAGGGTTGCATTAGTTGAAACCATGACTTTATTTTCCTTTAGGTTATATAAATAACCCCCTTTAGTCCCTTTTGGATATCCTATAAACACGCAAACTTCCAAACGTTCTTTCAACTTATTCGCTTCCTTAAACAAGACATGAGCCGGACATCCCCATATGTAAATATGGTTTACGGATGTCTTCTTGCCTGTCCACAACTCGTGAGGAGTTTTAGGAACCGATTTTGAAGGCACATTGTTCAAAAGATAACATGTAGTTTATAGTGTATATCTCCAAAAGGATAAAGGCAATGAAGAATTAGTCAACATGGATGACCATGTCCAACAAACTCCTATTTTTTCTCTCAGCCATGCCATTTTGCTGCGGAGTGCACGGCGCAGTCAAATGGGATAATATCCCATTTTCTAATTAGTGTCCCAAGAACTCATCAGAAAGGTATTCACCACCTTGATCGGATTGAAGTGCCATTATGGGTTTACCCAATTGCTTTTCCACTCCAGCCTGAAACTCTCTAAACTTGTCATAAGTTTCGCTTTTGTGGTGCATTAGGTACACATACCCATACCTTGAGTAATCATCAATAAAAGTGATAAAATACTCATACTCTCCTTTTGCCCGGATGTTCATAGGTCCATAAACATCACTATGCACAAGTTCTAGAACCCCTTTGGCCCTATTGCCCTTAGACCCGAATGGTCTTTTGGTTATTTTACCCTCCAAACAAGATTCACATTGTGGAATAGATTCCACCTTTAAGTGACTTAAAGGTCCATTCTTTGCCAACCTTTGAATCCTATTCAGGTTAATATGACCTAATCGTAAATGCCAAAGATAAGTCTTATTAGAGTGCGAAGTCTTAAGTCTTTTAGAGTTACTATCATTAACCTTAGTGTTAAGCAGTAAGTCCATCTTAAGTTTGATAAAATATAGATTATTTTGCATATATCCATCACAGATAAAATATTTCTTTTTACGAATCAACACATTATTATTAAAAAAAACTACATAAGAGTCTTTAAATAAACAAGCTATAGAAATTAATTCCTTTTAAGTTTAGCAACATAAAAACAAGCTCGTAAAATTAAACTCCTATATTTATCAAAGTAAAGATGGACATCTCCCACTGCTTTAGCTAACACTAAGGATCCATCACCCATCCGAAGCATTGTGATGACCCGTCTTTTTGGCCAGTCACTTTACTTTCTTAAACATCATTCTTAAACAGTAATCTTACTTACTTAGTAAGAAAAATACTGAATTAATTTTTTTTTCTTAAACATTCTTTGAAATGTTTTTAAAAACTGTTGCGACCTCTGTTGCCATTCAGGTTGAGACCTTGCTCAACACTTGCCCTTAAATTCATTTCAAATCGTTTCTTAAAACTTAATAAGAAACATTAACTTTGTAATTATATAAAACATTTCATAAAATATTTCTTAAGACTCTGAAAACTCTAAATCAAATAGTGAGAAAACCTTTTCTCTAAACAGCAACGGAAACATACTGTGGTGGTAGCTATACCTAAATCTTTGCATCTACCCTCCGTAGCACCCAGCTCTTCTAATGGGTCTTACTGGTAGCCCACATACTACCTACAGCATGAAGAAACTTTTTATAGGCTTTCGCTTAGTAAGTTCAAACATATTCTCACAAATCATTTAAAACATACTTTAGAAACTTTTCTCATGGAAACCTTTTTCTTAAAACATTTCTCATAAACATTTTTCATAAAACATTTCTAAAACGTTTCTCATAAACGTTTTCATAGAGCATTTCTATAACATTTTTCATAAATGCTTTTCATAAAATATTTAACGTAAAGCAATCCTCAGATTGCTCTTCATAAACGTCATTTATATTTTCATAAACACTTAATATAAAACATTCATCAGAATGTTTTCCATAGCATATAAATGTTTCATAACAAGGAAAACCAGTAAAATCAAAATGCATGTTTCCATTTATGCTCAATTATGAACGTCAATTATGAGAATTTTATGAACATTTATTTCTTACTTTAACTGCCTACCTGTGTTCTTTAACCTTCCTTATCTTACTTTAACTTTCTATCCTTTCTCCTTATCTTTCCTTATCTTACTTTAACTTTGCATCCTTTGTTCCTTAGCTTTCTTTATCTTATAATCTTTAGTGTTTGTACCAACATCTTTAATCACGAGAGCATAAATGTGATGCTTCCCTTGTAGAAGACTTAAGACCATCGAACTTTGAGGTCATGTACCTTACATCTACGAGGTCAAACTTTAACTTTACTTTCATTACCTCATAACGAGGAGGCTGGTATGATACTTTCTTTTTATCTTTACGTTACCTTCTTATTAACTTTAGTGAGCATATCAAATGCAATCACATCATATGCAAACATGCTTGCAATTCATAACTTGTACTATAAAACCTATTGTATAACAAATGCAACCTATTGCATAACAAAAGCATCATATAACGCAAACACATTTTGCTAATCATAATTTGTACTCTGAAACTTATTGCATCACAAATACAACTTATTGCATAACAAATGCATCATATAACGCAATCACATTTTGCAAATCATAACTTTTATTCTAAAACTTATTGCACAACAAATGCAACTTATTGCATAGCAAATGCATCATAAAACTTATAACTTAAACTATAAAATATTATGCATTGTCATAATGCAAAACATACTTTAAATACTTTGAAAATCCTAACTTGAACTTTTAAAAATTTTATGCATATCAATATGCAAATAGACTTTACGATTGCAAATTCATTGCAAATCTTCTTTTGTAGTTTAGAACCTTTTTGCATAATAAATGCAAATACATACTTTAAAAACAACTTGCATACTCATTTACAAATGTATATGTAAACATTTGAAAACTATTTACTTCATGCTATAGGTGAAGTCTGAACTTACCCAGACTATGCCCTAGTGTTCTCTATTTCGTTCCTTTCTCGTTCCTTTTCCTTCCATTGGTCGGCTTCTATGTCCTGATCATACGGCAGTCGACTCATTAATTAACTTTCTTTTTATCAAACCACTCGATTGATAATAAAACGTAAACATTAACCATTCTTTCCTTTTAATTTGACTTGTACACTATCGATTTACCCTTCTCTTTACTTAATTTTGTAACCCACCGGGTTACCTTTGTTCTTAAGCATCCCTTAGTTAAACTTCCCGTCTCACTAGCGGTTTCGTTACTTAATGCATTACGAAACATTTTTTGTCTAAGAACGTTATGCTAAATCAGAGTGTTCGACTCTGTTCTAGCCGTTTTCATAAAAATGACGTTTTTACCCTTATTGGGTTTTTTGTCCATTTTGTAACCTTTTAAAACTCATTGCTTAACTTTAACGTTTCATTACCTACATATTACGAAAAAATTGCCACTAAGAAATGTTTCCCGACATTGGGCGTTTCGGGTCTGTTTTGGCCATTTTCGTAAAATGACCATTTTACCCTTAACTTTTTTTCCTCTATTATTTTTTTAACTAAAATTTAATTTCCTTAAAACTTAACATTTGTGGTACTTACTGCCTACAGCAGTGTAGGAAACCAACATTCTCTAGTGAAAACTCAGTTTTCACATAATTTTACAGTTTTGGCCCGAAATACAAAAATATTTACATTTTTGTCCCCGAAACCAAAAATAATCATTTTAAACCATTAGTCTCCATTTTTCATGAGGAACATTTTTGCTCAAAGTACCATATTTAAAATCCTTTGGAAAAATGGTATTTGTGCCCTTTAATTTTTTTTCCAATTTTAACAAATTCTTGTAAATTCATAACTCCTAACCGAGCAAAATTTTAAGAAACTGTTTGTGTTGTCCTCACTATTTCGATGAGTTCTACAACTTTCATGCTGTAACTTTTTCAAAATTCCCACTGTATAGGGGTGTTTTTGGGCAATTTTTAATTCTACTGAGAAGAAACTTTTTCTTTCAATTTAGTCCTTGTGGCATTTTTGTAAAAATCCATTTTTAATCAACATTTCTACCCTTACAAGGGCAGTTCCAACTCTTGTTTCAATCATTTTCATGCCCACTCATCAATTTTGCAAAATTAACACTAAAATTACAAAAAATACATTTTTTACAAAAACTAACATTTTCAACAATTTAAACCTTAATTTCACAACATCAACATGCCATAAATCATATTTCTATGGGATTTAAGCAAAACTTTGCTTGAAAACCTACATGCTTTTGAAGGAATAAAAATCAAAATAAAAATCACAAAATTTCAAAACTTACCCCAAATAACACTTTATGCTTTTAGCCTTCCAAGGCTCCTTTGGAACTCCTTCCTAGACATCACTTTCATGCAAAAATACCTTGAGTTAACTTCTCCCTTAACCCATGAAAAATCCCTTGAAAACTTGAAAAAAAGTTAGATTTTTACCTTAAAACTTGTTAAAATCCTTTGAACTTTGCCTCTTGAACTTAATTGGGGTTATTTTTGCTAAGATGTGAAGTTGGAAAATTCTTGGAGAGGTCCAACCATGGCTACCGTGGGTGAAGGGAAGAAGAAAGGGAGATTTTTTTGGCAAATTTTGCATTAAATGCTTCCTTATCCCTTATGATGACTCATGGTAATCCTATAGCTTACCTAGGTGTCTCTATGGGATTGGGCCACCTTTCATGGCTTGGTGGCCCAAAGAGATTCAAGTGGGTGTCCACTTTGTGGGGCCCAAAGTTTACACTATGTAATTTTTTACCACACAGTTTTTTTCCTATACTACCATGGTAAAATCAGTGCAAAAACATATTCCTAGACTGTATAAAATATTTTACTTGCCTCTGGTTTATTTTTGGAGGCCAAACATAACCTTTCTCATATTTGTGTTTTCACTTAGCAGTATTCTTTCTATACTAATTTAACTTAAATAGTCTAATTTCTGTACTGCATGACCTTAAACAGTCTAATTCTTACACTGCATTATTCTAATACTGTATAATTTTTCATGTTATTATACAGTATTTTTCCTTAAACTATACTTTTCATCTTAATATAATCCTTAACTTAATGCATTTTTAATGCATTAGAAATTCTTGGGCGTTACAATCTACCCTCCTTAAAAATTTTCGTCCTCGAAAATTAGAACTTCATGGGTAGTTCATCTCTTTTATCACCATTTTCATTCTTAATATGCTTTCTTGCATCATTACTTCCTTACTAAACTAAGCCTCCATCTTGGAATTTCTACAATTTTCATCATGTTCTTGACATATTCTTTTAAATTGTACTCTATACTTCTGCTGCGCAACTCTGATTTTTCAACATTTGAGCGTAGTTTCCATTCGTTCGGAGGTTTAGTATTGTACCAATGAATGCTATTCTTGAAAATAGGGTTTATATGTATCCAAATCGTATCATGACTATCATAAGATTAGGGTCATCTGACCATAAATCTATAATTTTTCAGTCCTATATCCATTCTAAAACTACATTTTGCCGTAACATTCCTCATAACGTATAGAACTCCAGCTTCCATCCTCCCATCTGTGAGGTTCTCGCTGACATACTTGACATCATTGTCCTAATTGTGGTTCCCATCTAGGCAGTTATGAGCTCATTCACATGTCTCAGCTCAACTACGAAATGCTTAAGCTTGAAAGAATCGTATAGTTAATCATCTAACGTCTGGTTGCTCTCAGGCACTCTCGTTCCATAGAACACCGTCACTTTTGGACGTCGATTATTCCATTATCTTGATCTGCTCTACTCGTTCTACGTATAATCAATACCGAACGACTTCTAACGGAGCAAAATTTGCTCATACGAGACACCATTGTGCACATAAACATCATAACGTGTCACAAGCTCATCTTCTTGATTTTGAGCCGTCGGCCATCTGTTGACCATCATTGACCACGTTTGGTCATCGTTCACTTGACATCGCTAATAGACGACAACTACCGTCGACTTGTGAGGACATTCTAGCATATATCATCACATTCATCCGTTGACCTTTAACTTCTCGTTGCTCATTTGGGTGTGCCGATATCAAAGGCTATGCCCAACAATAACACGTATTCGTTAAATTCTAACTTTCCCTCCTACTTAAATTAACTTACTTACTTGAGCTATGGTGTAGCAGACATATGACAGCGCGAGATGGGATGGCAGGATACCGCTTTGATACCACCTGTGATGACTCGCCTTTCCGGGCAGTCACTTTACTTTCTTAAACATCGTTCTTAAGCAGTAATCTTACTTACTTAGTAAGAAAAATACTGAATTAAATTTTTTTTCTTAAACATTCTTTGAAACGTTTTTAAAAACTGCTACGACCTCTGTCGCCATTTAGGTTGAGACCTCGCTCAACACTTACCCTTAAAATCATTTCAAATCGTTTCTTAAAACTTAATAAGAAACATTAACTTTGTAATTATATAAAACATTTCATAAAATATTTCTTAAAACTTTGAAAACTCTAAATCAAATAGTGCGAAAACCTTTTCTTTGAACAGCAGTGGAAACATACTGTGGTGGTAACCATACCCAAATCTTCGCATCCGTCCTCCGCAGCACCCAGCTCTTCTAACGGGTCTTACTGGTCGCCCGCATACTACCTACAGTATGAAGAAACTTTTTATGAGCTTTCGCTCAGTAAGTTCAAACATATTCTCACAAATCATTTAAAACATACTTTAGAAACTTTTCTCATGGAAACCTTTTTCTTAAAACATTTCTCATAAACATTTTTCATAAAACATTTCTCATAAACGTTTTCATAGAGCATTTCTGTAACATTTTTCATAAAATATTTAACGTAAAACAATCCTTAGATTGCTCTTCATAAACGTCATTTATATTTTTATAAACACTTAATATAAAATATTCCTCAGAATGTTTTCCATAGCATATAAATGTTTCATAACAAGGAAAACCAGTAAAATCAAAATGCATATTTCCATTTATGCTCAATTATGAATGTCAATTATGAGCATTTTATAAACATTCCTTTCTTACTTTAACTTTCTACCTGTGTTCCTTAACCTTCCTTATCTTACTTTAACTTTCTATCCTTGTTCCTTATCTTACTTTAACTTTCCATCCTTTGTTCCTTAACTTTCTTTATCTTATAACCTTTAGTGTTTGTACCAACATCTTTAATCATGAGATCATAAATGTGATGCTTCCCTTGTGGAAGACTTAAGACCATCGAACTTTGAGGTCATGTCCCTCACATCTACGAGGTCAAACTTTAACTTTACTTTCATTACCTCACAACGAAGAGGCTGGTACGACACTTTCTTTTTATCTTTACATTACATTCTTATTAACTTTAGTAAGCATATCAAATGCAATTGCATCATATGCAAACATACTTGCAATTCATAACTTATACTGTAAAACCTATTGCCTAACAAATGCAACATATTGCATAACAAATGCATTATATAACGCAAACACATTTTGCTAATCATAATTTGTACTCTGAAACTTATTGCATCACAAATGCAACTTATTGCATAACAAATGCATCATATAACGCAATCACATTTTGTAAATTATAACTTTTATTCTAAAAGTTATTGCACAACAAATGCAACTTATTGCATAACAATGTTGGAAAAATAGTACGCAGTGGAATTTTAAAATTTTTATATTAGAGTATTTTCTAAAACACAAGTTTGTCATTCTATGCATAAATTAACCAGATCTTACTAACCTCTGTGTGCCGAAAAGTTCCTGCAATCAATGAAGAGAAGTAATGTTCCAAAAGAGCCTCAACCAACTGGTCTTCTTTGCTATTCTCTATCCACGATCGGAGTGAGTGTGGGCTCACATGTACAGCTCTTCCACCAGGTGACTCTCCTTACAACCAATTGAGTGAACCCAATGCAAGTGTTTGTGATTTGTGAACAAGAGCTCTTAGAGAGCTTTTAATTTCTCACTAGTAGAGTATCACTCTTAATCTCTCAATTGATCTTAATAACTTAGGTGACTTGCTCCCTATTTATAGAGGTTAGGTCTAAGGTCAGTCCTTATCAGATTAGGTCTCAAAATTCAAATCAGAATCAAATTCAGATCAATATCTGATAAGATCTGTGTAAAAATGCGTGATCTTATCCTTCGCTCATTGGCAAGTCGAACAAGATGATTGGCATGCCGAACTGCCGATTAAAATCTCAGCGAATCTTTTATTTTCCACTCGAGATTCTATAGGATAAGGTCTCAGTTTTAATTCAAATAAACTAATAGAAAAGTTATCTGATTAAAACAACTTTATCTAGATAATCTCTAAGAAAATAAATGAATTCCTGATAATTCTACAAGTTTATCTTGATCAAATTTATTCAAAATTAAATCAACCGATAAACAGACAAGAATTATCCGATCCCAATAATTCAACAAGTTTAACTTGAATTAATTTTATCACAAAATTAATTCAACCGATAAACAGACATGAATTATCTGATTCTTCCAAATTTTAACCAATCTAATAAATCTAACATAAGTCACCAATTATTAGAAAAGCACACTGTATCGTTATAGGATGTTGTGAGCTAGCAAAGGGGACCAAATGGACCTATATAGCTCAAGCTCCTGATAATTACGAAACCCAATATCCCAGATATACATTTTATAATTATCAACTCTAACGCTACTCTACTAAAAGCTTGGAGCTGCACTCTCGAACTACATAGAATTACGAAGCCCGTATAGCTAAGTCTCTATGACATATCATAGTGTATCGTATCCCCATAAGATTATCCATAATCGGCTTAAGGACAAGCTCTGTCTCACCTTCCTAATTATTTTTTTTATCTTACGTTCCATTATCTCACCATCGGAAAACTTACCATCCAAAGACAGTACACCATTTGGTTACACTTATGTATCCAAATAGTTGAGCGATCTAGTTTTCTAATTACAGAATAACGCATATAAAAGGATATCACTACTCCTATAGAAGAGCTAAGGATTCCATATTTATGAATAACAAGTCTACGCTATCAAAAGTCATGCCTTCAACGTACCGGCATGCATACCACTATTAAGATGTGGATGTCACCCTTTGGTACATCAAAAGACACAAGTCAAGATAATGGGCCCACTATTCATCTCAGGATTAAGATACAATACAAATGATTGTCTAAAGTGAATCGATTTGTCGAGACAGAATTATTAATCCAAATCAATTCACTTTATGTCCCGATCCAACACATCGTCACCTATGACAACGTGCTAATATTTCTATTCATGGAGTCCACCTCTGATGGCCAAGACAAACCATCTCCCAATTGGGATATAGACAACATAACAATCTTTACATGAATAAAGCACCCAACTTTATTCCCTCGATTGCGGATCTTATAATTTAGACCATCACCTTAAGAATCGTGTCTTTCGCATAATTTGTCCATCATATGCCCAATTCTTAAGGTTTAGACCGACAGTCTTAGATTATTGTTTGCTTAACATACATTCAACAAATATGAACATAAAGAGGACAAGATTTGATATATAAACAATAAATAAATTCTTTATTGATAAAAATGTCTCCAAAAACTTGTTACATTTTTACTCCTTAGGGCATACATGTCTAACAATCTCCCACTTGCACTAAGTGAGTAAATATGACAAATCTTGCATCCCCATAGCTTCCACATGCCTCTCGAAGACTCTTCTAGTAAGTGTCTTCGTAAATGGATCAGCTAAATTGCCCTCTAACACGATCTTGCACACCGTGACATGCCCGCCTTCAATAAAGTCCTTTATCACATGATATTTCTGATCAATATGCTTACTCTTCTTGTGAAATCTTGGTTCCTTAGCATTAGCTTCCGCCGCACTGTTATCATAGTACAGTGATACCGCCTTGTCCAAGCCAGGAACTACCTCAAGATTCTCAAGGAACTTGCGGAGCCACACTGCTTCTTTTGAAGCATCACTAGCTGCCACATACTCAGCCTCCATCGTTGAATCTGAAGTGCAATCTTGCTTCACACTTCTCCAACTGATGGCACCGCCGCCCAGAGTAAACACAAAACCCGAAGTCTATTTCCTGGAATCCAGACAAGATTGAAAATCTGAGTCAGTATATCCTAAAAGAGTCAAGTCCTCACCCGAATATACAAGCATGTACCCTCTAATCCTTCTTAGGTACTTGAAAATATGTTTTACCGCAACCCAATGGTTCGGTCCTAGATCCGCCTGAAATCAACTTACAATCCCGACCGCATAACTAATATCTGGTCGTGTGCAAAGCCTGGCATACATGAGACTACCCACTGCCGAAGCATAAGGCACATTCTTCATGCATTCTCTTTCTTCATAAGACTTTGGAAAGTCTTTCTTAGAAAAAGTAATTCCAGACCTAGATGGTTGCCCACCTTTCTTAGAATCCGCATTGCAAACCTCCTGAGAATTTTATCTATGTAGCCGGCCTGGGACAAAGCTATCATTTTGTTCTTTCTATCCCGAAAGATATGGATACCGAGAACAAAATTAGTCTCACCCAAGTCCTTCATGTCAAACTGCTTGGTCAACCATAATTTGACCGATGACAATGCCCCAATGTTATTGCCAATTAACAGAAGTCATCTACATGGAGCAGTAGAAAACCACCTTCCCATCCTTAATGTGTTTTTAAACACATGGCTCATCCACATTTTGTGAGAACCCATAAGTCTTGATCACTTGATCAAATCTTATGTTCCAAGAACGAGAAGCCTGCTTAAGTCCATAAATTGACTTTAACAACTTACAAACCTTACCCTCTTGACCCTTGACCTTGAACCTGTCTGGTTGTGCCATATAAAAGGACTCATCAAGATAGCCATTTAGAAAAGCCATCTTGACATCCATCTACCAAATCTCGTAGTTGAGAGCGGTAACTATGGACAAGAGAATCCAGATGGACTTAAGCATGGCAATAGACAAAAAGGTTTCCTCATAATCGATTCCTTCCTTTTGCATATAACCCTTAGCTACCAGTCTAGCCTTAAAGGTTTCGACCTTTCCATCTACTCCTCTTTTCCTCTTGTAGATCCACTTACACCCTATAGGTTTTATCCCTTCGGGAAGATCCATAGCTCCCAGACATAATTAGTCTCCACAGACTTCATCTCTATGTTCATGGCCTCTGTCCAGAGTCTTGAATCAACATCCTCCATAGCCTCTGCGTAAGTATAAGGATCCCTGTCATGTTCATCCGGTTCAGCCAATAAGACTTCCCCATTGAACATATACCTCTCAGGTTGACGCCCGATCCTCCCACTATGTCGAAGCCCCTCAGGTTGTTGTTCAGGTTTGTTTAGGTTTTCTACACTGATCGGAACGGTTTCATTCAGAACCTCTGGAGTGATCGGATCACTCCTTAACTCCTCAAGCACCAATTTGCTTCGAGGTTTAAAGTCGTCCATGTAACTTTCCTCAAGGAAAGTTGCATTAGTTGAAACCACAACTTTATTTTCCTTTGGGTTATAGAAATAACCCCCTTTAGTCCCTTTTGGATATCCTACAAACACGCAAACTTCCGAATGTGCTTCCAACTTATTCAGATCCTTAAACAGGACATGAACCGGACATCCCCATAAGTGAATATGGTTTAAGGAGGTCTTCCTACCCATCCACAACTCATGAGGAGTTTTAGGGACCAATTTTTAAGGCACATTGTTCAAAAGATAACATGCGGTTTGTAGTGTATATCCCCAAAAGGATGAAGGCAATGATGAATAATTCATCATGGACCTAACCATGTCCAATAAAGTCCTATTCCTTCTCTCCGCTACGCTATTCTGTAGCGGAGTGCCCGATGCAGTCAAATGGGATAAAATCCCATTCTCTTATAAGTGTCCCAAGAACTCATCAGAAAGGTATTCTCCACCTCGATCGGATCAAAGTGCCTTTATGGGTCTATCCAATTGCTTTTCCACTTCAGCCCAAAACTCTCTGAACTTGTCAAAAGTTTCGCTTTTGTGGTGCACCAGGTACACATACCCATATCTTGAATAATCGTCAATAAAAGTGACAAAGTACTCATACCCTCCTCGTGCCTGAATGTTCATCGGTCTGCAAACATCACTATGCACAAGTTCTAGAACCCCTTCGGCCCTATTGCCCTTAGACCCGAATGGTCTTTTGGTCATTTTACCCTCCAAACAAGATTCACATTGAGGTATAGATTCCACCTTTAAGTAACTTAAAGGTCTATCCCTTACCAACCTTTGAATCCTATTCAGGTTAATATGACCAAGGCGCAAATGCCAATGATAAGTCTTATTAGAGTGAGAAGTTTTAAGTCTTTTAGAGTTATTATCATTCATCTCAGCATTAAGCAATAGGTCCATCTTAGGTTTGATAAAATATAGATTATTTTGCATCCATCTAGAACAGATAAAAGATTTTTTTTTTTTACAAATCACCACTTTATCATTAAAAGAAACCAAATAGGAGTCTTTAAATAAACAAGCTACAGAAATTAAATTCCTTTTAAATTTAAGAGCATAAAAACAATCTTTCAAAAATAAATTCCTATAATTATCAAAATAAAGATGGACGTCTCCCACTGCTTCCGCTGAGACCAAGGATCCATCGTCCATTTGAAGCATGAAGTCTTCATGTAGTACACTTCTCGTTTCTTTGAACCCCTATAGAGAAACAAAAACATGATTAGTTACACTGGAATCTATGACCCAAATGTTACTGGATTCCTCAACCAAACAAGTTTCTAAATACAGATGATCACACCTGCCTTCTTTGGAAAGGAAGTCCTTGCAATGCTTCTTAATGAGCCCAACCTTCCCATAGAAGAAGCACTTAAGCTTCTTCGGGTTCTTCTTCTTCTTTTTCTTGCTCTTGGTGCTAGCAAGAATAGAAGACTTCCCATTCTTGTCCCGTTGCTTCTTTCCATATCCAGAATTGAGATTGGAACCAAAAGCGGCTACCATGTTGGCCTCTCCACCCGCAAGAAACTCCCTAATCAGTAGTTCAAACTCCTGTAACTGTTTCATTAATTCTGTTAAGGTCATATCCTATCTATTGCTTAAATTAAAAGTACCTTTAAACGGAATAAATTCCTTTGATAGAGTCTCAAAGACCATAGTCATTTGAGTCTCAGCATCGATGTCGGCTCCATTGGTTTGAGCCTCAATGAGGTAACCCATGACCTACCTCATGTGCTCCTTTACAGATGTCCCTAGCCTCTGCTTACAGTTAAGAAGTTTCCGAAGCACCCCTTGATGCTTTGTTATGGCCTAGCCTCCAAACATATCCTCAAGATTATCCAAGATCTGCTTCGCAGTTTCATAATCCTAATGTTGAGCCTATAGCACGTTATTCATGCTAGCCATAACATAGCAGCAGGCCTGATCATTAGCATCTTTCCAGCGATCATACGCTTAGAATTGCTCATTAGATGAGTCTCCCGTAGGCTCGGGAGGACAAGGGGTTGTCAGCACAAATTTTAATTTCTCAAAGGAGAGGACGATATCTAGGTTTTGTTTCCAATCATTATAATTCTCTTCAGTTAATAGGTTTTTGTTAAGTATCAATGATAAAGCATTTTTAGACATTTTTAATCTATAATAAAGAATCATATACCAAACATCAGCAAACATATAATAATAATTTAGTAAGATAGCACAATCATGTAAAAACATACAAATGTATTTATGTGTCAACACCTTGAAAATATCACAACCTTACAACGATAATTCCCAACTCAGAATTCAACAGGCTCCTAGGGGAGTCATTTTAAATTCAATTAGGATCACGGATCCTCTCTTGATTAATACATGCCATCTAGGACCCGTATGATCCAGCATATACTAATAATCATTTCTTTGGCCATTAATTTTATTAACAGAGCTCCTAGGGGAGGTTAATAATAAAATTAACATGAATGTATAACCATCGTTTTAATATTTTATATATGATTTATAATCACCACCTAGGGGTGTGCAACCATAAATCATGCTAAAATACCTTATCCTCTCAGAGATTCAATCTGGTACATGATAGAAATCCCTTCCTAAGGGTCAGGCCACCATATTCTGCCTATGGACCAACGATGGAGGCCTTAGGTCCTCTCTTTTGAAACCTTCTCCCACTCAATCTTTTGAAATCAAGGTTTTATTTTAAGAACATGCATGAACAATTTTAATATGAGCGGCACTCCCTATTCTATATGACATGTTATCAATATACATGGCAAATCATATTATAATGCAATCAAGCAAAGCTACAAGCAAAATAATAAATAACTGTAATATTATGGTTCCACCCTAGAGAATAGAAATCAAAAATTACAAGAGAATAATCGAAACATATTATCGATTCTTCATCCTTGAATTCTCAGGTTGTATCTCTCATCATGTAATGTCCATCTTTAAGTCTTCAATCCTGTATGAATCGAATACTTCATATTTTCAGTCATATCTAAATTTAATGTCTCTCAGAATCGTCCCAAAAATAAAATTAAAACTGCTCTTGAAAAACTACACCTTTTCTAGAAATTTTCCAGCTCTTGGTCGGCAAGTCGATCTGGGTGATCGGCCTACCGATCACGACCCATCGGCCTGCCGATCAGGAAGATCGACCTGTCGAACTGGAAGTTTGGCCTGCCGACAGAGTCTCTGATTTTTGCCCCGCTGTTGACCTGCCGAACCTCACGTCTGGCCTGACGATCTACGACCATCGGCCTGCCAAATTGGAAGGTTCGGAATGCCGACCGAGCATAAATCTCCCATTCCAGAAAATATAATTTTTAATGCAATTCGTCAATTTTATTTTCAACTATTTAAAAACATAAAATTAGAGACTTAGGAAATACCTGGGAGCACCATCATCATTCTTCTAGATTCGCCTTTTGGATCCGTCTTCTCTGAATGATTATTTAATTACAAAATTCTTACAAATTTAAAAATAAATAATAATTCCTAGACGGAGATGATAGTCCGCCATCTAATTACATAAAAACCTAGATACACATTTTAACCTCTAAGGAACTATAACCGATATAAATAAATAAATAATGATTTAATCAACCATAATTAATTAATAAACATTCACCACATAATCCATGACAACATATAAAATATATAGAAACCTAGAGTGCCAACTCTCTATAAAATTAAATTCAAGCATAGGAGAGATTAAGATCACAAAATTTATACATATAGTATGATCACAAACTCATAAATTTATGTAAAAACTATGTCTCTGATACCAATTGTTGAAAAAATAGTACGCAGAGGAAATTTAAAATCTTTATATCATAGTATTTTTCAAAACACAAGTTTGTCATGCTATATGTATAAATTAACCAAATCTTACTAACCTCTGTGTGCCGAAAGCCTCCTGTAATCAATGAAGAGAAGTAACGTTCCAAAAGAGCCTTAACCAACTGGTCTTATTTGTTATTCTCTATCCACGATCGGAGTGAATATGGGCTCATACGTACAGCTCTTCCACCAGGTGACTCTCCTTCCAACCAATTAAGAAAACCCAAAGCAAGTGTTCGTGATTTGTGAACAAGAGCTCTCAAGGAGTATTTAGATTCTCACCAGCAGAGTATCACTCTTAATCTCTCAAATGATCTTAATAACTTAGGTGACTTACTCCCTATTTATAGAGGTTAGGTCTGATAACTATAGTTTAAAGAGTTATTTGGCCACTTTTAATTAACAAATATTACTATGTTTTTTAGAAAAATTACATGAAACATCCAACTCTTTCATAAAAGCATGATTTTATTGATGTAGGTTGAAGAAAGAAAGAAAACAAAACAAAAGGGAGCAAGAGCACAAGATATCCGAGACCAACTTTGCTGGCAGAGTTGAAGCGCCGCGACGCCCAAAGAGCAGCGCCGCGGCGCCCAAAGAGCAGCGCCACGGCGCCCAAGGAAAGTGCAAGAACTTCGTTGGCAGGAACTCAGCGCCGCGGCGCTGGGGAAGGAGCGCCGCGGCGCTACGGCGGAAAAGAAGAGAAAAACAGAGGAGCAGGGCCACAGCGCTGGAAAAGAAGGGCCGCGGCGCCAGAGTGATGCTGAACCACGATTTTTGGACGCAAAACAAGGGATTTGTTAACTTAAGAGTAGTATAAATAGAATAGTATGGGGTAGCTAGGTTATCAGTTAATTTTGGAGAGCGTTGTTTATTTTTCTTAGGAGCCGTCAAGCATTCCGGAGTAAGAAGTGAAGAATTGGTGACAGAATTTCTTGCTCTCTTAACTCTTGATGTTTGATTCAATTAAATTTTTAGATTTTATTTCTTTTTCAATTATGTTCTAATTTTCTTAGTTAGGGCTATGATGTAACCTAATCATGACGATGTGAATTTCATATTTATGCACCATAATTGGTTTTATTCATGTGAGTTATGTGTTAATATGTTTAATGCCTTTTAAATGATTAGCTACCATTTAAATGATCTGATGTGCATGTTCAAAACTGAGAAGGGAGAATTATGCAAATGCTTCATCTAACATATAACCATGAATTAAATATGGATAGAGATATACCGTATTATTTGTGTGGCTTCATTTGGAAAGTTCATGAATCCTCATGCATTCTGATTTATTTAAATTCACATAGAGATATAGTGAGTTAATAAACTGAGTAGGTTTGCTATACCTAGAGATAGGATAGTAAATAATTTAGGAATTTCCGTCATCACATGTGTATTATTGATTGGGTTGCGTAATTTTATGAAATTCATATCTAGTGATTATGGTGAAATCAAATGCCTTAACGCCTTGTCTTATCGAAGTATCTTTAAAATTGATTGTAATTTTTATTCTTAATTTAGTACTTTAGTTCAGTAATTTATTCAATCACAACCTCATATGATCAACTAGATAAACCTTAGAGTTAATCCAATTTTAGTACTTAGTTAGATTATTATACAACAGTCCCTGTGAGACGATACTCTTACTCACTATTGTATTACTTAATCGATAACGTGCACTTGCGTTAGTGGATTTTATGCGAACAAGTTTTTGGCGCCGTTGCCGGGGACTACTTGTTTAATACTAATTAATATTAATACCGGATAACCCTTGATTTAATCTAGTTTCTTTTATTTTGTTCATTTTTTTTAGGAGTGCGTTGGTGTATGAGAAGAACTAAACAAGGGGAACTTGTTAAGTTTGATTCAGAAATCAAGCGTACTTTCAAAAGACTGCTAAGAGAACAGAGAAATCGCACTGAGAAAATGGCGGATCCAGGTGAAGCTGAAAACCCTCGCCGACTTTTGAGAGATTATGCAGCACCAACTGTTCAAGGTGCCACTTCAAGCATTAGGAGGCCAGCTATTCAAGCAAACAACTTTGAGATCAAGCCATCTCTCATCCAAATGATTCAACAATTGGTGCAATTTAGTGGGCTACCTTGTGATGATCCAAACGCCCACATTGATGCATTTCTCGAAATCTGTGACACTATTAAATTTAATGGAGTGTCAGATGATGCAGTTAGACTGAGATTGTTCCCATTCTCGCTGAGGGATAAAGCCAAGAATTGGCTCACATCTCTTCCTGTAGGATCAATCACCACCTGGGATACTATGGCCCAAAAATTCCTCGGTAAGTTTTTCCCTCCAGCAAAATCTGCAAAAATGCGTAACGATATCACTAATTTCTTGCAGATGGATAATGAGTCGTTATACGAAGCATGGGAAAGATTCAAGGAGCTGCTAAGGAGGTGCCCACATCATGGATTACCAGTCTGGATGCAGGTACAAACTTTTTATAATGGGTCTAGTGCAAGTATCCGGGCTACTATTGATGCAGCTGCAGGTGGGACATTAAATAATAAAACACCTGAGGAGGCTTTTGATCTAATAGAAGAGATGGCATCAAACAACTATCAGTGGCCTACTGAAAGGCTACAAACTAGGAGAACGGCAGGAGTTCATGAAGTGGATGCATTATCTGCACTCACAGCTCAATTTGAAGCACTTAACAGAAAGATAGACCATATGAGTGCTTCAGCTATGAAAATTCAGAATGCCGTATGTGAATTTTGTGGTGGAGGACATGCCAGCAATGAATGCCAGGTAGGTAACAATTTTGCTCAACCTTCTGAAAATGCTAATTTTGTTGGAAATTTTAACAGGTCACAAAATAATCCTTATTCCAACACTTACAACCCGGGGTGGCGAAATCATCCAAATTTTTCATGGGGCAATCAAAATACGATGAGACCACCACCAGGATTCAAGCAACAGGAGGAGAAAAAGTCAAATCTGGAAGATATTGTTGCTAAGCTGGCGACCTCCACTCAAGATTTCATGAAGAGTACAGATGCAAGACTCCAGAATCAAGAGTCATCTATCAGAAATCTGGAAATGCAAATAGGACAGATGGCTAATATGATCTCAGGTAGACCACAGGGTTCTTTGCCAAGCAACACTGAAAAGAATCCTATTGAGAACATAAAGAAAATTACTTTGAGAAGTGGCAAACAATTGGGACAAGAGTATGCTAAACAGGAGGTCAACATTGAACGAGAAGAAGAGAGTAATGAGCAAGCCAAGGAGACATGCAAGAGCAAGCTTTTTCCTGATGATCCCAAGCCCTATGTGCCTCCCATTCCATTCCCTCAACGACTCCAACAGCACAAATTAGATAAGCAATTTTCTAAATTTCTTGAGGTGTTTAAAAAACTGCATATTAACATTCCTTTTGCAGATGCTTTAGCCCAGATGCCTAGCTATGCAAAATTCTTGAAGGAGATTTTGGCCAACAAAAGGAAGCTGGAGGATTATGAAACAGTAAAATTGAATGAGGAATGTTCAGCCATTTTGTAGAATAAGTTGCCACCTAAATTAAAAGATCCAGGGAGTTTTACTATTCCTTGTACTATTGGTGACTCTTATTTCGAAAAAGCATTATGTGATTTAGGGGCTAGTATCAATTTAATGCCTTTTTCTGTTTTTAAGAAATTAGGTTTGGGAGAGGTTAAAGCAACCACAGTGTCACTTCAACTAGCAGATCGAACAATTAAGCACCCAAGAGGTATTGTGGAAGATGTACTAGTAAAGGTTGACAAGTTTATTTTTCCTGCAGATTTCATTGTTCTAGAAATGGAGGAAGATCATGAGGTTCCACTCATTTTAGGCCGTCCTTTTCTAGCGACTGGAAGAACCTTGATAGATGTGCAACAAGGAAAATTAATTCTCAGGGTTCAAGATGATCATGTCACCTTTAATGTGTTTGAAGCAATGAAATATCCCTCAACTGATGATTCTTGCTTTAGAATTGACACCATTGATAAACTGGTATCTAAGATTTTTCAGGAAGATGTTTTCAAGGATCCGCTTGAAGCTTGTCTAACCCAATCTACTGGTGCGGATGTTGAGAATGAGAAAATAAGGGAATATGTAGAATTTATGGAGGCAAATCCACCAATTCCGAGGCATAAGGCATTGCAACTTGAAGAAGTGGGATAGTCCATCACAAGGCCTAAGCCATCAATTGAAGAGCCTCCTATTCTTGAACTTAAACCCTTACCTTCTCATTTAAAATATGCATATTTAGATGGCAATTCCTCACTACCTGTAATTATTTCTTCTTCTTTGACAGATCTTATGGAGGAAAAACTACTTAGGGTGTTAAGAGAGCACAAAGGCGCAATTGGATGGAAGATTGCAGACATCAAGGGAATAAAACCACCATCAAATTACAAGCTCCTACCAAGTGACATTGAGACAGTCTGGCTGAAGACAATAAAGCAAGCGCTTCTTGGGAGGCAACCCAAGCATTTTCTTATTTATCATGTTTAAAAAAAAAATATATATATATATATAATAATAAATAAATAATTTAGGTTATTTTTGTTTAACATTATCATTTTGTTTTGCAGGAGTCGAAGTCAATAAGGGAGCATCAAAACAAAAAAATCGCTGGTGAACTGTTTTTCTTGGCAGAGTCCAAGCGCCGCAGCCCTCAATTGAGAGCGCCGCGGCGCTGTTTTGGAGAATGAAAAACTCGTTGGCAGAAGGAAAGCGCCGCGGCGCTATAACATCAGCGCCGCGGCGCCATGAAAAAAAAAAGGCAGAACGACAGCGCCGCAGCGCTGTAATTCAAGCGCCGCGGCGCTGTGTGCGTGATTCCGAAAAAAAAAAAAAAAAAAAAAAGGGTGGCTTTAAACCGAACAATCCCTCTTTCTTTCCCTCATTCCCACCATTTACTTTCTCTCTCTACAACAAAACTCTTCTCTCCCACTTCTTCTTCTCCTCCTTCTCTCTAGAAAACTTTGCCATCCTCATCCTCCAACGTTGTGGCTGCCATCTCCTTTCAGTTCGTCTTTCTCTTCAAGTTGCCTCCTTGTCATATCTTTGAGTATTTTTATTTAATTTTTGTTATTTTTATTTTGTTTATTATTTCATATTTGTGTGATTATTTTTTTTATTTTTTTATTTTTCTTTAATTTGCACTTGTTAGGTTTTCTTTCATGATTATAGTTAGATTTTAATATAGGTAATCTTTAGTAAGTGAAATTTTGACGGTGTTAGGTTTAACTCTCTAACGTGTGTGCCATTCAAAAAAAAAAAAAAATGGCTTCTAAGCGCACACGAACTATAGCTTCATCTTCCACCCCATATACTCGGTTTGTGAGTGAGGCCGCGAGAAAAAGACATAATACTGCCATTGTTAAGAAAACTGTAGTACCGGAGCAGGGTTTAGACTTTAGCGATGGTTTTTCTACAGTCTTTTTTAATATGGTTATGCAAAGAGGCTGGACCAAATTTCTTGAGCAACCTGAGGCGGCTGTAGTCCCACTTGTCCGGGAATTTTATGCTAATGTTCCAGAGCACACTAACCTCCAGGTAAGTGTCCGAGGTAAGATGGTTCGTTTTAATAAAACAACCATCAACAGGTATTATGGGCTTCGAAATATTGATAATGATGATTATTATGAATACCTCAATGAACATTTGGATTTTGAGGAAGTTCTTGGCACCATAGCCACTGCAGGCACCACATGGAAATTAACACGGGGAGGCGAAGCGGTGTCGTTTCCCTCCTCCTCGTTAAACAGGGAGTACAAAGCGTGGTTGTATTTTATTGCGTCGAAATTAATGCCTGTCATGCATTTTTCTGATGTTACCAAGGACAGAGCTGCCTTGTTATTTGCTATTGTTACAGGTAAAACTATTGATGTGGGAAACGTAATCCAAGACAGTATTCTGAGAACTGCTATGGGTTCCACGACTGGTGGTTTGGGTCACTCTTCCCTCATCACACGCCTATGCCTCGACGCCGGAGTCCCATTCGACCAAGAGGAAGAATTATTGCAACCCATGAAAATCATTAACAGAAAGGTTGTGGGAAGCTTCAGAGACCAAGAAGTACGCCCTCCGATTCGGCAAGATACTGGTGCCTCCGCCTCAAGCCAACCCCCTCAGCCCGAACAAGTCACTCCCATAGCTCAACCGCCTGCTGTACCTGCCCCTGAGTTACCAATCAGTGATCGCTTGCGTCGTTTGGAATTAGGCCTAGAATATAATATTGCCATGACACGGGCAATTGCTCGACACTTGGGCATGGATGAATCTCAACTTCCACCTCCACCGCATTTTCCTGATCACTCTGAGCCTTAATTTCACTTGCCATTTTTATTTCATTATTTCGGTTTTCTTTTCATTCTCAATTTCTTAAGGTTTTTGTTTTGTTTGTTTTCCTTGTTGTCCAGATCACTTCTCAGAGTTCCCATGGCTGCACAAGTCTAATTGGCCTCATTTGTTACTCAGGGGGTTTCCTTACCTTTTCTTCTTTATTTATACATTGAGGACAATGCTCTATTTAGTTTGGGGGGGAAACAAAAATTTTTGTTTGTTAAAACTTGTGTTCACCCTTTTTGAAACTTGAAGTGATACATTCCTGCATTGATGAATCTGGATATGATTGAATCCTTTATTTGGATGTCTTAAAATTTGTAGGAGGTATGAATTTTGTCTAAACTTGTGATGGATTTGTTGTTTAATTCTAATTCTGAATTTATGATCTATTTCTTGAGCACAAAAATCCTGAATTTTTGAATTGTGTGTATGTCCATTAATGTTCACCCATGTTTTAGAATTCATCTGATTTCTCTCGAGGCGAAATCCTAGGCTACATCTGACTGAAAACATGATTTAGGCCATTTTTGGATCGTTTGAGCCGTTCAAGCCAACCTTGGTTAAATATCCCTAGTCACCTTGTTGAGCCTTGATGCATTAACCGTTCTTTCTTTGTCACCCACATTTGTTAAACCAGCCAATCATTTATATCTTGTCCCACATCCCGTAAACATGTTGATTTCTGAAGAAGGTAAACGTATTTTGGGAAGTAGAATGGAGCAAGGGAGTTGTTTCGTTGTTTCTTGAAGCATAGAAGTTTTTGAGCCTCACGTGGTATTAATTTTGCTATTTAAGGATCTTATTAGTTTTCATATGATTCCATTCAAAAAATAAAAAAATAAAAAAAAAATAAAATAACACAAAACCAGAAAAAAAAATAGAAAGAAAAGAAAAAAAAAAAGAAGATGAAACGACAACAATGAGTGACTAAGAAAACGAAAGTGCATAATTGAGTGCAGTTGAGGGTGATGGAGTAAGTTTGGGGATAGGGTCTAAATTGGTCAGAAGTTGGATGGCTTGAAGAGAAGGGTAAATGTTGATTGTACAGTTGAAGTGGTTTAAGGGTATACAACCAAGACGGATTCTAGTTGGAGTCTAGAAATCAACATGTGAGGGGTGAATTGAGCCTAAAATTTACTTTTATCTTACCTCTAGCCCAGCCTAATGTTACAAGCTTAATAAAGCCCTAATGATTTTTAGTTGGATGACTAGCCTACATTAGTAGAGAAAGAAATGAAAGGTGAACCTATGAAACATGTTTCTGTGCACAACTCATCAAAGCTTCTCAGAGTAATGTGGATGTTCCTGAACTGCATACAATTTGAAAAGAATGGATAACACACACACACGGGTCATGAAATTAGAATTAGTCTTAACCAGCAAATCGATCTCACTGTTTGGATGGAATTTGTTCTTTTCTGTGAATTGTAAGATGGAAAAATTTTGGAGGACATCTTGAAGGATTTGTTGGTCTATGTTTGTGTTACTTCTTGATTTTGCTCGAGGACTAGCAAAAGTTAGTTTGGGGGGTTTTGATAACTCTAGTTTAGAGAGTTATTTGGCCACTTTTAATTAAGAAATATTACTATGTTTTTGAGAAAAATTAAATGAAACATCCAACTCTTTCATAAAAGCATGATTTTATTGATGTAGGTTGAAGAAAGAAAGAAAACAAAACAAAAGGGAGCAAGAGCACAAGAAATCCGAGACCAACTTTGCTGGCAGAGTTGAAGCGCCGCGACGCCCAAAGAGCAGCGCCGCGGCGCCCAAAGAGCAGCGCCGCGGCGCCCAAGGAAAGTGCAAGAACTTCGTTGGCAAGAACTCAGCGCCACGGCGCTACGGCGAAAAAGAAGAGAAAAACAGAGGAGCAGCGCCGCAGCGCTGGAAAAGAAGGGCCGCGGCGCCAGAGTGATGCTGAACCACGATTTTTGGACGCAAAACAAGGGATTTGTTAACTTAAGAGTAGTATAAATAGAATAGTATGGGGTAGCTAGGTTATCAGTTAATTTTGGAGAGCGTTGTTTATTTTTCTTAGGAGCCGTCAAGCATTCCGGAGTAAGAAGTGAAGAATTGGTGACAGAATTTCTTGCTCTCTTAACTCTTGATGTTTGATTCAATTAAATTTTTAGATTTTATTTCTTTTTCAATTATGTTCTAATTTTCTTAGTTAGGGCTATGATGTAACCTAATCATGACGATGTGAATTTCATATTTATGCACCATAATTGGTTTTATTCATGTGAGTTATGTGTTAATATGTTTAATGCCTTTTAAATGATTAGCTACCATTTAAATGATCTGATGTGCATGTTCAAAACTGAGAAGGGAGAATTATGCAAATGCTTCATCTAACATATAACCATGAATTAAATATGGATAGAGATATACCGTATTATTTGTGTGGCTTCATTTGGAAAGTTCATGAATCCTCATGCATTCTGATTTATTTAAATTCACATAGAGATATAGTGAGTTAAAAAACTGAGTAGGTTTGCTATACCTAGAGATATGATAGTAAATAATTTAGGAATTTCCGTCATCACATGTGTATTATTGATTGGGTTGCGTAATTTTATGAAATTCATATCTAGTGATTATGGTGAAATCAAATGCCTTAACGCCTTGTCTTATCGAAGTATCTTTAAAATTGATTGTAATTTTTATTCTTAATTTAGTACTTTAGTTCAGTAATTTATTCAATCACAACCTCATATGATCAACTAGATAAACCTTAGAGTTAATCCAATTTTAGTACTTAGTTAGATTATTATACAACAGTCCCTGTGAGACGATACTCTTACTCACTATTGTATTACTTGATCGATAACGTGCACTTGCGTTAGTGGATTTTATGTGAACAAGGTCTAGGGTTAGTCCTTATCAGATTAGGTCTCAAAATTTGAATCAGAATCAAATTCGAATCAATATCTGATAAGATCCACGTAAAAACACGTGATCTTATCCTTCGCTCATCGGCAGGCCAAACAGGATGATCGGCGTGCCGAACTGCCAATTAAAATCTCATCGAATCTTTTATTTTTCACCCGAGATTCTATAAGATAAAGTCTCAATTTCAATTCAAATAACCCAATAGAAAAGTTATCTGATTAAAACAACTTTATCTAGATAATCTCTAAGAAAATAAATGAATTCCTGATAATTCTACAAGTTTATTTGGATATAAGTTATTCAAAATTAAATCAACCAATAAACAAACAAGAATTATAAGATCCTAATAATTCAACAATTTTATCTTAAATTAATTTTATCTCAAAATTAATTCAACCAATCAACAGACATGAATTATCTGATTCTTCTAAATTTTAACCAATCTAATAAATCTGACATAAGTCACCAATTATTGGAAAAACGTGTCGTATCGTTACAAAATATTGTGAGCTAGCAAAGAGGACCAAATGGACCTATATAGCTCAAGCTCCCGATAATTACGAAGCCCAATATCCCAAGTATACATTTCATAATTATCAACTCCAACACTACTCCACTAAAAGCTTGGAGCTACACTCTCGAACTACATAGAATTACGAAGCCCGTATAGCTAAGTCTCCATGACATATCATAGTGTATCGTATCTCCATAGGATTACCAATAATCAGCTTAAGGACAAGTTCTGTTTTACCTTCCCGATTATTTTTTTTATCTTGCGTTCCATTATCACACCATCGAAAAACTTACCATCCAAAGACAGTATACCATTAAGTTACACCTATGTATCCAAATGGTTGAGTGCTTCAGTTTTCCAATTATAGGATAACGCATATAAGAGGATATCACTACTCCTATCTATGCTATCAAGAGTCATGCCTCCAACGTACCGGCATGCATACCACTGTTAAGATGTGGGTGTCACCCTTTGGTACATCAAAAGACACAAGTCAAGACAACAGGCTCACTATTCATCTCAGGATTAAGATACAATACAAATGATTGCCTAAAGTGAATTGATTTTCTGAGATAGAATTATTAATCCCAATCAATTCACTTTATGTCCTGATCTAACACATCGTCACCTATGATAACGTGCCAATGTTTCTATTCACGGAGTCCACCTCCGATGGCCAAGACAAACCATCTCCCAATTAGGATATAGACAACATAACAATATTTACATGAATAAAGCGCCCAACTTTATTCCCTCGATTGTGGATCTTATGATTTAGACCATCACCTTAAGAATCATGTCTTCCGTATAATCTGTCCATCGTATGCTAAATTCTTAAGGTTTAGACCGATAGTCTTAGACTATTGTTTGCTTAAGATACATTCAACCGATATGAACGTAAAGAGGACAAGATTTGGTATATAAACAATAAGTAAATTCTTTATTGATAAAAATATCTCCAAAAACTTATTACATTTTTTCGCCTTAGGGCATACATGTCTAACAAACAAATGCATCATAAAACTTATAACTTAAACTATCAAACATTATGCATTGTCATAATGCAAAACATACTTTAAATACTTTGAAAATCCTAACTTAAACTTTTAAAAATATTATGCACATCAATATGCAAATAGACTTTAAACATAACGGTTGCAAATTCTTTGCAAATCTTCTTTTGTACTTTAGAACCTTTTTGCATAATAAATGCAAATATATACTTTAAAAACAACTTGCATACTCATTTACAAATGTATATGTAGGTGAAGTCTGAACTTACCCGGACTATGCCTTAGCGTTCTCTATTCTGTTCCTTTCTCGTTCCTTTTCCTACCATTGGTCGGCTTCTATGTCCTTGTCATACGGCAGCCGACTCATTAATTAACTTTCTTTTTATCAATCCACTCGATTGATAATAAAACGTAAACATTAACCATTCTTTCCTTTTAACTTGAATTGTATACTATCGGTTTACCCTTCTCTTTACTTAATTTTGTAACCCACTAGGTTACCTTTGTTCTTAAGCGTCCCTTAGTTAAACTTCCCGTCTCACTAGCGGTTTTGTTACCTAATGCATTACAGAACATTTTTCATCTAAGAACGTTATCTAAATCGGAGTGTTTGACTCCGTTCTAGCCGTTTTTATAAAAATGACTTTTTTACCCTTATCAGGTTTTTCGTCCATTTCGTAACCTTTTAAAACTCATTGCTGAACTTTAACGTTTCATTACCTACATATTACAGAAAAATTGCCACTAAGAAACGTTTCCTGACATTGGGCGTTTCGGGTCCGTTTTGGCCATTTTTGCAAAATGACCATTTTGCCCTTAACTCTTTTTCCTCATTATTTCCTTAACTAAACTTTAATTTCCTTAAAACTTAACATTTTTGGTACTTACCGCCTACAGCAGTTTAGGAAACCAACGTTCCCTAGTGAAAACCCAGTTTTCACATAATTTTGTAGTTTTGGCCCGAAATACAAAAAATTTACATTTTTACACCCGAAACCAAAAATAATCTTTTTAAACCATTAGTCCCCATTTTTCATGAGGAACATTTTTGCTCAAAGTACCATATTCAAAATCCTTAGGAAAAATGACATTTTTGCCTTTTAAATTTTTTTTCTAATTTTAACAAATTCTTGTAAAATTCATAACTCCTAAACCGAAGAGAATTTTAAGAAACTGTTCATGATGTCCTAACTATTTCGACGAGTTCTACAACTTTCATGTTGTAAATTTTTCAAAATTCCCATTGCACAGGAGTGTTTTTGGGCAATTTTTAATTTTGCCAGGAATAAACTTTTTCTTTCAATTTAGTCCTCGTGGCATTTTTGTAAAAATTTGTTTTTAATCAACATTTCTACCCTTACAATGGCAGTTCCAACTCTTGTTTCAATCATTTTCATGCCCACTCATCAATTTTGCAAAATTAGTACTAAAATTACAAAAATAGTACTTTTTGTAAAAACTAACATTTCTATGGGATTTAAGCAAAACTTTGCTTAAAAGCCTACATGCTTTTGAAGGAATAAAAATCAAAATAAAAATCACAAAATTTCAAAACTTTGAAATTCAAAACTTACCCCAAATAACACTTTGTGCTTTTAGCCTTCCAAGGCTCCTTTGGAACTCCTTCCTAGACATCACTTTCATGCAAAATACTTTGAGTTAACTTCTCCCTTAACCCATGAAAAATCCCTCAAAAACTTGAAAAAAAGTTAGATTTTTACCTTAAAACTTGTTAAAATCCTTTGAACTTTGTCTTTTGATCTTAATTAGGGTTATTTTTGCTAAGATGTGAAGTTGGAAAATTCTTGGAGAGGCCCAACCATGGCTGCTGTTGGTGAAGGGAAGAAGAAAGGGAGATTTTTTTGGCAAATTTTGCATTAAATGCTTCCTTATCCCTTATGATGACTCATGGTAATCCATTAGCTTACCTAGGTGTCTCCATGGGATTGGGTCACCTTTCATGGCTTGGTGGCCCAATGAGATTCAAGTGGGTGTCCACTTTGTGGGGCCCAAACTTTACACTGTGTAATTTTTCACCACACAGTATTTTTCCTATACTGCCATGGTAAAATCAGTGCAAAAACATATTCCTAGACTGTATAAAATATTTTACTTACCTCTAGTTTATTTTTGGAGGCCAAACATAACATTTTTTATATCTACGTTTTCACTTAGCAGTATTCTTTCTATACTACTTTAGCTTAAACAGTCTAATTTTTGTACTACATGACCTTAAATAGTCCAATTCTTAGACTGCATTATTCTAATACTGTATAATTTTTTATGTTATTATATAATATTTTTCCTTAAACTATACTTTTCGTCTTAATATAATCTTTAACTTAATGTATTTTTAATGCATTAGAAATTCTCGGGCATTACAAGCATGAAGTCTTTATGCAGTAGACTTCTCGTTTCTTTGAACCCCTATAGAGAAACACAAACATGATTAGTTGCTCCAGAATCTATGACCTAAGTGTCATTGGATTCATTAACTAAACAAGTTTCAATAACTAGAAGATTACACCTACCTCCTTGGGAAAGAAAGTCCTTGCAATTCTTCTTTATGAGCTTCTTCGGGTTCTTCTTTTTCTCTTTCTTGTTCTTGCCATTTGTAGGAATAAAAGGCTTCCCGTTCTTAGCCCATTGCTTCTTTTCATTCCCCGGATTAGGATTGGAATCAGAGCAGCTGCCAAGTTGGCCTCACCACCAACAGAAGTTTCCCTGATCAGATTTTTGAACTCCTTTAACCGTTTCATCAGTTCTGTCAAGGTCATATCTCGTCTATTGCTCAAATTAAAAGAAGCTCTAAATGGAATAAATTCCTTAGATAGAGTCTTAAAAACCATAGTCATTTGAGTTTTAGCATCAATATCAGCTCCATTGGTTTAAGCCTCATTGAGGTAACCCATGGCTAACATCATATGCTCCTTTATAGATGTCCTTGGTCATTGTTTGCAGTTTAGAAGTTTCCAAAGTGTCCCTTGCCATTTTGTTAGGGCCTGGCCTCTAAACATGTCTCCTAGATTATCCAAGATATGTTTTGCAGTCTCGTAATCTTCATGTAGAGCCTACAGCATGCTATTCATGCTGGCTGTAACATAACAGCGAGCCTGATCATTAACATTTTTCCAGTGATCATATGCTTGGATTTGCTCATTAGTGGAATCTCTCATAAGCTCAGGAGGACACGGTGTCGTCGGCACAAATTTTAGTTTCTTAAAGGTCGGGATGATATTCAGGTTTCGTTTCCAATAATTAAATTCTCACCAGTTAATTGATTTTTATCGAGTATCGAAGATAAAGCGTTTTTAGACATTTCCAATCTATAATAAAGAATCATATACCAAGCATAAGCAAACATACAATAATAGTTTAGTAAGATAAGACAATCATGTAAAAAACATATAGTGTATTTATGTGTCAAAACCTTGAAAAAATCATAACCTTACAACAATAATTCCTAACTCAAAATTCAACAAGCCACCTAGGGGAAACTTGCCAAATTCAATTAGAAACACGGATCCCCTCCTGATTAATATATGCTATCCAAGGCCCGAATGATCCAGCATATATTAATAATCATTTTCTTTGGCCATTAATTTTATTAACAAAGCTCCTAGGAGAGGTTAATAATAAAATTAACATGAGTGTATAACCATTGTTTCAATATTTTAACCATAATTTATTATCACCACCTAGGAGTGTACAATGATAAATCATGCTAAAATACCTTATCCTTTCAGAGATCCAACCCGGTACATGATGACGTCCCTTCCTAGGGGTCGGAACCACCATGTACTACCTATGGACTAACGATTGCAGCCGTAGGTCCTCTCTTCGAAAACCTTCTCTCACTCAATCTTTTGAAGTCAAGGTTTTATTTTATAAACATGAATGAAACAATTTTTTTTAAGGAGCGGCACTCCCTATTATAACATGTTATCGACATACATGGCAAATCATATTATAATGTAGACAAGCAAAGCAATCATGCAATCAATTCGGAGGTTAGTTTTGAACTATGAATAAGTAAAGTTAGAAGACTCGATGGGAACAAAAAATCTCCTATCTGCTAGCTAGCTCTCCCAACCAGTCAATATTTTATCTACATTCCTGAAATCAAGGGATTCTTATAGGTAAAGTGGGATGACAAATGGACATGATTTAACCTATGGAATAGTGAAAAAGCATACTCTAGTTTGACTGCTTGATAGAGTAAGTTTTCCCTCCAAAAACACACAATGGGTGCCACAAATTAGAAGGGTATTAGACCAAGTTTTGACTTTTTTAAGTTTGCTTAGAACCAAATTTAATGTTGATAAGAAACTAAAGAACAATTAACGCTTTTGCCTATGAATAGAATTCTCCAAAACAAGAGTTTTTTTTTCTTCGAATTCTTCCCCATTCCCTATAGATAAAAAAAGTTTATCTGTTGTCTCTCTCTCTTTCAAATTTTTCACTCCCACATCCACAAAAATACTAGCCAAAAACCAAGGAGAAGGAGAAGCATTAAGAGGAAGAACTCGAGGATTTCTTCAAGCGTATAAAACTAATCCCTTTTCCCTTTTATTTTATGAATGGATAAGTTCATAGTTGTTACCGATTATGGCATGTAATAAGGTCCTATTTATGTATTTGATGTGGTGTTGTAAGTTTAAGTTGCGATTTTTTAGTTTTTGCAAACTTAAGTATGATTAAGTTTAAGTTTTGGTTATAGGTGAGACACAATAATTTCTTGCACTTTTTAAGCTTAAATACGAACAATTTTGGAGTTTTCACGAGCATGAAACTTTGGTTTCTAATGTTCTGAAAAAATTCCCATGACTAAAGTTTTTCATACTTTTGACTCTAAGACAGAATTTTAGACCGTTTTCAAAAAATGCTCCAAAAACTATTTTGAGTAGGGATAGCCATATTTTGACGAGAACGAGCCTCTTAGAGGTTAAATTTCAATTTTCTAAAACACAAAAGTTTATATCTCGACTAGACAAAGAACTTTTACGAGAAATTTTTTTTTACAATTATGACTTTAAGATAGTGTTATGGGTAGATTTTGAAAACTACACAGAGTGTTTCAACAAATTGTGCAGTTTTGTTTTTTAAAAAAATGACCTCCAAAAAGTTTGAATCATGATTTTTGTGAAACATAAAAGTTTTAGATCTCAACTAAACTGAAAAGTCCAAATCACGAAAATATGTTTAGATTCCAACTCTAAAATGAACTTTGAAATGGATTTTGGAAAAAAACTAAAACTTTTTATAGAAAACTGTTAATTATGTAAATTTTACAAAGATCATTGAAAACGGATATGTTATAAAGACAAAAAGCAGATTTTGAAAAACAAAAAGTTCTAGACCTCGTTAACACGAGAAACTTTTGTGAAATTTTTTTTTAAGAAAACTATCCAACTCTAACATATGGTTAAATGGTAACTTTTCGAACAAATGAAAAAGTACCTTTATGGTACTAATTTTAAACAAAACACATGTTTAGTGGAAAAATTACAATTTACGATCAATGGAGGAATTTTAAAAGTCAAAAAATTATATCAGTCTATAATTCATGGTTTTTATCAAATTCTGACTCTAATTTAATAAATGATTTTTTATATGAAATTTTTATATACAAAATATAGAATTCCCTTAACAAACTTCAATGTGGATTTTAAAACAAAATTTAAAGTAACAGAAAATCTTTGACAATAGCATTAAGAAGACAATTATAGACCCAATGCCCATACAAGTTCAAAAGTTACTTCTCGGATCAAAGTTACGTCACATTAGTGTTCAGAATACCGTAGAACACTTCTACACTTAGTGGGCCATATTGCGCTTATAGAAGTGAACAATATCTAGATATGGGTTTATTAAACCCTACCTTTTCGATGATTTCACACAATGGGTACGAACACCTGAACCCATAGGAAAAATAAGACATGATTTTAATGAAGCATAAACATCACGTGTGTGTTTTACAATATGTGTTCCTAAATGTTATGTGATACATAGTTCCTATTTCTAAGCTAAAACTCATCCAAACATGTTCATGCTATAGGTAAGTGACCTGCAAGTAATGTTTGACAGACGATGGTGCAACGGTGAACAAGCAGTGGGGATCGGGAATGGATATTACACGTATTCTAATTCCACATTTAGTTTCTGTTAACTATAACCTTTTCAATTTAGTATAAATAGCAAGGTTGAAACTACATATGTATAATTTGGGGACCGAGGTTGTAGCCTTGCACCCTCAGTGCATATAACCTTCAGGCCAACATGCAATAACTCTTTTTGCAACAAATATAAGCATAGTTTAGCCAAAGTAACTTAGTAAGGTTATTTAATGTAGTTAGCATTAAAAAAAATTCCAAAAAAATAAGTAATCATAATAACCATATGTTTAAGAATACGTTTAAGTAGTTTAAGCAATAGCCATGTAAGTAGGGTTACAAGGTAGGATTTGGTTAGGGGGTGGACGACATGGGCAGGAGGTTGTTAATAAGGGGTGGGCAATAACGGCGATACAGTGAGTCAAAGGCAGTGCAACGGGTACGCGGCGACTGGAATGTGTAGAGGTGGATGCAGGGAAGGTTGGGGCAAGGCAGATTAGGTTTTTTTCTTTTTCTTTTATGTGCGGTGGGAGGGGGAGAGATGGGGTCTGTTTGCTTGTTAGATTGATCAATAGCTAGATTTATTTTTGTAGATCAATAATTGAGATTAAACAGGGTATTTTCGTCATTTCAAACAAAAAATTAACAAAGTTATGTCTAGGGGGTTTAGTATTGGTCTAACAGGTGTCTTTGTTATTTTGGTGGAACATAAGAGGTGTTAGTGTAATTTACCCTTTTTAAATCTTGAGGGGTCAAAGTGCAGTTTTCAAAAATTATAAGGTCATAATATAATTTTACAAAAATTTAGGAGTCAAAATATAAATTTTAAAAAAATATGGGTTCCAAATATATGTTTTTTAAAAATATGATTTTTTAGAGTTGAGGTGTTAAAATGCAATTTTTGAATATATAAATTTTCCGTCAAACTCATGAAAATTATAGGTTCTCGTTCAATTTCGTGTCGACCAGCTAACTCCAACAAGAAACATAGACTAGATTTAAAATAATACAATGCAATACACCAAACATAGGTCGTATTCTATAATACGACATATGTGATATTAATTTACTATACATATTAACTTATACAATGTAATGATCATGCCAAACATTGTATTAGTGAATTAATATTCAATACATATGGTATACCAAACATAGTTAAAATCAAAATAAATATCGTGGATATAATTTATAAATATAATGAATTTTCATATTACTGTAAAATTTTCTTTGTTTTTATTTAATAGAAAAGTTAATGGCAATTTTTTCGAGTAGGAATCAAAAAGAATACACATTGATAAGTATCTATCTTTCAGTCATCAAACCTATATAAAAAAGTGATTTTTATTAGATCTAACAGTTTCAAAACATGCACTATAATAGAAATTTCCACTGAATAAGTCCTCAAAGATAATAACCCATTATGGAATTTACAATTACTAACAAACTTAAATCATTTTTCAATTTTTTAAAATGATTTATAATTTCATTTCTCTTAGAATATACATTATTCTTTTGACAGCCACAAAATAAGCATACATATATATTGAAGACCATAAGCATGAATGACATGTGTTATTACATAACAGGCTAACATTCCCCTTCATTTGGACTATTAGAGTAAAGCACTACCATAATATGTACATCATATATGTGGATGTTATTTATTTATTTGTTTATTATTTATAACTGATATGATACTTGTGGATATGACTTTTAGAGTTTAGTACTACTAGAATTTGATTGATTAATATTGATTCTTGACTTTGCAACATATGTATATGGTATTTTGAACGTATACAGATATTACTTATGACACAATGATATGGAACTTTTCCTATATTGTACAATAAGAATAAATTGATTTGACATGTATTGATATAATTGCAAAGTATGGTTAGAAAATATTGACTATATGCATAAAAATGATTATAGAGGAATGGTAAGGTATGAGAAGGGCGACAGTTACATCCTTGGGCACAAATACCCTAAAAGGTAAATAGGCGAGGTGATGATGCTCTCTTGGGTCAAAAGTCTTAGAATACACTTTATAGGAAATGACATGGTGAGGATCTAAGACTTGATGTTGTGACGACCCGCCTTTTCGGGCAGTCACTTTACTTTCTTAAACATCGTTTCATAAATAGTAATCTTACTTACTTAGTAAGAAAAATACTAAAATAATTTTTTTTCTTTAAACGTTCTTTAAAACTGATGCGACCTCTGTCGCATTTCAAGTTGAGACCTCGCTCAACACTTGCCCTTAAAATCATTTCAAATCGTTTCTTAAAACTTAATAAGAAACATTTATTAAATCATAGCTTAGAACTTTATTTTATAATTACATAAAACAAATCATACACTGTATCTTAAAACTTTGAATACAATTCTTAGAACTCTGATTTTATTAAAACTTTGAAAACACTATATTAAATAGTGAAAAACCTTTTCTTTATGTAGCAGAAGCAAAACCATGGTGGTATCCATACCCAAATCTTCGCATCTGTCATCCGTAGCACCCCGCTCTTCTAGCGGGTCCTATTGGTCACCCACAAATTACCTACAGCATGAAGAAACTTTTAATGAGCTTTTACTCAGTAAGTTCAAACATAAACTCACAAATCGTTTAATCATGCTTTAAAACTTTTCTCATAAAAACCTTCCTCTTGAAACATTTTACACAAACGTTTTCCATAAACATTTCTGAAAACGTTTTTCATAAAACATTTCTGAAACGTTTTACATAAACATTTTTGTAAAACATTTCTTGAACATTTTTCTTAAAACATCATTCATAAACCTTTTCTTGAAAACATGAAAATGTTTTTCATAAATATTTATCATAAAACATTTCTCTGAATGTTTTCCATAACATAACATATAAATATTTCATAAAAAGGCATTCAAGCAACATCAGAATGCACGACTCCATTTATGCTCAATTATTAACTTCAATTATGAGCATTTTATGAACATTCTTTTATTACTTTAACTTTCTATCTTCGTTCTTTAACTTTTCTTATCTTACTTTAACTTTCTCTCCTTATTCCTTATCTTACCTTCATTTTCCTTACTTTACTTTAGTGTTCGTACCAACTCATTAATCATGAGATCATAAACATAATGCTTCCCTTGTGGAAGACTTGAGACCATCAAACATTGAGGCCTTATACCTCATATCTAGGAGGTCAAACTTTAATTTTACTTTCAGTACCTCATAACAAAGAGGTTGGTACGATACTTTCTTTTTATCTTTACGTTACCTTCTTATTAACTTTAGTGAGCATTTCAAATGCAATCACATCATATGCAAACACACTTTCAATTCATAGCTTGTACTACAAAACCTATTGCATAATAAATGCAACATATTGCTTAATAAATACATCATAAAACGTAAACACATTTTGCAAATAATAACTTGTATTCTAACACTTATTGCATAACAAATGCAACATATAACGAAATCACATTTTATAAATTATAACTTTTATTCTAAAACTTATTGCACAACAAACGCAATTTATTGCATAACCAATGCATCATATAACTTATAACTTAAATTATAAAACATCATGCATTGTCATAATGCAAAACATATTTTAAATACTTTGAAAATCATAACTTGAACTTTTAAAAATGTTATGCATATCAATATGCCAATAGACTTTAAACATAGCAATTGCATATTCATTGCAAATCTTTTTTCTTGAACTTTAAAACTTTTTGTGCAATAAATGCAAACATACTTTAAAAGAAACTTGCATAATAATTGCAAACTCATTTGCAAATTATATAAATAAGCATTTAAAAATCATTTACTTTATGCTATAGGTGAGATTAGAACTTACCCGAACTATGCTCTAGCGTCTTCTATTCCATTCCTTTTCCTTCCATTAGTCGGTCTCTGTGTCCTGATCAAATGACAACCGACTTATTAATTAACTTTCTTTATTATCAATCCACTCGATTGATAATAAAACGTAAACATTAACCAGTCTTTCCTTTTAACTTTACTAGCATACTTTCGTTTACCGTTGTCTTTACTTAACCTTATAAACCATCGGTTTACCTTTCCTTTACTTAGCTTTGTAACCCAGAGGGGTTACTTTTCCTTTTAACCTCGTAACCCATCGGTTTACCTCTCGTTTACTTAAACATCTCTTATTAAATTTCTCATTTTACTGGTGATTTCATTACTTAACGTATTACGAAACATTTTTCATCTAATAATGTTATGCTAAATCAGAGTGTTCGACTCCGTTCTAGCCGTTTCCTTGATAATGACGATTTTACCCTTAACGAGTTTTTCATCAACCTTGTAACCTTATAAAACCCATTCTCACATAAAACAGTGTAACAATCACTGAACATGCATTTCATAAATTTTTATGAAAGCATCTAAAACAATTTATTTTAAAATGGTTCATACTGTAGGCAAGATTCCTACTTACTTGGACTCCAAGCTAAGCAGGTCCAGTTATACCATGTTGTATCTATAGTATGCGAAGCATCCTCTGCAGTGCTCCTCGAGTGACCATGAATGGCTAAGAATGCTTCCTGGATATTATACGTTACTAGAACTGTCATTCTGGACTCCGTTACTACTGTTTGAATCGTCTCGATTTGCATACAATTAGTACCGAATGATTTTCACCAAAGTGGAATTAGCTTGAACAGAGGTCACCATCGTGTTCAGAGCATCGAAACGAGTTAGGAGACGGTCTCAGATTGTTGATCGGAGGTCCGGATCACAAAATCCCAAAGTCACCGTTGACCAACCGTTGATTGACTTTGACCGGCATTGACCGGCGTCAATCGGACTCCATTGGCAGCTGGGCTCGGGCCTACCCCCCCCTAAATTGACCCTTCTGAGTCCAATGACATTGTCAATTTTGTCAAATTCTGCCTCTAACATAGCAGGTCGAAGCTCGACATTGATGGCAAAAATGGAGACTCTGATCATGGCTTTCCGGCGATGGAAACCCAAAATTGGTTGAGGGATTTTGCTACCCATCCTCCAATGAGCATTTCCCCTCATCCAATTTGAAGCAACGTGGCTAGGAAGAGCAAAAACAGAGGCTCCCGCGACGGTTGACGGCAACGTTGGCTGTTCTCTGACAAAACAGGCTCCTTCAGTGCAATTGATCGAGGGGCTTTATTCCCCTTAATCCTCTGAATCCATTGGGAGGGGTGGTGTCGGCCACCTCCTCCGGCAAGGCGGAGTTCCACCTTGGTGTGGCGGCGCACGGTGGCAGTAGACGGGCAGAGCAATCTGGCCATTGTTGAGTTGCCACCAAGGGTGGGTTTTGTTCCTCTCATCACGGTGGTCGTGTAGGAATAAGAATCACGTCGATCAGACGTCGGACGACAAAGATATCTCATCAAAAAGTTTGGGTTTCTCTGCCACTTTGGGCGGTGCGTGCGGCCTCCTCTGGCGGCATTTTTGATGGCACGACACCTCGTTGGACTTAGCCCGATGAGAGCTTTCCATTGGCGTGGGAGGTGTCAAAAATAGAGGCCAAAATCTTGGACTAATTCTTGAGGAGAGAGAAAATCTAGAGAGAGAAAGTAGAGAGAGAAAGAGACGAATTTGTGTGATTTTTTTCTTTTTTTTCTTTTCTTTTTGCACTTTTATAAAAAAAATTTGTGGTCTACACAGTCTAATTCTATACTGCATGACCTTAAACAGTCTAATTCCTATACTGCTTTACTCTTGTAGTGCACTTTTCATGCTGCATAACTTTATCAGTGTACTTCCTTACACTGTATTATTTTAATACCATATAATTTTTTGTATTATTATACAGTATTTTTCTTTATATTGTACTTTTCATCTTAATATAATCCTTAACTTAATGCATTTTTAATGCATTAGAAATCTCAAGTGTTACAGATGTTCCCTCACTCGACACTCTTAGAATGATTGAAGATTAAAAAAGCATGCCCTTTCGGTTTCGTTGAGTTGAGTGATGTGATACTCCATTGCATTATGGATACTTAGGAACATTGATTAATCATGATATATGTATATATCTATATTTATGAAACTTGGTAATGATTAACGTAAGGTATCTATGAGATATGATCATAATGCATCACATAAGATGAATAATATTGAGGACTAACTAACCATACAGGTATTAATGTAGTAATTAATAAAAGCTAAAGGTGAGTAATGGTATTCCCTACTAGGCATGTCGATGCTTATGTCATTGAGATCATCATTGGGGTAACATGGCTAACATTTTTAGCGATGACAATTTCAAAAAATTTTGTCGCAATTTCTGGTCTAATGTTGACGAGGCATCCTTATTTGGTTAAACTTTTTTCAAAATGTCGTCACAAATATTTTTTGCTCTTTCTTTTTGTGACTACACTATTGTCCCAAATATATTTTTTATAGCAAATTTTTAATATTTTTTTAATAATTTTATTAAAATTTTAATATTTTTAATAATTTTTTAAAATTTTTCATATTTTTTTAATATTTTTTATTAATTTTGAATTCAAAATTTAATAGAAATTATCAAATTGTAATAATGAAAATAAAAATTAATATTAAAAAAGACAATTGACAATACATTGTGTCGATAGTAAAATAAAAACCAAACATAATGTGTTTAAATATTGAACAATATTGTAATGCTTAATTAACTCACAATTAGCCAGTAATAAGCATCTTGCATATCTATGCATTTAGCAAACTCACGTTATTGAATTACAAGCATATAGAAATCATATTTTTATGAACATGAGTACTTATTATTTTTAAAAATGAATTACGTATAAATGTGCTTATATTCATTGAATATGATATTGAATTATTAATATGTAATCTAACATGTTTTAAAAGTTCTAGTTGTAGTGAAAAGCTCAGTTTCTTGGTTAAGGAAGATTGGTGTGCTAAACGGTTACGAATCGATTGGAAAGTGTTTTTCTAATTTAAATGCATTCTACACTTATTGTTTTGCCTATTTATAGATTTTAAATAATTAGATTTGATTAAAATTGATAGTATGTAAAATAGTACAATTTGATTAGTTTGTTGACTAGGTTATTAAAAATTGAGTTGCACTTGTTTGTAATTAATTTAATTAGCGCTATTAGCTCTTTTTTTTTTCTTACTCAGCACCCTTTTCACATGTCAAATTCAAGAAAAAGATGGCAAAAGCACCTAAGAAACTTTCTCTTTTTACTAACCTGATTTTGACTAAGTCAAATGCACTAGAAGTTTCATTTATGCTTCTTTCTTTCTCCAGCAGCCTTAACTTTGTCCATACCCTGTTTGGTTCTAATTTTCTACTTTTTCAAAGTCTTCAAACCCATAAAAATTGAAAGTAAGTCATAGAAATTTAGGTTTCATAAATTACAGCCCTTGTTTTCACTCTTTTAAACTTGAAATTGGCGGATTTTGAGCTTTCTAAAGACCTTGAAGCTGAACCCCTACAAGGTATTTCATTTTTATATGTTGTATGATAAATTAATAGTGTTTTGATGGAATTTTATAGTTAATTCTCCATTTGTAACATTAGAAATTCAGACTCGGTATGTTTGAAGCAAAACTAAGCTAGTTGAGTTAGTTTATTTGCAAAACTAAAAGTTTTATGGAATTTGATTATTTCTTTTATTTCTATTGATCCTAAGAGTTTATTGAATGATTTTGAATTCTTATAAATGACTTGAAATTAGTTAGAATATTATTTCTAAATTTATGGAAAGAAAATGCCAAACTAGGTTAAGTGGAAAATCATATTTACATAATGCTTGATTCATGTGTATTGGGCTATTTTTAGAAGATTATGTGCTTCCTTTAATAATATGTAATATTTAGAAATATTTATTTATTGAAAACCTGATTTTGGCTACAAAAAGGAGAAATTGTATGTGTTTGATATTATGTAATTTATAGCTCGAATGAATTGAAATGCATGTTTGTTGAGATGATTGAACATTTAATATCTGTGTTTAATCATATTTCTAGTAATACAGCATGTTCTTTGGCTATAAGTGTGCAATTTGGCATTGTTATGCTCAGCTCACTTTGTGTTTAATTCAATGCAAAACCCTTATAATATAAACTTATGGCATGATCCAATTAGCTTGTTTTATGAGGAATTGAATGGAATATGATTTTATGATGTTAGGCGTTTTAGTACATCTTATCTTCTAAGACAACTGATCTTTTCACTTAGCACAAATTGGACTCGAGGCAAGTAGAAACTACCATTTACTTCATCGTGAGGACTATGTAATGTTATGTTTTAAGGTGCATTGATTGGAATATTGTTACTTGGTAATGATATAAATTGTTGAAACACATTTATGATTCATGACATTTATTTTAGAGTATAGCATATGATCGATAAATGAAATGATGTTTTTAACTAAAATGAGGATATGGTGCTTAATTGGTTTGTGACATTTACATTAGAATATGTGATATGATCTAAAATAGAAATGAGGTATTTAACTAAAATGGGGGTATGATGCTTAATTGATGGTCGAGTAGGCAAAGGACGCGGGTGGGACCGGTGGACCCAACAAAGGGTGGTGATTACTTTGAAGTTGAAAAACCAAGATAAGAAAAAGCCATAATGACTGAGACTGAATACGGCAAATGCCTGAAGTCTAAATGCCAAGATTATTATTATTGCATTGGCCAAATTATAATGAATAGGTTCCAAAAGCCATAGCCTATCTATAACATCTGTCATTTTCTTTAACAGATGATATGTGAAGGTTAACAATAGGAATAAAATTATAACTTAGAAGAACATTTTTTGTGATAATTCTAGTATGATAATTATGATTATAAAATTTATTTTGAACTAACGATTTTTACAGTGGATGGATTAAGGAAATTTCTAATATTCCTATAAAATTTCTAATATTTCCATGTCCAAAAACATCTAATATTCCTATAAACTCATCCCAATCATTATTTTTGAGATTACAAAATATTTTGAAGACAACCATGCATCACCCACGTTGTAGCCATGCATGCCTATGCTATCCCCACCATCTCCATGTTTTATGCCTAGTCCCCTCTTTTCAGCAAGTAATGAGGCTAGACCACAAAAAAAAAAAGGAACAATCATTTTTTTATCCTCTCCCACCTTCTCCACCAACTCCCTTGACAACCTGTGAAAAATGGCACCATCCATATTCGGCCACTAACCCCACTTTTTCCTCTACTCTTGGTTGCATTCTTCTTTGCATCAAGGTCACTATCCCTTATAGTCTCCAACGTTCTCTTCTCTTCCTCTCTTCCCCCATGTCCTCCCTCCTTTGCTTCCTTCACAACATGACACACATGCTCATTAGTCACATACACAGCCACACACCCACATACCAAGAAGTTTGAAGCCTCAAACCTCCACCCTCAACACTCGCAAACACTTCCCAAATAGAGAACAATGCATTCCTCTAAAACCGGAAGCTAAATGGATGAGTTATGGTGTGTTCGCCGAAACCATTGATAGAGCCAGAACATAGTTTTTGACCATGTTCTGAATTTGGTTTTCTATCTATTTTTGTACCAAATTTTTATTATGATATTAAGGTGTATGTGGATATGATTTTGTGTTGATTATTGTTTGATTATATTTAAGAAACAAAAAATTTATTTTTTGTGAATTATATTTTCAATCCCATTTTTAGGCCCAAAACCTATACTACAAAACTTTCTGGGAAGATATGTTAAGTATCTCCCACTAAAATTTCAGGTTCAAATGTGTTATTTTTTTATTTATTTTAGAATTTAGACTAAATGTTGTGTATTACTTTCTTTAAACTACCTTCAAATGTGATGATTTGTTTGATGATGTTATCAAATATGTTTGATACTGGAAAATTTTGTGGATACTCATTTATATGTCTAGTTGATGCCTACAAATTTTTAGTTTTATGCATATGTTGAAAATTGTGGAAATAGCACTGCTTATTGTTTCAGCATTTTTATTACAACATTTTTGTAAAAGTTAGATACTTAAAAAATACTTAAAGTGATTCAAAGATAATAAAAATAAATATGGTACTATATATAGATGTTATGAATGTTATGCTAAAATTTTAGATCAATTGGAATTTTTTGTGATTTTAGAAAATTCTTTGATTATTGACTGTCCATTGGCAGTTATTGTGGCATATTATTTTTATGATTTCTAAAATGTAGGAAAAATGATTATACTAGCTTAAACTTAATGAAATTAATTTTGGTGATATGTTTATTTGTCTAGTATATCATATAGAAATTTCAAAGCTATTAGAACATAAAATAATGGCCTAAATTGATCCAATTATGATGAAATTAAATTTGGTGCAATTGTTATAGATGTTTAGAATATTTGGTAAAATTTTTAAGTCATTTTGGATTTTGTACGATTTTTAAAAATTCATGGAATGCTGGCTATCTCTATTGTTCTTCCAAAAATAGAGTTGTATTTTGAAAAATATGAAAATAGTATTTAGAGAAATCGAAAAATTATGAAATTCTGGTGACATGTATGCCTGGCAAGAACATTGTACTAAAATTTCAAAGCTACTGGAATTTTGTATGATTTTATAAAAATCGTGAAGTGATGACTATCGAATTAAAATCTTGAATCTACCTTAAATATGATAGTGGTATAAGTTATTCTAAGTGATTCTGTATGGAATTGCTTTTTGTCATGATGATGAATGTGATGTTTGAGTATTCTCTTATACGAAGAATGTTTCTTTTGTCACATCTTATAATATTAAAGATGTTTAAGGCACTCAAGTCGTTAGAAGTAATGAGGAACCATCCACTTGCAAGAGGTTAAGTAAATTTGCTACAAGTCAAGAAAGTACGTTCTCACCTGCAACATGATTAAGGATTATGAAAAGCTTTGAGACATATTATGTGTTATTATTTTATTAATGTTATACATTTCTCATTCAAAAGATTCCTTTTACCATGGCTGTGAAGAACGTCTTTTTACGGATGTTTTCAACATTGTTTTATGATGCATAAGACCTTTTTCTCAAAAGTATATGTGTGTGTGTGTCACATAATCAAGGCGTTGCATACCCAATGATGATATTTTTCGGTCAAGGTGGACTATCCCCCAAGGGTGGACATGTCATGTTTGGTTTGAGATTAGCTACCTCTCTCTTCTTACGACGGCGTGATATAATGATGTTAGTGGCACAACACCAGGGCCCTAAAGGATAAAATAAATGTTTTTAATATGGAAAAAAGAAAAGGAAAGATATGTTCTTGCAAAGTGTCTTTTATGCACTATGATGATTATGCCAAAGATTAAATGACTCATGTTATGATTAAAGTTTTTATAATGTTGTGAGATCACATAATGTACTTACTAAGCTTAACGCTTATTTAAGTTATATCATGTTATAAATAAGGGTAAAGCTACAGCTATAAACAGAGGATAGAAAGATAGATGTGTGTGCAAGGAATGTGATATTGGATCACGTAGTTACCATATGGAATGAAATAATAATAAAAATGCTACATTAAATTTATTTCTACACATTATGAGACATTTTAATTGACGGACTTTGGTTTACAATAATTTATGCATTGTAATAATTTATGCAGTAGTAAATCAAGAAAAAACTAAACTCTAAAGAAAATTTTACATGTACGTAGAGAAAAATTCAATAAATTGAATATGTCTGCCTTTCTGACAAATCTATAGTACTGAGAGTTGATGTGTCGATAGTTTCTAAAATTTTTCACATTTTTAGCTTATGTCCCCTGAAAAAAAAAAATAAATCCGGGCTCTGCCATTGGGTGGACGCCATAATTTAACTATTTTGTTTATTATAATACAATTTTTACTTGAAACGAATAGATTTGCCCTTGTATATAAATATGTGGGCCAATAACACTCAGTCTACGAAATCAATATGTCAAATCTTAAATCAAGATATTGTCTGTATAGCAAGATCTGAGAAAAATAATAATAATAAAGATTCTTCTCAAGGACAAAGTGATAAGTTGAAAGAATAACTTCTCAAAGGAGATACTTATTACATGGTTGTGCTTAATGTATAATTTATCTCTAAAATAAGGTGCTAAGGTTTTACATCTCACCATCCCAACTCCAACCAATTAAGCTCCATTTATTACTTATTATGACCACAAGGCCACTATTAATATAATATTATTCCAAAGTTAAGCTCTATCAAAGACAAGAGGCAAAGCAGGGCCATCCAAAGCGGCCAATAACTGGCCATTCTCAACCAAACTACCAAGCGACCCACAATCGAACTTACAAATGGGACAGACATCAGCCGGACACCAATCTATTTTGTAGACACCATCGAAGTCTCCAGACTTATCGATGAGAAAATAGTTGGAGTATCCTGTATCATCTCCAGTGGCGATAAGTCGCCGTCCGTCGACCGTCTCGCTCTGTTGGACCTTCCATGTGGTTGACTGGTTGCAGTTTGTGGCACGGGAGAATGCCACCTTGAAGCTATTGCGCTCTCTCACCACGTTCTCTCCGTCCTCGAAAGGTGCAAACTTCACCGGGATTCCGTCCGCCGTGACGTTCCGCTGCCCGACGTAGAATGGAGAGGAGCCATTCCGTTGACCAAGGTGAAAGGTCCGCCGTTGTCAGTGATGGCGAGCTTGATTATGTACTCCACGCCTTGTCGGAGAGGTTGTCCAGAACTGTCCAGCACAGGGGAATTTTGCGCTGACGTGGCTGATATCGCCATGATGAGCCATACAAGGCTTAGCCTTCCAGTCGAATTCATGTTCAGCTTCATTTTTGCTTGTGTTAATACGGAAGACTTGAAACAATGTTGTAGTTTGGCCGGTTTTGATATTTGTGTGTGTTGCACTGCTATTTGGGTTTGGTATTTATAGGATACGTTAGGGTTGGGTGTAGATCGTTCCGTGGACGACACGTGGCTAGATGAACAAAAGTCAGTCGGTGTTATCAAATTAATGAGCTATTGTGTGTCGTGTGGTTCTCAAATACGACTTAATAGCCTACTTCTTGTAGTAGCATAACCGACATGGAGGATGAATAAATTGCTAAGAAAAAGGCATCCCTATAAGCACGTAGCAAAACAACAATAACAATAATAAACTGAAACATCAATCAATAGTTGCACGTATATCTTGGCCGTAAAACCACGCTAAACTTTAACCCAAAGTGAAGAGTTTAAATCTCCTAACTTAAGTAAAAATTAAATAAATAAAATAAACATAGATGTAAAAAAATATAAAAGTTATAATTTATAATTTATAAGCTAAAAGAAATTTAAGTGATATGTCTTCTGTAGCAATATATATAATTTTATAATTGCCCTAATATACAATTTCGCTTGGAACTTGAGAAAGATCAGTGATTTGATTGAAACAAGAAAATGCTAATCCCCTGCAAACCTACGATTAAATTTAAACAAGTTTAATATGGTTAAATTTAATTAATTAATGTGTCAATTAAAATTTAATTCACTATTTGCACTTATTTAATCTTTTGTGCTCACTGTTTTAAATTTTTCAAAACACTTAAAATCTAACCCTTTATCTATTTATTTTGCTTTATTTTGTTCTTATGTTATTTACCTTTGAACCGTTGCATTAGCTGCTATTTACAGGTTTGCTACTGACCAATTCCCATTTTGATTCACATGAAAACGCCCATTTTTCTGTAACGTCCCGAAATTTAATTAAGTGATACTAGTAAGTAAAATGGTGAAACTAGTGTGACATGATGTATTTTTAAACTTAATTTGGCTATTTTGTAGTATTTTTAAATTAATGTTATTTTTGATTATCTTGATGATTTTTTTAAATTACTCTTTATTATTTTTGTTTGTTATTTTGAATTTTGGAAACAAAACAATTTGTCAAATACACTCTTTTTTTCAAAACTATGGGTGGCATACAGTTTCCACACGGTGATACTAGCCACTTGTTCTCTCTATTTATTCCCTCTCTCTCCTCCTCTCTCCCTTACTCACTCTCTCTCATTCTCTCCCTTTCTCTCTCTTCTTTTCTTAAATTTTTGAATCAAAAATCAAGCCAAGCTTTAGGTTTTAGTGGATTGAAGGCTCGGGAACGTGATTTAACAACGACAAACACGATTCAAGGATTTAATCAAGGTTAGTTTTCAAATTTTTAAAACTTTTTCAATTTTCTATGTATTTTGAAATCTACGCTCATTTAAGCTTAGAAAACCTTTAATCTGAGTTAGAGAAACTTAGAATAGCAAGAATCTAAGCTTAGTTTGAAGAAAAATGGATTTGAATCAAGATTTTTCATTTTTCCTCTATTTTTCTATTTTTGGATTTTGTTTGATTTTTCGATGTAAATCTTGTTTAAATTAGTTTAAAGGTGTCCTACTAGGTTTTTCTACCTTCTATGAGTGTTTTGCATACCTGGGATTTGAGAAAATAGGTTGAAATTGAGAATTGAGCTCGGGAGGCCGAGACTCAGGTTTTGAAAAATTCTAGAATTTTCTAGTTTGGCAGGCCAGATTCATGAGTTCGGTAAGCCGGATTCATACGACCAACAGGCCAAACCAGGGAGACCGGCAGGCCAACCGGGCATAATGAAAATTTGTCATTTTTCATCTGTTTTTGCTGTTTTAAAACCCGATTAAGAATTTAAACCTTATAGTATGATTCTGCGAACTAAATGGCAGACTAGGGCACCATGAGATAGGTTAGTAATGTCAAATATCCTAAGCTAGAAATTGATGAGCTCGGTTTATGTTTGAGGTTGTTCGAGGTTCCACGGAGCCAACGTGTAGCGGACCGGGACTGCAGTTTGGGACACCAGCACGAGTATTAAAGTAAGACTTCTACCCCTTCCTTGGTAGCTAGGCTTTTAATGATTTTGGCATTAAAGAATTTTATTTTAAAATGTTTTCAATAAATGACATATTGTTTTTAAACGTCTTCAAAAGGGGTTTTCGACCACACAATAATTTCTTTCAAAATGATTTCCTTCAAAGTGATTTCCTACAAAATGACTTTCTTTAGAATGAACTTCAAGGGACGGTATAGATAAACTTCTTAACAAATTTCATTATTCATCAAGAATTGTATATTCATAATGAATCGAATAATAAATGTAATTGAGAATACCCGGTAACATGGGATTTAAATAATAATAAATACACATAAGGGCATAATGCCATAATCAGAGGTCGGGTCGTGTAGCGAGTGACCTTGGAGGCAGGTCTTGAAACCCAGCTGGGTCACTACGGTGGTGATAAATATGGTTTGCCCAGAAAGGAGAAAAAGGTACTCTCTAGATGGACTGTTTTTGATAATATTTATTTAAAAGAATTTATTTATTTATTTAACCCTGTTCTTCTAATCACTTTCCTGAAAGGTGAATTTCACGTTTAAATTGTTTATTTGTTTTAAAACATAGTCCTACTGAGCCTTTCGCTCACTTTTTACATGTTTTCAACCCCTTTTCCCCTTTTGGTGAAACCCAGCTTAGGATTGACGGAGAGTCCGTTGTCCGGATTCACGAGCAATAGAGGATCATGAGTAGGTTAGTAGCTGTAGTAAATCAAGACATGTATTATTTAAATTTTATTTTTCATGATTGGACTATGACTGTAATAATTTATTGTCGGTACTATATGTGTGCACACGTTGTGGGCCCGGTGAGACCCAACACGTACCCTCCTTGCCCTCTCTACTATTTTATTTCTTTTATTTCCTTCTTATCCATTTTTTTTTACTATTTTTAATAATTGATCAAAGGTTTTAATTTGTATCGCATTTTTAATATAACTAATTAATTCCTTAAACTGAAAATTTCTAACAAAAACTCTATTAAATCAATTTAATCAATCGCCATGTCACCTCCCGTACTTCGGGGCATGACATTTTCCTTCACTCCCATTCCTTTTCTTTTTCTCGTCTCTCTCTCTCATTGTCCCTCCTCCATGCCAATCTCTCATTCACTCTCTCACTCACACTTTTCTTTGTAGAAGAAAAACTCTTAAAAACATAATTTTAAGCTTCAAAAGCAAAAAAAAACCCCATAGATTTACCAAGCCTGACATCGTTTCTTCGATGGATGGAGGTAGGTCCTTGAACCAAACTTGGTCTTTTTTTTCCTTAACCCATTTAATCTAAGTTTTTCCTATGATTTGCGGTTGTATTTTGAAATTAATTTGAGATTTTAACATTAGTTGTCCAATACCTAAACAAAACAAGAAAATAATCTTGAACGATAACAATAGAAAAACATAAATAATCTCAATTGGAAAATTATAAAACAATTCTATAAATTAATTATATAATTATATCTAGGGTTTTGAAATTCCCTTCAACTAAAAAAAAATTAAACTAACATAATTGAAAAATAAAAGAAAGGAAGAGTGAGGAAAAGAACATTAATGGCATTGGAAATCCTTCTACGTAGATTGTTCTCCATAAGCCTCCATTGAAACTCCTCCTTCTCCTCCTCCTCCTCCTCCTTCTCCTCCTCCTTGAGAAACTGAATAAAAGGCTTTCTAAATGTGATACAAGTTGTGGTTTTTTGTAATTTTGCACTTAGGGATGAAAAAAGGGTAATTAGGGCTTCTAATTAGGTCAAAACTTCGCAAAACTTCGCAAAATGTATGGGGGTGCAACCATTTCCTCACGGCTAAACACGGATAGTTCGGATCATGTTTTGGGCCCTGCAGCTCCTTAGGTGTGGGCACATGCGGAGGCACGACTGGCATAGGCAATGGCACAAATATGCCTTTTTGGCACAAGGGTGTGCCTGACTTATTCCAAAATACTTATTTCATCCCTTTAGCTTCCAAAAATCTAATTTTTACCCCATTTGACTTCCAAAATGATTAAGTAAAATTCTTGAGCTCTAAATCATCAATTTTCATCCATTTTCCATCTCGTCACCTTGAAACACTTATAAAACACAAAACTCAAATATAAAACATAAAATACTAGAGAATAAATGAAGATACATCAAAAATTGATTAGAAAATTATATCGACTTAAGCACTTATCAAATTCCTCCACACATAACCTTTGCTCATCCTTCAGCTAACCTAAGAAAAAAAATAAAATGAAAACATAGAAAAAGAAAACTAACCTTCCAACTTTTACCTTAGAGAACAATAAGAGATATGGACTTAAAATCAAACAAGCATTGCATTAAATCAAATAGTAATTCTCAAGCTAATACATCCTATAACAATAATACTTATATGTGTGTAAAATAAACATTATTACCGACTTTGAAGCAACATATGCTTTGAAAAAGATAAATACTCATAGTCCTCATAGAAATGATCATCTAATCCCAATTGAAAGGATTAAACATTATAAGCTCCTCCTTTGGTACGAATCTCTACACCAAAGGCACTACCTAAAATGAAAAGGTCTTTGGTCTGGCTTGTACCAAGGCCAAGGGGTAGTAGTTAAAAAAAGAAGAAGAAAGGATAGGATGTAACAAAGGTCCTAAAAACTTCCTACAGTTAGAGACATCATAAGATTTTCAATAAACACCTCTCAAATCCCACAGAAGTAAAAAGTAGGCCAAATTACATTTTGTTGGACCCTTGCATCATTTTGACCTACCCTTGTAATACCCAAAAAATAAAGATAGGAAAGCTTAAGATTGTTGTTGTTGTTGTATATTTATTTTTTCTTTCACTAATTTTTTTTTCATGTTCATTTTTTCTTTCTCTCTTTTTTTTTATTTTTTTTCTTGAGCTATCCTTACGATATTTCCTCTTTTTTTCTTCTTCCTAATTCAATTCCTTCCCCACATTTATTTTTTGTCCCCAACCTAATTTCTTACAAAAGTCCCCTTGCACCTAAAATAAGTCTTTAAGCACTAATTCATCTTTAGAACAAGGGCAAGAAAAGAAATTTAATCAGGCTAGGTAAGAAAATGAGGTTAGCTAAAGAAAAGGTCTACATTCAATCCCAACATGTCAAAATTAAAATAAAAGTCAAAATAAGGGTATAAGAATCTACTTAATCAAACATGTGAGTCTCTTTACCAAATAACATGGCTATTGTACATAAAGTGTGAGTATAATCATCATAAAGGCATATTGAGAAAAGAATGACATCTAGATTCATCACAACACTCATAATCAACTAAATCCATGACAATTGATGTTTCGTTCTCATCAATGAAGTTGGAAGTATCCTAAAACTTGAAACAACTCAAAAACCTAAAACTCAAATGAAAAATTTTGCAAAATATAAAAAATTTTGTGGGTTTTTTTAAGGCAAGAAAACAAAAATGGAAAAGAAAAAAAATATTTTGTTAACAAGAAAACAAAAACATGTCCATGCTTGCAAGTTGATTATTGTAGAAGTTGTAGCTTTGAATAGGTGTCTTGTGACTTAGATGGTGTAAATCATTCTCAACCACATGAGTGTTTAAGTGTTGAGCTTAAACAATATCAAAGGCTTCTATAATTTCATTCTCAAATTCCCATGAAGCTGCATATGTTAGGTAAATTGCTCTCCCAACCTAAGTTGTTCAAGTCATCATCATCCTCATGCCACCTCATAATTTCCACCATTTGATTAGTACATTATGCCTCCAACCAACTTATGATACTAGCCAATTGATCGATATGACTTTGTAAATTATGAATGCTAGTGGTCATCTTATCTTGAAATTGCAACGTATTCTTAGCTAAAACCTTAACTATTTCTTCAAGAGGCGTACTTATAGGTGGTTGGTCTATCAAGGTTCCTCCATTTATAGCTTTTGCTCCCATATCATAAAGTCGAGTGTCAACCCATGGCTCCAAATTATAGTAATCGTCCTCCCAACCTTGATTACTCCTTAAACGATTCCAAACCCAATGATCATACTCAATCATGTCTTCCAACATAGAGTAAGCTTCATCCGTGGATTATTTGTAGAAAAAGATGTTACCATTCAACCCAATGCCTTGTTGTCATACATAAGCTATCAAGGAAGAATTGAAGTTGTCACTCCTTTGAGAACCCACGATACGAAAACTAAATGACCAAATTCTTGTATCTCCACCAAGCATTGTTGAACAGCCCCAAGTCTCATTGGACAAAGCTTATGAGGACCTGTCAATGTATCATCTCAAAGTACCTTGCACAAAAAAATACAAAAACAAAAATTAAAAACACAAAAAAATAACAAAGAAAAAACAAAACAACTAATTAATTAGGAAAACAATCCTTAGCAACAGCATCAAAATTTGATATGCCTTGAAGGAAGCATTAAATTAAACCTTACTTAAAATATCGTCGTTATTAGTGTGGTGATGAGTAAGGATTGTTCCTGTAGAGGATTGATTCTAATTAATTAGTTACCGTTACTAAAATCCTAAGACACACTAACGATAAACACAAGTGGTTTGGATGTAAACTAAATTAATAAATTAAAAAAACACAAGAAAATAAAAAAATGCAAATAACAATAAAAAAACTGGTCAAATGATCATTCGTCACCACTAAACAATAACTGTAAAATTAATTAGATAATTATTCCTAATTTTCCATTGAATATCTCAATCTCTCCTTACTGTGTCATCAAGTAAAACAAGCTCTTCACTTAATCCTTTTCCCTCAAACAACATAGAATAAGCTCTCTAAATTCAATTCAAGGGAACTATTAAGATAAGAGAGATAGGTTGATCAAGGTAATAAACACACAGCTCGGTCTATTCAGCCTAGGTTACGTTGCACATCACCATAAACAAAAACCTCCCATAATCATACCTAACAATCTACTACTAATGATTAGAATAACTAGACAATTACGGATCAAGCATTCCAATCTGGAAATGGATTAGTTTCAAATCCTATTTAGTTGCACACCCAAACAAAACAAGAAAATAATCATGAACAATAATAATAGAATAACATAAACAATCTCAATTGGAAAATTAGAAAGCAATTCTATAAATTAATTATGTAATTATGTCTAGGGTTTTGAATTCATCCTTTACCAAAAATAAAACTAAACTAAAAACATAAAATAAAATAAAATAAAATGAAAAGAGAAGGAAAGAAAAAACTAGGGTGGGTCTTTAAGAATCTCGACACAAACAATCCTCTTCAAAGCTATCGCTTGACTCTCCTCTTTTTCTTCTTTTTCTTCTTTTTCATATTCTTATCAACATACTTATCAACGGACTCTTTAAATGTGTTACAAGGTGTGGTGTTTATAATTTAGCACTTGGGGGATGAAAAAAAGGTAAGTTTGGCTTCAAATTAGATCAAAATGGAGCAAAACTTCACAAAACAAGAAGGCGCTCACTCATTTCCTTGCAGCTGCATGCGAACACTTTAGCTTAGGATCTTGGTCGCATGGGTGAGCGGCTCCTTGGGCGCGGGCATGCTCGGGGGCACAGTTGGCATAGGATGCGAAACAAATGTGTCTTTTTGGGCACAAGGTTATGCCTGACTTATTCCAAAATGATGATTTCATCCTTCTAGGTTCCAAAAATTGAATTTTTTCTCTAGTTGACTTCCAAAATCATTAAGTAAAATTCTTGAGATCCAAATATTTAATTTTTATCCATTTTTTATTTCATCACCTTTGAACACCTATAAAACACAAAAATCACATATAAAACATAAAATACTCAAGAATAAAGCAAAGATACAAAGGAAAATTGATTAGAAAATTTTACCAAATTAAGCACTTATTAGTTTTGGAGTCAAAAACCATGATTAAGACGAGTATTGGGCACCACAACATTAATTTTTGGTCATCATGGCATGTAAAACATAGGAAAACAAGCAAAATACCAGATACGAAAAGGTTGTGGTCTTGGCCCTTGGGCCCGCTATGCTAGCTTTGGGCACCATAGTGCTAGACACTTGAGGAAAATCTGAGTGTAGAAAAATTACAAACCGCGACACTAGGTTTTGAAGCCGTGTGCCTTGGCACAAGGATTCCTGAATTTTTGGTTTGAAAACACTCCAAAGTTACCAATTTTGATCCCAACATTAAAAGTCTATATATAGGGCCTTCTAAGGTAGATTTAGAGGTTTCCTTTTTTTAGTTTAGGAGACCAAAATGAGAGATGAAAGAGAGGCTTTAATGGTGGCTTAAGGTAAATCATTTGCATAGAAGACTACTCAACGCCAAAACTATTCTTCTTCTTCTTGCCTGCTTTATTTACTTTTTCTATGTTTTTGGTTTAAGTTTATTCTTAGTCAAGGGTGATCTCAAAACCCTAGACATGGCTATTTGATTGATTGTCAAAATTGTTTCTAATTTTCAAATTAAAATTGTTTCTATTCTTCTACAATTATTATTCATAATTATATTCTTGTTTTATTTGGGTGTGTAACTAGATAGGACTTAAGAACTATCAATTGCTAGTTTGAAACACTTGATCCGTAATTACCTTATTTTTCTAATCATTAGTAGTGAACTATGGTCATTGATTATAGTCAAGTTTTCGTATGATTGCATGTGGAGCATAATCTAGTCAAATGAACCGAGCTTGTATGTCTATTGCTTAGATCAACCTATCTTTCTCATCTTAATGCTTCTATTAGGCTAAATCTAGAGAGCTTGTTCGAGGTTATTAAATAGAAAGAGATTTAATAAAGAGCCTATTTTATTAAAAGACACAGTAAGGAAAGTTGGGATAACATAGCTTGTTGTTTTCTATAGTTCATACTTTTAATAAAAAATCAGAAATAATTTCTATGATTAATTATATAGTTTTTCTCTAGCGGTATATAATGATCCTTTAATTTAATAATGTAACGCCCCCCTTACGGATGTCACAGATGTCATTACATACATTTTTTTAATACTTTCATTTAAGATAAAAAATTTCATTTAAACTTTTATTTTGAAGTCAACCATATAACTTGAAGATAATTTGAAAACATAATTTTAGAAAAGCATACCCAGGATCCATGTAGACATTTTTTTTCATATATCATTAATAATTTAATACTTGATCAATCAAATGATTTACTTGATCATAAACATCCTTAAATAAAGTAAATATACTACAACTTAAATAAACATCACAACATTTTAAAACCATTTGCTCTCCTAGTTCGGCAAACCGAACTTGGAACTTCGGCAAGCCAAACATGATCGGCAGGCCGGAGTTCGTCCACCAGCAGACCGACAGAGGCTTTGTAAAACAGGTTTCAAAATTGATATGTTCTGCAGGCCGATGCAGGGTAATCGACAGGCTAATCAACACTTCGGTAGTCCGACCATTAATGGTCGGCAGGCCGAACAGCTTAAGAAAATTACGATTTTTTAATCAAACTTAATAATTTAAAAGCGGAAGACATATCTTAAAGAAAAACATAGTAAAAAGGGTTCATAGTTCCAATCCTTAAAATTTAAGCAAGTAAACATAATCAAAATTATAAAATATAGTTTAATCCATAAAAGCTTCCTTCCTTGGCCTTTTTTTCCAATTACAATTCATCTTGCTTAGCTCACACGCCTTTCCATATCCTCCACCTAGTCCATGACCTTCTTACCCTTATCTGCAACATGATATAAACTTGAATAAGCTAATGCTTAGTAAGTACATATATTTCTCACAATTTAAAAACATTTCATAAACATCATCATCATTTTCATAATAGTGCGTTAAGCACATTTTCATAGAAACATATCTTTCATTCTTTGACCATATTAAAACTTATTCCATTTTATCTTAAGGGCCCAAGTGTTGCACCATCATCATCATTGTAGGCGCGCCGTCATGAGAGGAGAAGGGTAGCTAATCCTAAACCAAACATGATATCATATCATATCATTTCATAACATTGGTGTGCAACACTTATTTAGGTGATACATATATACATATATACATATATAAACTCTCATACTTTTGAAATACATCATCATATATGCATAACTTTTGAGCATCAAATCTTTCATGAAAATAAAAATGAAACCATCATAAAATCATCATAAACATAATTTCAAACCTTTTATAAAACATATCATGTTGTAGGTGAGAATGTACTTACCTGTATAGCTTACTTAACCTTAACTTAGTAGACTTAGTAGGTGACAATGCCGCGGTCTCGATGTGCTCGCTTCATCATGTGTTCATGTCATACATTCATAAAAATAGCAATTAACATTTACTTTCATAAAACTATAAAATCATCATCACATAATAACTTCTATTTGCATATTCTATCACATACCCTTTCCTTTCATGAAATTATAAATTTCATAACCATTTCATCAATATTAAAGCATTAGCATCACCCATCAACACAAAACACTTCACTGACCTACATGGATTCAAGACTTAAAAACTCAACATTCACACATGCTTTAGGCACCACACTTGACAGGGGCAAAGTTAATACATAAATATATTACCGTGATTTTTCTTTAGTCATAAAAATTACATTAAGTATCTAAAACAAGTCATACATAACAAACATGAAATCTGCCATTAACTTACACAGTGAGTCACATAAATTCATCATTTTCAAATAATTAAAACACATACATTTTAACTCTAAATTCATCCTAACAACTTACTAACATATATTACAATATTATAAAATTATTTGATCATCAATGAAATCATTTAAACATACAAAACATCACATAATACAAAAGTCCAACAATAACACTGTTAAAGCAGTTTCTTGACCTAGTCTCAATAAAAATTTCATAACACATAAAATACTCATCAAATAATCACCAAACTTTCCAGTTCATAACTTAACATATACATGAACATTCTAGCCAAATTTCATAGCAAACAAAGTACATTTACCCCTTGAACACAAATCACATTTTCGTGCATCATAACCAAACAACAATATTTTACTGTGAGTGGTAGAGGGTATAAAATTCATAACTTAATTTAGGAAAACCAAAATGACTTGAAACTAGAAAGAACATTAACATAACACAGATATGAACATCATATTAAAAATTCAAAACAAAATAAAATACCTAGACAAAGTTACGGCAGACAGATTGAGGAGGAGAAATGCTTTTCAGAATTACCGAAAAAAAGAGTTCTTACCTTAAAAATTTCTTCTCAAAATCCTTGAACTTAACCCCAAATGGAAACTCAATATTTCTTACAAATAATAGCAGAGAAAATTTGAGAAGGAATGAAGAGGAAATGTGAAAAAGAGAGAGGAGAGAAATCGAGAGAAAGAGAGAGAGTAAAAATTTTATTGTGAAAAGAGAATAACGTAAATGAGCATAACGTAAAAATATTTCAATACCCTCAATTATGTTAGGAATTTTCTAACTAATCTTCGACTAATTTGCGTGGAGAATAGAGAGAAATGAGGGAAAGTCAAATCATCATCTCATCTTACCATATTTCAACACTTCAAAAAGGGAAACCATATCAATTACATTCAATCAATCAAAAGTCAAATGTTTTATTTCCTTAAATGAGGAAATTATTCCATAAATATGTCAATTAATCACATTAAACCATCCAATCATCATAATCACAAATTTGGAGAGATTTCTGCTGATTGCTTGTCAGCTATCATCGGCCTGCCGATTCTTAACTTTGGCCTGCCGATTCCTTGAGGTTCGGCCTGTCGATTATTATCATCGGCCTGCCGATCCTTGAAATGCTATTCGGCCTGCCGATCCTTGAAATGCTATTCGGCCTGTCGAACTGTCCTTAAAATACAATACATCATTGCATTCAAGTCATCATTGCATCAGAAATAAACATACATTAAAATTAACATGAACACTTAAACACATCAATTCCACGCGATCGTCACCTGTCATAAAACTTAAGATAAATGGTTAGTGACAATAATATTATAAATAAATATGGATAACACTTAACATCGTTACTATCATTACATAATTCCATTACATGAAATAGGCGGGTGTTACAAATAATTTAGTTAATAATCAAAACACCCCAATTTTGTGTTTTGTTTTAGTGTGCCTTAGGTCATTGAGTCAATAACTAATTAATTAGAACCAACCTCAATGAAAATGACCCTTGCTTGTATTTATACTCATTAACAACAATATTTTTATTAAGGATTAATTTGGTACTTCTTTTGGAACTTATGCAATTTTGACTCCCTTGTTAGGGACTACTAGTTTATTTCATGAATATGGTTTGTGTGGTGAGATTTGATGTTTGATTATGATTCCATTCTAGGAGAACTATCAAAAGAGACCTATCTATTTTCAATATGTGGATGAAGATTGTTTCATGATAGAAATTTATGTGGTGTATGCCCTTAAATTCAGTTTAGACGTCTACTTGATCTTTTTTGAACCATGTTTTAATTCTATGATTTAAATTGTGTTTTTGATGTTAAAATTTAAAAAAATGAGTTTGATGCTCATAAATGTCATGATAAGTTTTTTTACACATTTTAATTTCTCAATAAAATGATTTTTGACAGAGAAATCAAGTAATATATTCTTTTTGTTTTCTTCTTTGTTTTAATTTTTGATTTTGTGTTTGTTTCTGTGAAGTACTTTATGATGTTCCATTAACAGGTACTTATAAGTTTTGCCCAACAAGACTCGAAGCCATTCTATAGTGCTTGGTCGAGGAACAAAGATTTGTGATAAAACTGTAAAAATGCACACTTCTTAAGGCTCAAATCAATCATTTTACATTCACATTTCTCATTAATTCCCTTAATTATAGCATTTATGTGATAATTAGTATTTTAGTGTGTTTTTGTAAAAATATGTTTAAAAATATATTTTTAGTGTGTTTTTATGTCTAATAATATTTTTCCTAATTTTTGGAATCATTTTTGTGTGCTTAATAATTAATTAGTTTAAAAATAATCAAAACCATAAAAATAATGTTGTGTAATTTTATTTTACGTCTTAAAATATTTGTAAATAAGTTTTAGTTTGTAAATAGGTTTTATAATATTTTTTGTAATTTCTAAAAATATTCTCGAGTCTCAAATAATATATCTGTCAAGGCTTGTTAATTTTAGAAATTTTTAATGTGTTTTGTATGTTTTAATGTACAATAAATATAAAAACTAACACGTGGCGCCTCCAGAACCGACGGATCCAGGCTGTACGTTTGTCTTGACTACCCCTCAAAATTTTGTGCAACGTTTCCTACATGCGTACGTCTTCGCCGCCGTCATATGAGCGCATTGTGACCAAATGAATAGTTTAGATCTAGTCCACCTAGCTCCAGCTTCTCCGCATTTCAGCTCAACGCCCGTAGCTATTTGATTGCTCATTCAACACTCCATAAGTGCTCTTCACCTTGCTCCCGTACGCCGCACTCTACCAAATCGTTTGGTAAAATCAACACTCTCAAAGAGCCGATTCAAGCAAAAAAAAAAAAAAGAAGGAAAAAAAAGTTTAAAAAAACAATAATCAGATTTCAATCTAATTTAAAGAAACATAAGCAGCTACAAATTATTCAAAAAAAAAAAACCCAAATCTCTCAAATTTTCATCCTAGTTATTTTGCATCAAAATTATCCCAATAAAAATAATAAATAAATAATTCTATAAATGGTGAATTCATCTAGTTTAAATACCCCCTCTAGTGTATTCCACCCCTTCTCCTTGTGAGAAATTCCTCAACTCTTGTAAAAATGTAGTTCTAAGTTTTAGTTTTTGTTTTCTTAGTTTTTAGTTTTTGTTTTTGTAAAATATTTTTAGTTTTTCTGTTGTAAAATAGTTATGTTTAGTAAAATTATGTATGTTTTTACTCTCATAATGCCTTTTTAAATTTCCTTTTTTGCAGAGGAGAAAGGGGGAAATTCTAGCAAAATTAAGTTAAATATTTTTAGTTTTTTAGAATTTTCTAAGCAGTTATTATGTCAAAATCATTTTTAAAAAACTTATGATTTTCTAGTTTACTTAACTAAAACTCTTACAGAATTAAGTTTTGATTTGTAGTAGACATAGACTGGCACGGGCAATGTTTGGGTACACTATGATTATTCGTAGACAGGAAATGTCATAGTAAATGTTTTAACTTTATTTTTGTTGGTAATTTTAGGTAGTTAATTTTAAAATCATGCATATTTTAGTTGTTAAAAAAATAAATTTTTGATGCATCATAGATATGACTTGACACATTAAATGCTTGGTAGCTCTTAACTTATTGCAGACAAAAGATGACATATTGCATAATTAAACCATCCATTTTAATAAATAGTTTTAGAAAATATAAGACACATTTAATTTAATTGCCAAAATAAAACCCTTAGTCCTTAGCATTGTTATAATTGTTGTTTCTTCTAAGTTAAAAGAGCACTTATTGTTAAAGTTCCAAAAATCTACCATTCCAATTTAAATTGCATTTCTTGTTGTTGAAGTTCCAAAAATCACAAAAAAAAATCTCAAAGCAGATATACTAAAAAATGCATAAATATTTTAAATAAATTGTAAATAATTAAGTTTAATTTTTAAATTCTTTAACAGACAAATAAAAATAATATAATTGATATAGTGGACCTTTACAATACATTTTTCCTTTAGGATCAACCTCAGATTCATCAAGTATTATTACTTAGACAACCATATACTCGTTATATTAGACTTACACTTTTAGACCCGAATAAGTTTTTGGTATCATTGTTGGATAATAGACAGACACAAGAACAATATATTAATATATTATATATGTGACTGGATAAATCGCCTTATTGTTATCGTGTGTGTATTTATATATATATTTCTACACTTTCATTGTTTTGCACTTTATTTTTCTTTCTAACATCTAACTTTTATATTTCCTACATTTCTAATTTCTAACTATCATCTCTAACTTTTAACATCTAAATTTTACTTTTTCAGCACTCTTATTTTTTTTTTAACTTAAAGGGATAGTTGCACCACCTGATCATGTTAATATTTCTATTAATATTTTTGTTCTCAATTTTCTTTGTTTTGCAATGCCAAAAATAACAAAATAATAAAAACTAAAAAAGATATTGTTCACGTCGTTTACATGCTAGTAACAGGTTACTATTCACATAGACTAAATTTTGCTTGTTTTTCTTTTTGCGGTGTTTGGTTTTATGTCTAAAAAAATTATTTCTGGAAGTTCATATAGGAATTATTGCAATTTTTTCCCAACGACTCTTGAAACCATTTTATAGTGTTTTGTGGAGAAATAAGAATTTGCTAGATAGGTTTTCTTATCACGGTTTTTCTTGGGATTACCTATATGGAATCTTTCTAAATGGGTAAAGTCTTGAAACTAAAAATTTGATAGAAAGAGAAGATGGAACCACTACTTTTTACTAATTACCAATGGACGAAGCATATTATATATTGAAAGATATAGTCGAATAAGATAATTAGAGGTTGAATAATTCTAAAATCGATTTGGATTTAGAAAACAACTCAGCCTTTTGGGAACCTTGGCGTGACACTCAAACCTAAAATTTTGAGGCCAATCATTGAACTGTAAAATTCACTAGATTCTTCAAATAGGGAAAGTTTGGAAATCCTAAGAAAATATTTTGAATCTGTGAAGATTATGTTGGAAAATGAAGAAAATTTAGAACCCATCTATTTTGAGGAACCTAGTTCAGGAGTGGAATTCTTCGAGATATTTGAAAAACATTTTTTTAATTGTAGGGGACACAAAAGAATTGGTCACAAAAAATGATCAATCACTAACTTTAATCTTAGGTTTTGAATTTGTTGCCACTAGAATTTACAAAAGACTATACTTTCCATGATCCTATATGGCCCCAATCTCCTCCACCATCTCTAGCATCATTCTTATAGACTTACCAAGACTATGAAATGAATCCAAGTCACACAAGCACAAATATTTCACATTTTGCCAATCTTGAGGCCATAATCACACAAAACCCATATGGGGTATCCATTGATCTTTTTTATGGGAGAAAACCACTTTTTGATGACTCTTTACTATTTCTTTTATAATGTAATAGTTTTAGTATGTTGAATTTCATGTGTGTAATTTTTGAAAAATTGGAAATTTCTTTTTGAAAAATTCTTTTAAATGGCTGAGGTTATGGAGGTTAAAATCATTAGGATTAGTTGGTACTTTGCATCAACATTCTCTAAAGACATATTTTAGTGAAATGATTAAAATGAATTTCTCTAATTTTTAGATTTTTCTTAAAAATATAAAAAAAAAACACAACAATTTAAAAAGAAGTTAAAAATACAAAAATTTAAAATCACAAAAATATTTTCTTTTTCTTTCTAAATGAGTATTGTTGTTTTTCATCATTTTATATTTTTAGATCACTTAGCCCAAATACTGTTTGGCCTAGCCTAGATTAACCTTTCACATGTGTTAGAATACTTCCCCCCTCCCCTCCCCCCCGCCCCCCCCAACCCACCTAAAAGTCTAAACGGTACCACATTCTTTGTCTAGAAAACCGTCACTGTACATCCAAGCTCATAATTCTTAGCTCTTTCTCTCTCTAAAATTTTCTCTCTCTAAGCTCTTGTTTTCTCTCTGCCTTCTCTTTAGATTTTCATTTTACCCAAAGATTTCCTAAAAACCTTCAAAGTTTTTCGATCTTCAAACACTTTTCCTAAAAATTCTTCCACTTTTCTTTCCTAATCCCACAAAATCTTCTCAATACTCTATTAAAAGCTCTTAAATCCACTCAAAAGCTCACAATTCACTCTCAAGAATCTCATTTTTTCTCTCTCATCATGGATCCTAAATACGATCTCTTGAAGAAATACTTTCCTTCCTTTTCTCAAAAAGAAATTAGGCAGAAGTACTAAACTAGAATCACTCATCTTTGTGTGCTTTCTTGTTTTAAACTTCCAGCAAATTTAAAAGTGTATACAGAAGGTCTTATTCGTGCTAGTGAGGTCACAAATAATGGTCTACCTGGGAATATGGTGAGAAATTATTAGAAGGAAAATAGTCTCCTAGAAGGCAATCATAATGTCTTTCCAAATTACCTTTTTAGCTGAGGAAAGAGGAAAAAAATTCTAGCAAAATTAACTTAAATATTTTGTTTTTCAAAGTTTTCTAAGCAATTATAATGTCAAAATATAAGTTTTCTTGTTTACTTAGCTCAAACTCTTGCAAAACTAAGTTTTGATCTATTGTAGACATAGGTGTTAGACATGTATGCCCTAAGGAGTAAAAATATAATACGTTTTTGAAGACATTTTTATCAATAAAGAATTTATTCATTTATATATATACCAAATCTTGTCCTCTTTACATTCATATTTGTTGAATGTATGATAAGCAAACAGTAGTTTGAGACTGTCAGTCTAAACCTTAAGAATTGGGCATATGATGGACTGATTATGCGGAAGACACGATTCTTAAGGTGACGGTCTAAAACATATGATCCGCAATCGAGGGAATAAAGTTGGGTGCTTTATTCATGTAAAGATTGTTATGTTGTCTATATCCCTTATGGGAGATGGTTTGTCTTGGCCATCGAAGTTGGGCTCTGTTAATAGAAACATTGGCGCGTTGTCATAAGTGACGACGTGTTGGATCGGGACATAAAGTGAATTGATTTGGATTAATAATTCTGTCTTGGCAAATCGATTCACTTTAGACAATCATTTGTATTGTATCTTAATCCTGAGATGAATAGTGGGTCTGTTGTCTCGACTTGTGTCTTTTGATGTACCAATGGGTGACTCCCACATCTCTATAGTGGTATGCATGCTGGTACGTTGGAGGCATGACTCTTGATAGCGTAGACTTGTTATTCATAGATATGGAATCCATAGCTCCTCTTTAGGAGTAATGATATCCTCTTATATGCGTTGTCCTGTGATTGAAAAACTAGAGCGCTCAACCATTTGGATACATAGGTGTAGCTGAATGGTATGCTATCTTTAGATGGTAAGTTTTCTAATAGTGAGACAATGGAACGTAAGATAAAAATAATCGGGAAGGTAAGACAGAACTTGTCCTTAAGCCGATTATGGATTATCATATGGGGATACGATGTACTATGATATGTCATGGAGACTTAGCTACACGAGCTTCGTAATTCTATAAAGTTCGAGAGTGCAGCTCCAAGCTTTTAGTGGAGTAGCGTTGGAGTTGATAATTGTGAAATGTATATCTGGGATATTGGGTTTCATAATTATCATGAGCTTGAACTTTATAGGTCCATTTTGGTCCCCTTTGCTAGCTTACAAAATCCTGTAACGACACGGCGTGCTTTTCCAATAATTGGTGACTTATGTCAGATTTATCAGATTGGTTTAAAATTTGTAAGAATCAAATAATTCATTTCTGTTTATCGGTTGAATTAATTTTGTAAGAAATTAGTTCAAGATAAACTTGTTGAATTATTGCGATCAGATAATTCTTGTCTGTTTATCAGTTGTTTTAATTTTGGACAAATTAGAACAAGATAAACTTGTAGAATTATTGTGAATTGATTTATTTTCTTAGAGATTATCTTGATAAAGTTTGTTTTGATCAGATAACTTCTCTATTGGGTTATTTGAATCAAAACTGAGACTTTATCCTTTAGAATCTCGGGTGGAAAATAAAAGATTCGTGGAGATTTTTTCTCGGGAGTTTGGCCTGTCGAACTGGCCTGATCGAGCTGCCGATCAGAATGTTCGGTCTGCCGATCAACGGGAGATAAGATTACGCATTTTCACACGGATCTTATCATATACTAATCCGAATTTGATTTTGTTTCGAGTTTTTGAGACCTAATCTGATATGGGTTGACCCCAGGACCAATAGCTATATAAAGGGAGTGAGTCTCATGATTTACTGAGATCAATTTGAGAGATTAAGAGTGATACTCTTCTAGTGAGCATCTGAAAACTCCCTGAGAGCTTTTGTTCACAAATCACGAGCACTAGCTTTGGGTTCTCTCTATTGGTTGGAAGGAGAGTCACCGGTGGAAAAGCTGTACGTGTGAGCCCACACTCACTCCGGTTGTGGATAGAGAATAGCAAAGAAGACCAGTTGGTTGAGGCTCTTCTGGAACGTTACTTCTCTACATAGGTTGTGGAGGTTCTTCGACACACTGAGATTAGTAAGATCTGTCTAATTTATACATATAACATGTCAAACTTGTGTTTTGAAAATTACTCTAATGGAAAAATTTTTTAAATTCCGTTGCGTACTTTGTTTCCAACAATAGGATGGCACGAGTAATGCTTAGAAATACTTTGATAATTTGTAGATAGAGAATGGCAACGTAAATGCTTAACTTTACTTTTGTTAGTAATTTCAGTTTGGTAATTTTGAAATCATGCATATTTTATTTGTTAAAAATGAGTTTTTGGTGTATCATAGACATGAATTGGTACATTAAATGCTTGGTAACTCTTGATTTATTGTAGACAAAAAAGTTAAAATTGCACTTATTGTTAAAGTTCCATCTTCTATCTAATTGCATTTATTGAAGTTCTATTTACTAGTCTAGTTTGAATCACATTTATTGTTATTGAAGTTCCAAAAATCACAAAAAAACTAGAAATGGAAAAAGTAAAAAGGTGTAAATATCGTAAATAAATTGTAAATAGTTAACTTTAATCATTCAATTCTTTAACTAACATATAAAAATAATATAACTGATATATTGGACCTTTACAATACTTTTTCCTTGTAAGATCGACCTTAGATTCACCGAGTATTATTACTTGGACAACTGTATACTTGAGGTTATATTGGACTTAAACTTTTAAATCCAAACAATTTGCTTATGTGGTTTCCATATCATGGTATCACAAAGGAGTGTTTACTTCAAATCTTACTCAATGCCTTCACAAACAAATGTTTACTTCAAATCTTGCTTAGCACGTTATATGCTACAAAAATACATTGGGTTGAAAGTGGCAATAATACCATCTCTTTCTGCTAATAATCCATGGATAAAACCTAGTATATGTTGAGACCAATGGTTGAGTATAATCAATGGAATTGGAATTGTTCAAGAACCAACCAAGGTTAGGAGACAATTACAACAATTTGGAGCCATAGTTTGACACCCGACCTCATGATGTAGGGGTATTAGTCCTAAATAGGGAAGCCTTGGTAGAACAAACACCTACAAGCGATTCTCTAGAAGACATAATTAAAGCTCTGATTGCTAATAGTGCACAATTTCATCATGACACTAAAGTGAGTCTTCAAAACTTAAAGAATTATGTGTACCAATTGGCGAGAAAAATAAGCAGGTTAGAGGCACAAGGTACTAATAAAATGGTAAAAAGTATTGTATGGGTCAAAGATATGACTCAAACAATCAAGATTGGGAGAGTAATTTGAAGTACATTAAAGATTTACAAGAATTTGAGCCTCTAGACATGATAGAGCCTAAGTTTGAAAAACATGACCCCTTTGAATTTATGATAGCTCGATAGTTTGCTAAGTTGGACGCTAGCATGATTGCTATCAATTTCAATTTGATGAATGATGTGATGTCCATCCTAAGCCGTAAGCGCCATGTATATCAATTACAAGCATACTTATGGATAGCCAAGTGGAGAGTGAAGAATAATTTGAAGGGTTCCTACATGATGAGGAGCCAAAAGAGGCATTGATGGGCGAAGAAGAATATAAGGTCATTGATTTGAGCTGGTATATGTCACGAGTTCGACTGGAAACATCATGAATCATGTGCTAACAACTTGTCTTCACTAACTTGTTACCAACTTAGCACCACCTAGGTGGGGAAATTTAAAAAACAATAGACAAAACAAATAAAAGGAGTGAAAGGCCCCCGCAGAATATTCTTTTAAGAAACTTTTACATTTTAAAATGATTAAGTAGGCGAAGGAGTAAACAAATAAATAAATGACATACTTAAAATCATAAACATATGGAAGAGCAAACATAAGAGAGATGAGTCTATTTGATTCAAGTTTTCAATTTCCAAATCATTTTATATCTTATACAAGCATACTTACAATGCTTTGGGCATTGCCCACGTTGGGAAGCGCCCCAATTGAGGTTCAAGGACCCGTCCCAAGGTTACATTGTGCGTAACCTGATCTCTACGACTACTTAAAACCGACCACCAAGAGCCACACACATCTTCGGTGATGTTTAAAAACCAAGAGTGCTTGAAATTGTTTATTCTAAGTCTAAAACAAAAATTCCAAACTCGTGGATAAAATACGGAAATTATTAGATTTGCAGATATTATACATTTCACAAACTCATGTTAATTTGCAATAAACATATTTATAAGCGACTTTGAAGGAACATGCTCATCTCTAAGTAATCCGGAACAACAGTCGAGTTTTTCACAAAAGCTGGGCCAAAGGAGCTGCCTATTTTCAAGTGGGTTTACATATATGCATCTAGGCTTAAAGAAAGGATTCATTGAAGGATGTCGATGTATGACTGGGCTTAAAGGGACCTCATCGAGGGCAATTACTAACAGCAATCTGAATTGACGCAAACAACAGCATGTACCCCATTACTTTGCGGTCGTAGAGGCAAAAATAAAAGAAACTTGGAGTTTGTATTTGAATTACTTCCGAGATGATGTGAATACAAACAATCCATACCATTACACATTCATATCGGACAAGCACAATGGCTTGGTTCAGTCCATTCAAGAGTTGCTTGAAGAATGTGAGATACCAGTTGAACATCGATATTGTGCAAAGACATTGAGGAGCACTTCACTTAGCTTTTCAAGAGTCAAAGCTTGAAAGACAAGATGTGGGAAACAGCCATGGCATTCACTATGCCACGGTTCAACTGCGCAATGAATGCAAGTAAAGATAAAGATGAGAAAGCACATAAGTGACTAATGGAAAAAGGACCTATTTATTGGAGTAATCAAATTTCAGGACCACTCCTAAATGTGATATTTCATTGAATAGGTGCTATAGAGTTGGCAAGGGAAACGCCGATTCTTGTTTTAAATGGAAAGGGTGCAGACGTATTTGGTTAAGAGAATGAGAAAAGCTCGCTTACAGATCAATGCATGGCATGTAAATATAGGCCCTTCAGTTGCTACTATCCTTGAGAATTAAAAAAAAGAAGATATTGTTAGCCACTATGTGCAATGGTGTGGTCAACAAATTTTCCAAGTGATAACCTGTTCTTTTCTCAGTTGACATCACTAGAAGATCATGCTTCTGCAGAAGATGGGACTAAATTGGGATCCGTTGTTCGCATGCTCTTGCATGCATTTGGCATAAGGATGAGGAACATGAAAATTACTTGGACAAGTGAGCTACTTGAAGGCTTATGCCCTGACCATATTTCCAATCCAAAACCAAGAACATTGGCCTGAAAGTGGGAACCTGCCAATGTTGAAACCCAACTACAGAAGACAACCGGGTCGACCTAAAAATGTTAGATGCCTTGAGCATGATGAGGTCATTCCACCACATCGGAAGAAGATGAAAAGAGCATACATCAAGGTCAAATGTGGTTTGTGAGGTAAGGAGGGTCATAACATGAGAACTTGCATCAGGATGAAGGAGTTGCTGATAATCTAATTGTTGTTTTGTTCATATAAATTATGTGCTTGAGAAATTTGATTCTATTTATAATGTTTATTATTGTGCATATAATGTCTGTTTTTCTTTTAATTTAGGGCAAAAAACATGAAAAAAAGTTACGAATTTATTGTTGCTTAGCCACAAACGACAGCCACTACTGCAACTGCATATCAGTCAGGTGTCACTACTTTGCCCGTCTCCTGTGGCCCAAGATTCAAGACTACCGCTCGAACAATGATCAACAATACTGACCCCGCCAAGGGGCTATTCAAGACCACAATAAAGAAGAAAGGGACAACTGCCATAATGAACTAGAAACAATATGATATCAGCTTTTTTGTGATCTGCACACTTTGTATTTAGCTAGTTTATGGCTGGACCAAAACTTAGGATGTAACTATTATGATGACTAGTTATTACCAAAATGTTGGACTTCGTTTGATACTAGCCAACACATAGGGAATGTACCTACTAATACTAGCCTTATGCTTTGGGTATCTTTTGAATATGCATTCGCATACCATAATTCACTTTAGAAGCACCTTACAATGGTAGCTTTGGAAAAAAAAAAAAAGAGTTCTAATGAGAGTACATGGACTGTATAGATATTCCTTCATCAAACTTGAATTGCAAAATGTCATTCATTAGTCAAGTGAGACTTACTTAACAGCCCCTCACGAACTTCATAGAAATCGTTAACTTTCAAACTTATCTCTTGATTATTTAATAGGAAAACCCAAACATGTAAGTATTATCTAATTATTTACCTATGAATTTAGGTCTATTTTTTTGTTCATTAATTAATATTCCCATTTAAATATATGAAATAAAACTTCCTTTTTTAGGCAATTAGTTTATTTCTAAATATCTGCTCCTAAGATTTCATATAATTGCAACTTTAAAATAGATTCAATATTTACTTACTTTGAATAATTTGTTAGTGATGTGCCCTAGGCCAATTATGTAATGACTACATTTTGACTTCGTTACATTTGCATTTTATTAATAAAGAGGCATTTTCATTATTGTTTTTTATTCTAATTCCATGAATAATTAATTCTGCCTAAGGTCATCAAGTATATGACTTGATAGTAAAACTCTTAGGTGAAAATTGAATTCTATTCTAAATTATCCCTAGTCGGTCATTATTATTGGGATAATAATGAATAAAGACTAGTATGCAGTTTGACTGATGATTATGTTTTACTAATCATATGTATGAGATACTGAATCAACTCATAGATACATATTTGAGAAATGATGTCTTGGATTGACCTGCTATGAGAATACTGCATGGATAATTGTCATAAGTGATTCTCATTACAATAGTGTTTCCTAGTCCTCTGATCTGAATCACTATTGTTTTCTACATGACAAGTTCTATATTTGACACATTCTAATATTATCTTTAACAGGATGATGGAATGGATTGTTGTTGGATATAGAGTGAATCATGTGAGGAATGTGAGTGATTAATAAGGAATTAGTTCCTCATTTATTATGAGAATGATACCTATGGGCCCCTCAATAAGTTAGACTAAAGAAAAATGTATGGCCATACTGGAATGAATTGATAAGGGTTATCAATATCAGTCTACTTAAGATCGAGAAATAATATGATTGAATAGTATAAGGATGACATAAACCATGCCTTATGTTCAATCAAGGTATCTCGTGACAAAAGGACTTTAATACTTATTGTATATTAGGTTATGTCGGATTATTGACATTCGCATAACTTGGGTAATCATAATGTCTTGCTAGAGACCGCTTATGATTTGTGGGCCAGAAACATAATTTCAAGCCCACTACCAACGTTATGTGAACCTACAGGGTCGCACACTTAGAACAGACCAAAAATGAATTTTGGGTTTACTGTGTCTAGGTTCGATGAACCTGATAATGTCCAGATTCGATGTACTAGATATGTCTAGGTTCATTAAATCTGACATTGTCTAGATTCTATGAATCATATTTGAATTATAGTTTACTCTAGTTAAAATCTAACTCTTTCTCGAAGTCAATATATATATCTGTTTTAGGGTTTCTGGCCGAATTAGAAGAGAAAAGGCGTTCTCTTATTCTAAAAGGCAAAAACATTAAAAACCCTAAAATTAGAGAGAGTCATTTAACGCAAGGAGAGGGTGCTAGCACACCAATTTTTTTTTTTTTTTTTTTTTGAGAGAGTCTGTTCGTGTGGATACCTGCATAGGGCGTTGCTCTAAGTAACAACGTCTGAATCCGATCTTGAATACGAAAAGCTCGAGTTAGGGTGTCACCAGAGTGAACCCACTCTCTTCCTTCCAGCAATCTTGCCCCTTTTATCATCTTGGTAAGATTCTATGACTTTCTTATCAATCTAATCGAATTGCATGGATCCTACGAGGGTTTTGTGGGAATTAATTTTGATTTTTCGCTGCTTATTTGAATCACAAAATCCAACAAAACCCAACAGTGGTATCAGAGCGACTTACGAATTCGATTAAATTGATTTTATATGGTTCTGTGTATATGTGATATGCATGGATACGATTTATACATTAATTAGATTAATGTGTTTGAGGTTTTATTTGATTAAACGTTTTTACCGTGTTAATTTGATTAATATGTTTACTATTTCTTGTAACCTGTTGTTGTTAATTTGATTAATATTACAATTTAACAAGAATCTAGTAATCTATTTTAAGATGATTAAATGATATACTGTAAATCTGGTTTCAGTTTTATTAAGGTGGCAGACTATTTAAATGTTAAACAGTGATAATCTGTTTTGAACAGATTAATATATATCATAGGGTCTGTTTAATTGTTAAACAAGGATGATCGGTTTAAAACAGATCAATAAATTTTATGAATCCATTTAAGTGTTAAATAGAATTAATTAATTTTGTTATGAATAGATTAGTTAATTTAATTAATTAAAATAATGGATTTAGGCAGCAACTCATTCAAACGAGTAAGGTAAATCGTTTACCTTTCGGGGACGCTACCCCCGAGCCCCCGCATAGGGCACTACCCGCTTGACCCCCGCTAGCTAACCGGCTAGCGGGACCGCCGCCAAGGGCACTACCCCTTGGACCCTGCCAAGGGCCGCTGCCCCTTGACCCCGAATTGATTCGTCACATAAATCGTTTTGGTCATAATAAGAATTTAACTATAATGAAATTATATTATTATGTTTATGTGTTTAGTGTGAATTGTATGGTGCGTAGCATGGCACTTTTATACCAATGTGATTGGCAAGTTTTATTGAATTTTATTTTGGGTTTGTAATTTTAAATATGGCCTGCGTGTCGTTTTTCAATTTGTTGTAATTTATTTATTTGTTTAGTAAAAATAGAGTAGTTTAGATTGCAATTTGTAATGCAAAATCAAAGCCCAAGATCAAGATAGATGGAGGTTCAAGATGGAGGCTTAAGATGGAGTCCGTTCGTGGCAATCCAAGGAAATCCATGGAGATGAAGATTACCTAGGATTGACCATTAACCTTCATATTGGCTTAGGACGATGAACCTAGATTTGGGCCATGCTATGACACGCTTATTATGTTATTATTATGCTATGTATGTGATGTTGAGTATATCATGCTATGTATGTGATGCGACATAATAATAAACAATAAAATAAAATTAAAGTAGAACCCTCACTTAATATTAAGTCATTAAAATGCCTCCCATAATTCAACACTTGTCAAGACTTGGATTGCTAAATATAGGTTCTGCCAAAGCAAGGTGTGTTAAGCCATCTAGGTAAGACAAGATGGATAATAGTGATATCCATATGTTTGAAATGGTTAGACTTAACTAGGTTATCAAAATGGTTTTGGACCTAGGGCATTAGCCTAGACATGTGATGTCAAATCCCATATTTATCCAAGAGTTACATGAGATGTAATTGGTAAAGTGTTACCTACCTAAATAACCATACTTTAGGTGATAAACCAAAGCTTACTTAAAGTTAGGTGAAATATAGATCCTGGCCCACTAAAATTACAGTTGTTGTGATTGCCAAATTAATATTAAGGGTTATTAATTTGATAAAATTAGTGGGATTTAAATTATGACTTGTTAAAAATTGTTTAATAAAATGCTAAGTACTCTGTGTATATATTTATTGTAGATAATGGCATCAAACACCACATCTAGCTTGTCGCTACGAATGGTCCTTGAGAAGGATAAGCTCAATGGGACTAACTTCCTTGACTGGTACAGAAACTTGAGAATCGTTCTTAAGCAAGAGAGGAAGGAATATGTCCTTGATCAACCCATCCCTGATGAACCAGCTGCTAATGTTCCTAGAGCTCAAAAGGATGCTCACAGTAAGCATCTCAATGACTCTATTGATGTCACCTGCCTCATGCTTGGAAGCATGGAATCAGAGCTTCAAAAGCAACTGACGGAATTGGAGGCTTATACCATGATAGGACATCTCAAGGAAATGTTCCAAGAGAAAGCTAGAATTGACAGGTTTGCCAGCTTAAAGGCATTGCTCTAGTGCAAGTTAACTGCTGGCGGTTCAGTAAGTCCTCATGTTCTGAAGATAAAGGGTCATCTTGATCATTTGCATAAACTTGGTCTTGAGATTAGCCAAGAGTTGGCTATTGACATCATTCTCCAATCTTTGCCAGATGCTTATGATGGGTTTGTTATGAACTACAACATGCTTAATATAGAGAAGACTGTTTCTGAGTTGTATGGGATGCTTAAGACTGCTGAACAAAACATCAAGAATATCAAAGATGTTCTGATGGTTAATAAAGGGAAAGGTATGAAAAGGAAAAGAAAGGGTAAGAGCAAGAATAAGGCTCCCAAGGACTTTAAGAAACCCAACCTAACCCCAAGCCCAATCCTGAACCTGAGGCTAAACCACCAAAGGAGGGAGTATGCTTTTTCTACAATGAGCCTGGTCATTGGAAAAGAAACTGCAAGCTCGATTTGGATTATCTGAAGAAGAAGAAGAGTAGTGCAACTACTCCTTCAGGTATTTATGTTATAGAAGTCAATTTGTCTACTTCTGATTCCTAGGTATTAGATACTGGATCTGGATCTCACATGTGTACTTATGTGCAGGGTCTTAAGAGTAGTAGAATCTTAGCTAAAGGCGAAGTGGACCTACGAGTTGGAAATGGAGCAAGAGTTGCTGCTTTAGTTGTAGGAACATATGAGTTGACTCTGCCTAGTGGACTTGTTTTAAGTTTAGAAAATTGTTATTATGCACCTGCTATAAGTAGGAATATTATTTATGTTTCTTGTTTGGATAAGGAAGGTTTTGAGTTTATTCTTAGGAATAATAAATGCTCCATTTTTTGTGATAACATTTTCTATGGATATGCTCCACGAATGAATGGTATTTATGTTCTAAACATTGAAAACACAAATGAAAAGTCCATCTATAATGTTAATACAAAGAAGTTTAAATCTAAAGATTTAAACTCTACCTATCTTTGGCACTGTCGTTTGTGCCATATAAATGAAAAATGCATTTCAAAACTCCATCAACATGGGCTTTTGAATTCCTTTGATTTTCAATAATTTAAAGTATGTGAGTCTTGTTTATTAGGCAAAATGACTAAGACACCTTTTACTGGACATAGTGAAAGGGCTAATGACTTATTAGGCCTTGTAAATTTTGATGTATGTGGCCCGTTAAGTTCCACTGCTAGAGGAGGTTTTCAGTACTTCATTACTTTCAGAGATGATTTCAGTAAACATGGCTATGTCTATCTAATGAAACAAAAATCTGAATCTTTTGAAAAGTTCAAAATTTTCAAAAATGAAGTACAAATCAACTTGGTAAAAGCATTAAAACACTTTGATCAGATCGAGGTGGTGAATACTTAAACCAAGAATTCATTGATCATCTTAGAGATTGTGGGATAGTCTCACAATTAACTCCACCAGGAACACCACAATGGAATGGTGAGTTTGAATGGAGAAATTGAACTTTATTGGATATGGTTCGATCTATGATGAGTTAGTCAAATCTTCCAATATCCTTTTGGGGGTATGCTCTGGAAACTGTTGCGTTCATACTAAACAGAGTTCCATCAAAGGCGGTTCAAAAGACACCATATGAGATATGGACCGGGAAGTCACCTAGTTTGTCTTTTCTTAAGATTTAGGGATGTAAGGCTTATGTAAAATGTCAAATTTCAAATAAATTGACACCCAAATCAAAGAAATGCCTTTTTGTGGGATATCCTAAAGAAACTAAAGGATACTACTTCTATAATGCTTTTGAGAACAAAGTGTTTGTTACTCGGAATGGTGTCTTTTTAGAAAGAGAATTCATTTCTAAAGGAACCAGTGGAAGTAGAGTTCAACTTGATGAAATTCAAGAACCACAAAATAGCATTGAGCCACTTGTGGAATCTCACCTGGATCAACAAGTAGTTGTTGAGCCTACACAAGTGGCACAAGGCCCTAGGAGGTCTGGTAGGACACATCAGAGCCCTAAGAGATATGGATTTCTCTTAATTGATAATAATGATGTGATGATTGCGGATCAGAATGAGCCCACATCTTACCAAAAGGCCATGAATAGCCCTGACTGTGATAAATGGCTAAAAGCCATGAAGTTAGAGATGCAATCCATATATGATAAACAAGTATGGACTTTGATTGATCTGCCTAATGGTTTAAAGGCTATTGGGTGCAAATGGGCTTTCAAAAAGAAAACAGACATGGATAGCAATGTGTATACCTTTAAGGCAAGACTGGTTGCAAAAGGTTTCAAGCAAACACATGGTATAGACTATGATGAAACTTTTTCACCAGTTGCTATTCTTAAATCCATTCGGATTCTCCTCACCATAGTTGTATACTGTGATTATAAGATTTGGCAAATGAATGTCAAAGCAGCGTTTCTTAATGGAAACCTACTTGAGGATGTGTATATGACACAACCCGAGGGTTTTGTTAGTCCTGAGAATTCTGGAAAGGTTTGCAAGCTTCAAAGATCCATTTATGGATTGAAGCAAGCATCTCGGAGTTGGAATCTTTGTTTTGATGAAGCAATCAAAGAGTTTGGTTTCATTAAAAATGAAGATGAGCCTTGTGTTTACAAGAAGGTTAGTGGGAGTGCAATAGTCTTTTTAGTGCTATATGTTGATGACATATTACTCATTGGAAATGATATCCTTACTTTACAAAATGTTAAATCATGGTTAGGGAATTGTTTCTCAATGAAAGACTTAGGTGAAGCTGCCTATATTCTAGGCATCAAGAGGCTTATTGGCCTAAGTTAGAGTACATACATTGATAAGGTATTGAATAGGTTAGTATGCAAGATTCCAAGAGGGGATTCTTGCCAATGTCACATGGAATTAGTCTTAGCAAGACTCAGTGTCCAATGACACAAGATGAGCGAGACCGCATGAATAAAATTCCATATGCTTCTGCCATTGGATTTACCATGTATGCAATGTTATGTACTCAACCTGATGTCTCATATGCATTAAGCATAATCAACAGATACTAATCAGATCTAGGTGAAAGTTACTTGGTAACAGTCAAGAATATCCTTAAATATTTAAGAAGAACTATGGATGCATTCTTACTGTACGGAGGAAATGAAGATGAGCTTGTTGTAATTGGTTATACAGATTCCAGCTTCCAATCTAACAAGGATGACTTTCGATCGCAGTTAGGTTATGTATTCTGTTTGAATGAAGGTGCAGTGAGCTAGAGAATTTCAAAGCAAGACACCGTTGTTGATTCTACAACAGAAGCTAAGTATATAGCCACCTCAGAAGCAGCTAAGGAAGTAGTTTGGATCAAAAAGTTTATTACTGGATTGGGTGTTGTTCCTAATATATCAAATTCGGTAAACTTGTATTGTGATAATAACGGGGCCATAGCACAGGCTAAGGAACCTAGATCACATCAGCGATCCAAACACATACTCAGGCGTTATCATCTCATTCGAGAAATCATTGAGAGAGGAGACATGAAGATATGTAGAGTACCCACAAATGACAATGTTGCTGATCCACTCACTAAGCCTCTTCCACAGCCTAAGCATGAGAGTCATACTAGGTCAATGGGAATTAGATACAATATTGATTGGGCCTAGTGCAAGTGGGAGATTGTTAGTGATGTATCCTAGGCCAATTATATAATGACCACATTTTGACTTTGTTACATTTGTATTTTATTAATAAAGAGGCATTTTCATTATTGTTTTTTATTCTAATTCCATGAATAGTTAATTCTACCTAAGGTCATCAAGTATGTGACTTGATAGTAAAACTTTTAGGTGAAAATTAAATTCTATTCTAAATTATCCCTAGTCGGTCATTATTATTGGGATAATAATGAATGAAGAGTAGTATGTAGTTTGACTAATGATTATGTTTTACTAATCATGTGTATGAGATACTAAGTCAACTCATAGATACATATTTGAGAAATGATGTATTTGATCGACCCGCTATAAGAATACTTAATAGATAATTGTCATAAGTGATTCTTATCACAATAGTATTATCCTAGTCCTCTGACCTGAAATCACCATTGTTTCCTACCTGACAAGTTCTATATTTTGACACATTCTAATATTATCTTTAACAAGATGATGGAATGGATTGTTATTGGATATAGACTAAATCATGTAAGGAATGTGAGTGATTAAGAAGGAATTTGTTCCTCCTTTATTATGAGAAAAATATTTATGGGCCCCTCGATAAGTTAGATTGAAGAAAAATGTATGGCCATATTGGAATGAATTAATAAGGGTTATCAATATTAGTCTACTTAAAATCGAGAAATAATATGATTAAATAGTATAACGATGACATAAACTATGCCTTATGTTCAATCAAGGTATCTAGTGACAAAAGGACTTTAATACTTATTGTATATTAGGTTATGTCAGATTATTGATATTTGTATAACTTGGGTAATCATAATGTCTTACTAGAGACTGCTTATGATTTGTGCGCCAAAAACAGAATTTGAAGCCCACTACCAACGTTATGTAAACCTATAGGGTCGCATACTTAGAACAGAGCAAAACCGAATTTTGGGTTTACTGTGTCTATGTTTGATGAACTTGATAATGTCTAGATTCGATGAACTAGATATGTCTTGGTTCATTAAATTTGACATTGTCTAGATTTTATGAATCATTTTTGAATTACAGTTTACCTTAGTTAAAATCTGACTCTTTGTCGAAGTCAATATATATTATATATATCTGTTTTAGGGTTTTTGGCCAAATTAGAAGAGAAAAGGCGTTCTCTTATTCTAAAAGGCAAAAACATTAAAAACCCTAAAATTAGAGAGAGTCATTTAACGCAAGGAGAGGGTGCTAGCACACCAATTTGTTTTTTTTTTTTTTTTTTTTTTTTTGAGAGAGTCTGTTCTTGTGGATATCTACAGAGGGCGTTGCTCTAAGTAACAACATCTGAATCCGATCTTGAATACGAAAAGCTCGAGTTAGGGTGTCACAGGAGTGAACCCACTCTCTTCCTTCCAGCAATCTTGCCCCTTTTGTCATCTTGGTAAGATTCTATGACTTTCTTATCAATCTAATCGAATTGCATGGATCCTACGAGGGTTTTGTGGGAATTAATTTATTTTTCACTGCTTATTTGAATCACAAAATCCAACAAAACCCAACACAATTTTCCTCCTCGATTAGCTCGATGGAATACCTAAGGAATTCTGCTAATCGCCTACTTGTAGAAGTAGTTAGTACTCTTAACATAATAATTATAAGGTAATGTGTAACGCACAATCAAATCACAACATATAAATTATTACAAACCAAAGTTCCATAACCCAACAACATAATATCAAGTTTAAGAGAGTAACAAAATGTAACAATTAAATGAGCCTCGTAATGTGTGGAATTAGATTTAGCATAGCATTATTAGTATTTTTTTCATAACATCTGTGTTCTACCACCACATTTTTTGCACACACATTTGTCTGTCCATCCTCCATCTAACACCACCATTGTCTACAACATAATATAACTTAAGTAAGCATAAAGCTCAGTAAATACAAACAAGATCTGATAAAAGGTTATTAAAACTTTAAACATAAACATGAGTTGTTGTATCTTTGACATAATCATTATTGTACATAAAGTATACTTTATAAAAATATACCTTTTTTTTCTCCTTTATCTATATTAAAACCATTCTTTGTCTCCTTTTAGGGTCCTGGTGTTGCACTATTAACATTAACATTATTATGGCACACCATCACAAAGAGGAAAGGAGTGAAATTTGGGTGGTATATACTTATCCACTGCCACCTAGATGAAAGGAAATTGTTCCCCTTCTAGAAATTTCTCATATGATGTCGGGTATCCTAAAGCTTGCAACATTCACCTTTCTATAGCTTTCCCATCGTCAGCAATAACTCTCTTTAAATCAAGTGCTTCGGTCGTTGTGGTAGCATTCTGGCCAGTTGTAACTGGTGTATGGCCTGCGAGTTTGTTCTTAACATGTTGATTGTAGAGACACCAATAGTTGTATTTGCATCTAGGGGTGTAACTTGTGAGGTAAGAGGCAGCATTCAATGGATTGGATCATACGAGGTCCTAGAAGAGCCTCTTCATGTTGCACCTATCGCAAGGGACTTGAATAGGCCAAAGTGGTTGTCAAGTCACCTATGAAGTTATTCTTTTTCTACTATTAGCTATGCCATCTGCCTATTGCTTTCCTCATACTACTAAAGGACGGTGGCTAGCATGCGTTTGTTTGTAGTTAAAAAAGATCCTGCTCCTAAAGTCGTCTCTTTATTCATTACAGAGGTTTTGTTGTTGCTCTTGTTCATAGTGCCAGTCACAATTGTGCGATTAGTATTTGAGATTTCAGTGATAGGACCTAGGGTGAGCGCCAAATTATAGAGGGTAAATTCTATACTAAGATTATCATGTGATAAAATAAAAGAGCACACAAATTTATAGTGGTTCATCTTTGGAATAAAGGCTAATTCACTATAGAGTCTTAGGATTTCATAATATCAAGTAAAAGTAATAATATAGGGTGGAATGAAAGTGATAGAGAATAGAAGAAAAGGAGGAGTGTTTTAAAGAGCAAAAGTAGATAGAGAAAATAAAAATGATTGGAGTAAAATGTGTGAATGTCATGGGATCAATCCTCTATTTATATACGACTGATTAGACCTCTTGGTTGTCTAATTCTAGAGCTGATTTTAAGTTGACCAAAGAAAGGATAACTTTTGTATTTGCTTCCTTTTAGTTGACTTCCTATTTGCTCGTTTTCTTATTTGAGCTGAGATTGCTTCATCTCTAAGATTGACATGATTCTTGCCTCTATTTTAAAATTTGGTTAATTTGGTCTTAATAGAATCTGAGGATGTCTTTTTTTTTAATTTATTTCTTGTGGGTCTCATTGGTCTCCAGTCGGTTATCAACTCCAATCGACTTGCCATGTCCAGTTGATATGGCTGATCGACTTCCTCTAGACGATTCATCCAAGTGATCAGTTGACACATCTACGGTGGAGATCGTGGTACTTATTTTACCCCTACATTAACAAAACATAAGAAATCAATTGAATACATAGGAGAGGTGAAGAAAAAACTACACTATCTTTTCATAATAATGGTAATCTTAAAACCAACTCGCCTTTCCCTCTTTCTATTAAAACTAACCTTAAAACCCTCCACCTCAAAAATTGTAAACAACCTGATTAATTCATAATTACTATAAGATAATATTTGAAAGGTCATTAAAAAAGTGTATTAAAGGTCAAATCAGAGCATGTACTAAGCCAAAGCTCCAGAGCACATGCTCACATGCTTTTCCAACTATCATGAACGTGTTCGACCACAACTCTTTGCAAGCCCACATTCGGCAAACAGATGGAAGCTTAAGCATATAGAGAAGTATACTGTTCGGTTTTGTCTTTGAGATCTTTCTTAGCATTTTTAAAAACAAAAAAATAAAAATAGTTTTGAAAACTTGTTTAGTTAATAAAATAGATTTCAAAAAATGAAACATTTCTCAACATATGAAAAAAAAAAGTTGAGATTTTTGAAATCAAAAAAGTTATTTTTTGATGTTTTCAAGTTCCAACCGTTCTTTCTCTCTCCTCTCGACAAAAACCCCTCTCTTTCAACCCATAAATAAAGAAATCACTAGTTTCCTTTTCGTTTCGGAGTTTTAACAATCAAAGATTGCAAAGAATCCTGTTCTTACAGATAAATGCTCAATACCCAAGTAGGCTTACAAAGTTGATTATGATCAAGTGCTTTCTGGGTCGTCTCAGACCTTGCAATTGAACTTTATCCCCAAAAATATTGAGACTCTACTATAGTGATGATACTGTAGGGGAGGTCCTACGAAAAATAGCTCGATGCAAAGATGATAAAAAGCTTAACACCTTTCATTCTTATTACTTGTCTTTTTCAATAACTCCTAGAGGTCTAGTGTATTTAGGTCCAATATGTTATTGTACCCTTACAGATATTTCTCTTTCTAACTATACAATTATTAGTATACTTATTCCTAGCAATCTGGAGCCACTGCTCACTAGATTCCGTCGTGTGTTGACCTGGATTGACCAAGATCCAATGGAAGAGGTGGTGGCAAATGTGTGTGCTAAATTGAAGCTCTCGATGAGGAGAACATGTTTCAAGGTTAGTTTCTCCAAACGATGTCTGGTTTGCCAGAAAACATACAAGAACCATCTATGAAGTAGGAACAGACCTAACATTTTTTTATGACAATTAGGGTGATGTTGGGGTGGCTTTTGCACCTCTTGATGTGAGGAACTCAACGATGTAACTTTCCTGTAGATAGGACGTTGGATAGTGTCAGAATCTTGCTCAGAAGTTGTTGGAGGTGTAGCGGTCTTTGTGTCATCTACAGCGATAGGCAGTCAGTAAGGTTGCACCTCTTCGGCGCCAAACGTTTCGAAGGGTGGCGATCATTAGAGTTGGCACATGGTGGCTATTGAACAAGTCCAACTTGAGGAACTAACATCATCATATGATGTGTAACGCCTTAATTAGGTGATACATACATACATACATACATATATTTTAGAAAACGTCTTAAGCATCATAAAACAAAGTTGAAAACATTTGTAAAAAAGTCATTTTTCAAAACCATCATAAAAGTGATCTTTTGAAAGAGAAATGCATAAAAATTAACAACATAATAGCATATAATACTTCTCAAAAACTTTCACAATCCTTTATCTTCTTGCAGGTGAGAATGTACTTACTTGGCTTGTAGCAAATTACTTAAACTCTTACAAGTTGATGGTTTCCTCTACCTCCAACGACTTAAGTACCTCTAAAGTCTTTAACATTATAACATAGTGATTAAAGAAACATTTTTAGTATAATAACATATTCAAAACAACCATACATCATCATGACAACAAGCAATAACATGCTTAATCACTTAGAAGAACATATGCAAATAACGACACATTCTAGACAACTTCATAAATTTAGTCTGGCAATCAGCCCTCAATGATTTTTCTAACATCATTTAAAATTTCAATGACTTTGAATTTTAATATAATGTTTCTAACATCTATATATATCACTAGATTAAATTTAATAATTTTAAGATTACTATAAGTACCATTTTAAAATTTATTAGGCAGTCAAAAGTCCATGCATTTTTAAAAAGCACATAACATTTAGATGGTTTTGAATTTTTTACAAAGGATACTACATATCTATAAGCATCGTTAGATTTAATTTTATTACATTTGAGCTACTATAAAAATTTTTTGTATATTTTAGAAATTATGAAACCAACTGTCACTAGAAATAACATACGGGCATTTAGGAATTAAGGAATTTTTTAAACTCATATAGAATTTTACTTGATCTGAAATTTGAGCATAGTGTTTGTAATATCCACATATAGCTCTATATTTATTTTCATCATATTTGGATCACTTTAAATGTTTTTTTTAACATTTTAACATTTACAAAACATTGCTGAAATTCTGCTGAAACAACTAAATAGTGTACTTTCTAAGATTTTTATCTAAATTTTTAGCATTCAAATATAAGCCAAATCTTGTTGAAAATAACTAAATATATAAATGAGCATTCATAAATTTTTCTAGTATTAAACACATCTCAAAATATGCTCAAATAAATCAGCAAATTTAAAGGCAGACTAAGAATAGAAATAAACAACATTTAGCATAAATTCTAAAAAAAAATACAAAAAAATAGTGTATTTGAACCTAAAATTTTTATGAAACATACTTAATATATAAATGAACAATGTCCAAAAGAAATTTTCTTAAAATCTTATTTTTATACTTTTCGGAAAATCCCGCAGTGCAGATTGTCAGTCTAAAAACGGTTTCAAGAGTAATAATTCTATAAAAAAAAATTCTTTAAACATTACTAAGCATTAAATCACATAACATTAAACATATGTATATCATAATATCATGATAAAACTTTGGTATGAAAATAGATAGAGAAACCGACCTCAGAGTGTGGCCGAAACACCGTTATGGCTCCAAAAATGATTTCAGCGATGGCACCTTAATTTTGTCCGTTTAGCTTTCAAATATACTCAGTTTGGATGAATCGATTGATATAACTTTAGAGGTGTTTAGAGATGGTTTTAAGGGGTGGATACTGATACTTAAAGGTTGGAGAACTTAGTTGAAGTATTGGTACTATATGTTGTTGTATGTGTCGAGTGGGTTGAGTGAGCGTGAGAAGTAAAAGATAGAAAATGAAAGATTTCACGTCCGACAAAGAGAGGTTAGAGGCAAGTGATCACAGGCAAGGATTATGGCTTCATATGGTCTTGTAGAGGAAGAAGTAAACAAAATAAAGGAAAGTTGGTGAGTTAGAGAAAATGTGTACACGATGTGTATTGTCGGGGGAAAAGAACGTGGGTGCATGGCAAGTTGTCAATTGTATTCTTGGAGAATGATATAGATGTCATAGAAAATGAAGTCTAAGAAGAAAGAAAGAAGTGAATATATGGGAAGAGACGTGGATATGAGGTGGGAAGAATGGCTTTGTTGGGAAATAATGTGGGAGGTATGGCACCCATGTTAGTTTTGAAAAAAATATCCTCTAATGCTATAAACAATGTTATAGATGAATTTAGAAGTGATTAAGAGGAGTGTAGATGTAAAAGATTGAAGCAAAAGCATTAAAACATAATTTTGAATCAATTGAAGACTTTTTGCAAAAGCCTTAAATGAAAGAAGAAGATAAATTCCAAATTACATGTAGTTTTGGGATTAAAATCCACAACTACATGTAGTTTTCCCATGTAGTTTTAGTTTTAATTTTCTTTTTTTGTAAAAAAAAAAAAAGCAACGATTATATTACTTCAATTTACATGTTGTTTTTGGTCTATATGACCAAACGATTAGTTCCCTTTTTTATAAATTAAAATAAATAAAAATGATTTCTAAAAATTCAAAAAAAAATTAAATGGTTTATCATGTTCCAAATAACTCGAAAGTGATTTATAGAAATTCTAAACATTTATGAAAATAAATTCTAATATTTTCTAAAAATCAAAAATGTCACACTCAAGTAAATGGAAATCCAAATGGGTCACCCAAGTAGACATTATACGAATAAATCACAATAATTATACAATAACACTTTATATCGTTGGAGCTTTCTTAGACCATCCACTGCAAAATTATTAGTTCATGATAAATTTTAAAATTATAAATATCATATTATTAAACATCACATAAAATGTGCTTCTAAATCATAACTCATGCATAAAATCGTTATTATCTGTTAAAAGAAACGACAAGCATTACACTTGCAGAGGAAGGTTCTTTCCAAACTAAAATAGCATCAAGAAAACTTAGATCATTAGCTTGAAAACCCAAAATAACAACCAAACAGTAATCAAAAACATAATAATCAATCTTTCATTCTAGCTTGAATATTTCAGTATCCTTCAATGTTTCCACTTGTAGTGTTGCATCTTCAATTTGTACCCTTTCTTAGCAACTCCTGAATTTGTTCTTCAATTGCATTAAGCCTCCTTAACAAATCAACCTCATCCCCTCTTGTGAAGCTTGACTGAGTTGGGTCAATACATTTTAGATACCTACATCCTGGATTAACGCCTTTCTACAGAAAATATTACCAAAAATATTTCAACAAATAATCTCCAAAAATCCCACAACTAAAACTTGAGCCAAACTTGATATATATAAATATATATATATAGATATATATATATATATTCATTCTAACCTCATATTTTGCACAACCATAGAACCTTCTAGCATAGTTGTGTTATGTCTTTATAGTCCAAATCACTGCTTCAACCTTATATTCACAAAGCATTTGGAGCTTAATTCGTGTTCATTGCTTGAACTTGAATGCCATTGACTATTACTTGCCATGGGTATTCTAAGTTTTTAAATCGTTTTTCTACCCAACCAAGCCAAGAGACCAATATGGAATATTCACCAACTCATGCACGATGGAAGAGGATGAGTTTTTAAGAAACCCTTGTTTTTGTAGAAACTAGAGAAAAAAAATACCTAAAACTAGTTTGGAGGGAAAAGGGTAGTAATTAGGTAGTAAATAATTAAACCACCCCTCCAGTTGCCAACAAATCACCAATTAGACGGAAGGGGCATAAATGATAAAGTTTCATTGTTTAGGGTTATCCGACCAGTTTTCAAAAATCAGAGGGCAAAGTCAGAACGCCACTAAAATTTGAGGTGTAAAAATGAAATTTATCTTTCTTCAATTTAACCTTCCAAAATGATGAGCGGACAATGTTACAGTTTTTCTTAAAACCAGCCCAAGTAAATAACTACAAATGACTAGAAACAGTTTAACAAATTATTCGTGCTTTTACTAGCAAAAAACTTATATGTGTATATATATATATATATATATTCTAGCCTTCAACTTGTCAAATAAATAACTTCAAAAGAGATCTAGCTTGAAGTTTTAAAGAAAAAGAAAAAGTTTTGGTGTCCACCGGTGGAGAATGCTACAAGGACCCTTGGATATTAATCCAATAACTACCAGGAAATGAGCTCATTAAGGAAAAAAATAAACTTGGAAACACTGCAACGGAACTCTATCTTCAAACTAAAAATCATAAACTCCATCCCAGGAAGCCCACTCCGACGAGCTCCTCCCCCGACGACGGCGTCGGTGCCAGCTCCAGCCAAGCCACCCTTATCTGATGGCGGCGCGATCTCTTGTTCTCCACACACGGATAAGCTTGCCTTCAAAAAGACTTTTAGCACGAACTCTAAAATCCTAATTTGGTTATATCAAACAAAAAAATGAAAAGATCCATGGTAGTCCATAGAAACAGGCATGGGAAAAAACCGAGGATTTGAATATTTTCAGATTTTAGAATTAGTCAGCGGCGGGATTTGTGGGTTTAGAGTTAGGATTGTCGGTGGTTGCTTCATCAATTTTATTTCCCTATAGAGTATTCTTTCACTTCAGTCACATCTCTCACTCCTACTTTTGACTCGCCATAGATGTAAATTTAGGGAGAAAAGTTGTTAATTTGTTAGATTTGAACGGTTCTTAGGGAGTGATTTGGTCAAATATAGGGCAAAATTTCTCCACTGATTTGAGTTTTTTTTTTTTTTAATTTCCCTGATTCTCAGTTATGAGTTCATGATCTGAAAATATGGCACTGAGATATATATTTATTTGAAGGCTAAGCCTTCAAGACTTAGAAGTTATAGCTAAAACAAACAATTGATAATCTTGGGTCTTTGATAATGAGAAGAAAAAAAATGCCGAGTACAAACTAAACCTATATGATGATTATTGAGTGCTAATCTCGACCAAAGTGGATGGCGGTCACGACCCCACGGTCGTCGTCGCCAGCGAAATTTGATGATGCATGGTGCTGGAGTTGAAGAAGAAAATGAACAGGTGTGGGTTTTTTCTATAGTATTTTTTGGTAGTTTTTAGAATATTAGGGTGTGGTATTATAATTTACCTTGTATTTGACAAAATGATTCACACCACTTTTATAGTTATAGTAAAAACGATCATAACCAAAGGTTCTTACCACTCTCCCAAACATCCTATTAGTAGTCTCTCTTTGTTTACTCCTGATTCAAATCTAAGAATTGCATGTGACCGTTGGTTCGTTCTGCAGCAGCAGTGGAATTCTCCATCATAGGCCTGTCCCAAAGAAATAATAAACACTCCATGATTTCATAAAAGCGCATTATTACTACTTTTTAGGAACATAACAATTGGTTTGTAGAAGATTGAAATCCCGTAAACACGCTAGAAGATTGCTCAAAGTGGCACCATACGATACAAATCAGCTGTCCGCTCGAAGTTGATTAAATTAATGAGGGGAAAAAAAGACAAAAAAGAAAAACTATCATTTTTTATTTAAAAAAATCAATAATCTGTATGAATAATTACAAGGGGGAGCAATTAATCGGAACGTGGGACGAAACTCCTCTTCTCCAAGAAGAGAACCCACTGGCGCTTACCAAAGCACCATCAAGTACACATATCTACTCGGCAAGCCCCACGTTAGCCAACCTATACGCAGGCCTCATGTTAACCAACCTAAGCCAATCCGTACCTAATGCTCTTCTCCTCAGCTCCTATGAGCAGCTATTGCCACAGCCGCTGCGCCAACAGCACCAAACTGCGATTGAGCTTGCAGCAGTTTTGCATCGATGGCTGACAACTGATCGACCTTCGGTTGCTGTTGGTGATATGGATTGGTGTTTATGTCAATGACCATGGCCGGGGATTGTTTTCCTGCCACATTCAATTGGGATTGCGGTTTGAGTTGTGAAGTCTCCAAACCAGATTTCTCTTGATTTGCAGTGTGCGTTCGGAAGAAGCAGTGTGGAGAGACGACCTGAGGAAGGATTCCATTTCTCATCCTCAAATCATAGATTTCTTTTGTGTTTCTGCCGTTCTCATATGGTAGAACTGGTCCAACAACTCTTCCTGGTTTAGCTGCGCAGTGGAAAGGATAATATGTACTACTTAATAAAAAAAAATACAAAGTAGAAAAAAAGGAAACAAGGATGCAAACTAAAAATGCAAAAACACGGGAAAACCAACCAAAACAAGGATGCCACAGCAATAAATAGATCTTTATTTGGGAAAGCTTAAAAGTACATTGCTTTTCACAATTCAAAATTGACATCCTTAAAATTTTAAGATATAGATAATATTAAGAAATGTTTGATTGTCAATGGAGCAATTCCTACCTGCTGGCACCCGTGGTGGTGGCAGTAAATATTTTGACGGATTTCCAAAATTCACATCCATTACTCCAATATTGCTAGACGTATGCGCTGTCATGTGCCGATTGTCATATGAAGCCAAAATAGGCTGTTCACTAGGAGGAACCGTACTAGTATGGACTGTAGACCTGTATGTAGAAGACGTTGGAATAGTGTGACAAGAGGAAGTTTCAAGTAACAATTATAATCGCTAAAAGAAGATAAGCATTGATACCGTGGAAGGGAGTGGGAGACATTCTTCCTTTCTGAAGGAATAACTGGTCCACTTCTACCACCGTTTTCCTCCAGATAAGCAAACTGCTTTCTAAACTGACCTATAGCACTGGATCAAAAATATAAGCTACATTTCATCATTGGATAAGACAAAAATAAAAGCAGCAATCTACGCAGCAAACAGTTGCAATTTCAGGAAGAACCAATTTCTACCTGGGATACAGGAAGTTTATGCCCTCAGATCCATTCAGGTAGTCTTTAAGCAATTGAGGATGGTATTCCAGAATCTCCCGGTATATTAGTTCCCTAATATCCTCCTTTGTGACTCTTCTCCTCTCAAACTCAAACTCCAGCTTTGAGATGGGCTGACAAGAAGGTTCTCTCTCAACCTTAGCCAGGCCCTTGAAGTAAGGATCAGCCAGTGCCTATCAAAGAATAAAAATAAAAAACAAATTGATTTTAGTCTCATAATAAAATTACACTTGAAAATGTAGAAAACAATTTTTACAAAAGAAGTCTCATTTATCTAATTGCTAGTCTTTAAATGCCACTTCGAGGGAAAATAAATAAATAAATAAATTTCAGTTGCCAAGAACGGTCGTAACACAAGAACAAACCTCCTCAGCAGTAGGCCGGTCCTTTGGATCAAAAGCTAAAAGTCTTTGCAATAGTTTAAGAGCTGAAGGGTCTGCATTTGGAAATTTCTGTGCAAATGAAACAGGAGGCTTTTTGCGCATTTCTGTCAAGTATCCCCTTGCCTTCTCATTTCGAACCTGCAAATAGTTTATGTTTAAACAGCTTAGAAACAAAACATCCCAACCTGAAAACTAGGTGGAAAAGAAATATGTTTACACATGTAGGTAGGTATGAAAATAGAAAGAGTGTTGTGACACATACTCCTGAAATGGTTCCTGACGAAGGTGTCCCCAGAAGATCAGTGATCAGATCTAACTGATGAACAACACTTTTACCAGGAAATAGTGGCTTCCCTGTCAACACCTCAGCAAAGATGCAACCGATGCTCCAAATGTCTATTGCTGGAGTATACTGCAAAAAATGCACCCAAGAAAAAAAAATTAACCCCTGTTTGGCTAAGGGTGGTTTCCACCACAAACTCAGTTATAAACAGTGCAAAGCTCTCACATGCTACAGTAAAAAGAAAAAAAAAAATTACTATACTGTAAAGCTCTCACATGCTACAGTAAAAAGGGTTCTCACCACTAGCCAAACACGCCCTAATACAGCAGAATAAACTTTGTACAATGATTAAACCGCGCCAGGGAAACAGACATAACCTGACACCATTACCTCAATGAAAGATATATCAACTTCCAGGAGAGTTCAATAGTCCTCCCTGAACGAGAATTATTATTATCTAGGCATTACTGCTTACTATATAAAGCACTCGGAACGTATTCCACAAACAGAAGAACAAGCATAATTCCAACTATTCCATCTTAGCAAAAGACCTATTCAACTTTGTTTCTGTTAATGTGATCACCTTGTAACATTTTGAAAAGGACTGTAAAAAGAAGATGCAATGGAATCAACAAATTGGATGCTAGAATAAGAACCTAGAAAATCCATTAGCATATAGCTCCTTTGGAGCATGAATAAGAGCGTAGTTAGACTACCAACTAGCGAGTTTAATAATAACCTGCTTCTCTGATGAACTTGAATTAAATACATTTACAACTGCATACCTAAAACAGGCATACCACTCCAGACTTCAATTGGAAGAGTTACTCAGCAACCACTAAAAACTAGGTATGTCGTTGCTCTCATTCAAATTAAAAAGTTTTTTTTTTTTTTCCAGCACCAGTCACTGTGCCTAGTTGAGAACATGGGAGAAGCATTATAATAGAGAAACTAAACAGCAACTCAGGTGTACCATAACATAAGGTAAGAATAAGAAGCAGAACTGTAGCTTTTCGCCAAATCTTTTTAACTCATCTGGAAATAAAGAACTCTCACTGACTTTGACCATATAAGATATATAGAGAAAAACTTTGCATATGCACGCAATATAAGGACAGTGTGTTGGATTTCCCAAGAAAGTAATGAAAAAAAATAGTTTTCAAACAAGCACCAAATTTATTAAGCAGCGCAAATTAAAACTCCGACTCTAAAAACGTGCAGTACTTCCAAATATAACAAGAACACATGGGATGCTTACTTAGCACTCCAAAGCACTAGAAAGCAGAACAAGAAAGAAGGCATACCAATTTTACAGTCCAAGCAACCACAGACCATGTTTCTATTTCATTTAACTGGCTTTAAATAAAAAGTAAGCAAATACTAGTATGTTAACAAATACCTTAGAGAAAAATGAACCGCAAAGCTCTGGAGCTCTATACCATCTTGTGGCAACATAATCCTGTGAATATAGCACAAGAATCGCCATAAATTACCCCAAAAAAAAAAAATTGTCAAAATGTTGCTACAACTCTACAAGCTACAACTGTCCAATACAATTAAAGCTACAACTCTACAAGAAATAAGTGCAAATACATACTGTCCAAAAGATAGTGGTAGGCGTGTCACTAAAGGCAACTCTTGCTAGCCCAAAGTCACAAACTTTAAGCTTGCAATTTGCATTTGCCAAAATGTTCTTCGGCTTAAGATCTCGATGATACACATTCGCTGCAAATAAAAAGCTAATAGTTAGCCAAATGTGCAAAAAAGAAACAAGATTTGAGCCCTAGCAACCCTAAATGACAACAAAGGACCAAGAAGAATAATTTTAGACACTTCAAGTAAAGTTTAGCATCTACCATTAACTAAGAAAATCACCTGTATGCATGTATTTCAATGCGCGCAGCATCTGATAGAGAAAAAACTGATGATGTTCGCGGGTCAAATCATCATTGGCTTTGATAACTTGATGAAGATCAGACTCCATCAGCTCAAAAACAACAAAAATATCCCTGAATTCCCTCTTTGAAGGAGGCAACATGATGCGCTTGATCTCAACAATATCAGGATGCCGTAAAAGCCTGAGCAACTTGACTTCACGCAGTATTCTGATAGCATCTGAGAGATGCTCAAATACATCGTTTATTTTCTTTATAGCAACCTTCTCTCCAGTATGCGTGTCAACAGCTGCACAGACAACTCCATAACTCCCCTTCCCTATAACTTCCAGAATCTTATATCTGTTGGCATCCCCATACTCGGTGAAAAATTCCATTTCTTTGATCTGAAAAATTGAAAAGTCACGTTAATCATACATGTCCCTTTTATAGAGCCTCGAATTTCCAATTTCCTAACATTCTTCCAACAAAACTCTTTTCTCCAGAGTTCATCTCTACCTCTAATTTAAAATACGTGGTTAAAGCCAAAAATAAATTTAAAAAAAAAAAGATCTGGAAAAAGTAAAAGAAGGAGAACAGAATCAGGTGCTGAAAAAAAAAACAAACAAAAGCAAGAACAAATGAACAAACAGCAATAGTGGAGTATCAAGCACAAATCTAAAAGACTAAGATTCCTTTCCTTCAATGCATTCCAATTTCCGTCACAGTGACACAATAAATAAATAAAATGTTGTAAAACAATACAAACAAACAAACAAGCCAAACTCCAAATCAAACTTCAAGCTATTTATTTCATTTCTAGTTATCAGCTAAAAAAATTTAAATTAAAAAATAATGGTTTCTAGTTTTGATCTCTAAGTCCCATTAAGCAAACCCATTCCTAGAGAAAAAATAGACCAACACAAACAGCAGAGGCGAAAGAACAAATACAGAAAAACAATAATGAAGAATTTGGAAACGAAGAAAACAACAACCAAAATCTTGGGGAAAAAAAGGCAAATCTTTCACCAAAATTGTCGATATACTGCAAATGCGTCCACCAAGTAACAAAAAATTATAAACCAATAGATTTCTTAAGATGAAAATTTTCAATTTCTCGAACTAGTTTTCTACAAACCAAGCAAAAACCAAAACCAAACGGAGATCTTCAAGCACTTAAAAACACAGAGGGAAGGAAATTCCAGAAAAAAAAAATTATAGACCTTCTTCGAGCGATCTGAGTTCATTTTCTTGCTTTTCTTGCAGGTAATCAACACGGAATGTGATCAAAAAAAACGTCGACAGCCTCACGGAAGCCCGATTCGGATCACAGAGACCAAGTTCTCTCCTCACAAGCACACACTTCCTCTTCGGTTCAACTCCTCTCTCTCGTCCAAAAATCACCACCACCACCAGAATCACGCCCAATTGTCCCCAGATCCGACACTGACACGGAAAAATCTTCTCGGAGAAATTCGAAACCCTAGATTCTAAGAATCCCTGGAGAAAAAATCCCTTACGCTACCTTTAAACTTGCTTACGCTTTCTCTTTCTCTTTTTATTTTCTCGGAAAGTCTGATACCACCGAAAGAGAGGGAAGTCGTTAGAGAAAGGAAAACAGAAAAGAGCCAAAAGAGATCTTATGGAGACAGAGAGAGAAGTTGTCGTCGTCTTCCTATTCTTCTTCTTCCGTGTCTCTTCGCTTCTTCGTTTACCCACCAGTCGTTTTTCTTTTATCTTTATCTTTTATATTTTTATATATAAAATAAAATGAAATCAACAAAAAAAACTTTGTACTTAAACCATGTACGGTGTAAGTAGCAGTGTACGTAATTTACTAAGGGGATGTTTGACAGTGATGGGCTCAGTTCTCCGTAATCTCAGTTATGAACAATATAAAGCTCTCTTATGTTTCAGTAACAATAAAAAAATATATATTATAGTATAAAACTCTTACATGCTACAATAAATCTCACCACCCTTCCAAACACCTTATAAATAATAATGGTAATATATATATATATATATATTTTATTTTTTATTTTTTTTTTTTTTACTTTTGGGCTATATGAATACAACCCTTTTTTTTTTCCCGCTAGAAAATACAACCATTATGAAAATTGAAAACCATTTCAAAAAATTGAAGTTAACAAAGTTGTAAAGTAAATCCCTCAATTCACAAGAGGGAGGATCTTTAAATAAATAAGGCGTATTAAAAATATACTACAAAAGTGAGAGATTGGACTGTGGAGTGGAGTTTTTTTAAAGTAAATTCTTGACCCTTAATTTATGTTTTTAAGGAAATTATTGACCCTTAATTGGCTATAATGTTTTTTTGTTGACCCTTTAAAAGGTGTGATATCCACCCACGTAACAAAGTACTATATATATACAAGGAATTTTTCCACATGGAATATACATGTGTATATATAAATTAAGGGTCAAAAATTCCCTAATAAAAAAAACTGCACTCCACAGTCTACCCTATTACATTTTAGTGCTTCAATAAATATATTAGGGTAGTGCTTGGGTCCATCAGAATGAATCATCCATCCAAGTATTCTCAGCCATCTAGATCATATTTAAGGATCCAAGTTAACCCAAGGGCAATTTGTTTTGCTTGTCACCTTCAAAGCCCATATCTGATTAATCTCAACGCTCTGTAATACGAATGACAATTCTACCTTCACAAATCTTGACTGTTGCATTGTCTTTTTAATTAAACAGACTTTTTTTTTTTTTTTGCTAGTATGAGACCTTTACAGGTTATTTATACAGTGTTTGAAAATTATGGTTAGAACTATAGTAGCGGTAATCAAATAGTATAAAGCTCTCACATGCTACAATAAAAAGCAAAAGTTGCAATTATATAAAATTCTCTTATACTACAACGTTTTGAACCACAATTATAATTCTAACCACACTTCCCAAACACCTTATACTCTTGACAAAATAATACTCTTTCCATAGAATTTCTCAACACGGGCTATTAAAAGTAAATAAGATTTTCACAAACATGAATTACAAGACATTCACGTGGAGATTTTATTCACTTTTCCTTTGAAAGCAGATTTTTCCATTTTTTTTCGAGAACAGATTTTTTAAATTTTGATTAAAGCATATTAGTATATTCAAAAGAAAAGAAGATTTCTATGTAAATACTAATTTAGAAGAAATAAAGCAATTTGATTCCTCCAAAACAGGTTTCTCTTTCCCTTCTTCTTATTAGTTTCATAAAAAAAATTAAAAAAATAGGATCTTCAATAGAAAGTAGATGTAATGATTTAATAGAACATTAAAAACAATATTAGCTCTGTTGAACCTTCTCCCTTCTCTTAGTTTGTATGTTAAATACGCGTTTGGTTTGTAAATAATTAAAACTGTAAAAATAATGTATGGTAATTTTATTTTGAGTCTTAAAGCATTTGTAAATAAGTTTTTAATTTGTAAATATGCTTTAATATCTTTTTAGTAATTTTAAAAAATATTTTCAGTCTTAAATAACATATTTGTTAAGGTGTATTAAATTTAGAGGCTTTTATTTATTTTTAGTGTGTTTTGTGTGTTTAATTACAAAATAAATATTTTTAGAATTATTGTAAATATTTTATTAGTAAAATAATTAATTTTAATATGTTCGTTAATTTTAGATTTGAAATCCTGAGGAAAGACAGAGTAAAACAGCATGAAAACTAGCAAAAACGGCCATTAGTGGGTGAACAAAAAGTCCAACAACCCAATGAATCCAATTAAACCACCCAACCCAAACCAGACGAGTAATTCAACCAAACCCAACCAAACCTAAGGTTTTTATTGGGGGAGTTTGGGTTAGGAAATCCCAACCCATCCTAACTCGGACCCACCTAATCTTTTTTATGTACATATATGAAGTGTTTTTATTATACATTTATACTTTTAATATACATATTATATATACACAAAGTTGAAAAATGCGTTTTGACAAAAAGTGTATGTATATTATTTGTTTTGTCTTCACATTAATAAATGGAAGCTTATTATGTTCTATGTCAAGTGATGGGTCATGTATTACAAATGTTGGGATATACTCGGCACCCTTACTGAGGGGTTCACATTGGCTGTTCGACCACCCTGCTTGGACAACAGTCATTCTTGGAGCTCACACAACTCCCAACTGATCGGTGCACTTTCCCAAGATGGTCCCTGGGGCCTCCTTTGACCGCCACTCAAGATGTTGCCTCCTCGGGTCGAATGAATATAACCTAAAGTCAGGTACCAACCTATTCCCATATGGCCTTATTATAGCCTTTAGATAAAGAGTTGGTCACCATCGAAGATTGTGACACATGTCACCTATTACCCCGATACCACGGTACAGTGCACCCAGGTCACAGGGCGGACCCGCCCTACGCCCAGTTCATATAAGGCACTATGAATAAGAGCATTAACTCCACCCTCAAGTTAAGTAAAATCCCTCATACCTACCCCTAGTCTCCTTCTCGTTTGAACAAGTACTTGACTTAAGTGCTGGAGAGCCCTTCTGGCACTACACCGATGTCCCCTTAATCTCTAAGTCATTCCCTCTTCTTGCAGGACCTCTGGGAACCTAAGACGAGCAGGATAGATAGTCCGACTGTTGGAAACAAAGTGCGCAGCGGAATTTTAAAAAATTTCATCAGAGTATTTTCCAAAATACAAGTTTGACATGTTATATGTATAAATTAAACAGATCTTACTAACCTCAGTATGCCGAAGAACCTCCGCGACCTGTGTAGAGAAGTAACGTTCCAGAAGAGCCTCAACCAACTGGTCTTCTTTGCTATTCTCTATCCACAACCGGAGTGAGTGTGGCCTCACACGTACAGCTCTTCCACCGGTGACTCTCCTTCCAACTAATAGAGAGAACCCAAAGCTAGTGTTCGTGATTTGTGAACAAAAGCTCTCAGGGAGTTTTCAGATGCTCACTCGAAGAGTATCACTCTTAATCTCTCAAATTGATCTCTAAGTAAATCATTAGATTCACCCCCTTTTTATACCTATTGGTCCTAGGGTCAGTCCATATCAGATTAGGTCTCAAAAAATCGAAACAGAATCAAGTTCGGATCAATATCTGATAAGATACGCGTGAAAACACGTAATCTTAACTGTCGTCGGTCGGCAGGCCGAACTTTCTGATAGGCAGGCCGAACACGTCATCCGGTAGGCCGAACTGCTGAGAAAAAATCTCTGCGAATCTTTTATTTTCCACCCGAGATTCTAAAGGATAAAGTCTCAGTTTTGATTCAAATAGCCCAATAGAAAAGATATCTGATCAAAACAAACTTTATCAAGATAATCTCTAAGAAAATAAATCAATTCACAATAATTCTACAAGTTTATCTTGTTCTAATTGTCCAAAATTAAAACAACCGATAAACAGACAAGAATTATCTGAACGCAATAATTCAACAAGTTCATCTTGAACTAATTTTCTTACATAATTAATTCAACCGATAAACAGACATGAATTATTTGATTCTTATAAATTTTAAGCCAATCTGATAAATCCGACATAAGTCACCAATTATTGGAAAAGCACGCCGTGTCGTTACAAGATTTTGTGAGCTAGCAAAGGGGACCAAAATGGACCTATAAAGTTCAAGCTCATGATAATTATGAAACCCAATATCCCAGATATACATTTCACAATTATCAACTCCAACGCTACTCCACTAAAAGCTTGGAGCTACACTCTCGAACTTTATAGAATTACGAAGCTCGTGTAGTTAAGTCTCCATGACATATCATAGTGTATCGCATCCCCATATGATCATCCATAATCAGCTTAAGGACAAGTTCTGTCTTACCTTCCCGATTATTTTTATCTTACGTTCCATTGTCTCACCGTTAGAAAACTTACCATCCAAAGATAGTATACCATTCGGTTACACCTATGTATCCAAATGGTTGAGCGCTCCAGTTTTTCAATTACAGGACAACGCATATAAGAGGATATCATTACTCCTAAAGAGGAGCTATGGATTCCATATCTATGAATAACAAGTCTACACTATCAAGAGTCATGCCTCCAATGTACCGACATGCATGCCACTATAGAGATATGGGAGTCACCTATTGGTACATCAAAAGACACAAGTTGAGACAACGGGCCCATTATTCATCTCAGGATTAAGATACAATACAAATGATTGTCTAAAGTGAATCGATTTGCCAAGATAGAATTATTAATCCAAATCAATTCACTTTATGTCCCGATCCAACACATCGTCAACTATGACAACGCGCCAATGTTTCTATTCACGGAGTCCAACTCCGATGGCCAAGACAAACCATCTCCCAAAAGGGATATAGACAACATAACAATCTTTACATGAATAAAGCGCCCAACTTTATTCCCTCGATTGCGGATCATATGTTTTAGACCGTCACCCTAAGAATTGTGTCTTTCGCATAATCAGTCCATCATATGCCCAATTCTTAAGGTTTAGACTGACAGTCTCAGACTACTGTTTGCTTATCATACATTCAACAAATATGAACGTAAAGAGGACAATATTTGGTATATATAAATGAATAAATTCTTTATTGATAAAAATGTCTCCAAAAACATATTACATTTTTACTCCTTAGAGCATACATGTCTAACAATCTCCCACTTGCACTAAGTGAGTAAATACTGCAAATTTTGCATCCCCATAGCTCCACATGCTTCTCGAAGACTCTTCCCGTAAGTGTCTTCGTGAATGGATCAGCTAAATTATCCTCTGACGTGATCTTGCACACCGTGACATGCCCGTCTTCTACGAAGTCCTTTATCACATGACACTTTCGATCAATATGCTTACTCTTCTTGTGAAATTTTGGTTCCTTAGCATTAGCTACCACCACACTGTTATCACAGTATAGTGACACTGCCTTATCCATACCAAGAACTACCTTAAGATCCTCAAGGAATTTGTGGAGCCAGACTGCTTCTTTCGAAGCATCACTAGCCGCCACATACTTGGCCTCCATCGTTGAATCTGAAGTGCAATCTTGCTTCACACTTCTCCAACTGATGGCACCGCCACCTAGAGTAAACACAAACCCCGAAGTCGATTTCCTAGAATCCAGGCAGGATTAAAAATCTGAATCAGTGTATCCTAGAGGAGTTAAATCCTCACCCGAATACACAAGCATATACCCTCGAGTCCTTCTCAGGTACTTGAAAATATGCTTTACCGCAACCCAATGGTTCGGTCCTGGATCCGCCTGAAATCGACTCACAATCCCGACCGCATAGCTAATATCCGGTCGAGTGCAAAGCATGGCATACATGAGACTACCCACTGTAGAAGCATAAGGTACCTTCTTCATGTATTCTCTTTCTTCATAAGACTTTGGAGAGTCTTTCTTAGAAAGAGTAATTCCAGACCTAGATGGTTGCCCACCTTTCTTGGAATCCTGCATTGCAAACCTCCTGAGAATTTTATCTATGTAGCCGGCCTATGACAAAGCTATCATTTTGTTCTTCCTATCCCGAAAGATCTGGATACCGAGAACAAAATTAGCCTCACCTAAGTCCTTCATGTCAAACTGCTTGGTCAACCATAATTTGACCGATGACAATGCCCCAACGTCATTGCTAATTAGCAGAATGTCATCTACATAGAGTAGTAGAAAAACCACCTTCCCATCCTTAATGTGTTTGTAAACACATGGTTCATCCACATTTTGTGAGAACCCATAAGTCTTGATCACTTGATCAAATCTTATGTTCGAAGAACGAGAAGCTTGCTTAAGTCCATAAATTGACTTTAGCAGCTTACAAACCTTACCCTTTTGACCCACGACCTTGAACCCGTCTGGTTGTTCCATATAAATGGACTCATCAAGATAGCCATTCAAAAAAGCCGTCTTGACATCCATCTGCCAAATCTCGTAGTCGAGAGCGGCAGCTATGGACAAGAGAATCCGGATGGACTTAAGCATGGCTACAGGCGAAAAGGTTTTCTCATAATCGATTCCTTCCTTTTGCGTATAACCCTTAGCTACCAGTCTAGCCTTAAAGGTTTCGACCTTTCCATCCACTCCTCTTTTCCTCTTGTAGATCCACTTACACCCTATGGGTTTTACCCCTTCGGGAAGATCCACAAGCTCCCAGACCCGATTAGTCTCCATAGACTTCATCTCTATGTTCATGGCCTCTGTCCAGAGTCTTGAATCAACATCCTCCATGGCTTCTGCGTAAGTATAAGGATCCCTATCATGTTCATCCGGTTCAGCCAAAAAGACTTCCCCATTGAACATATACCTCTCAGGTTGACGCCCGATCCTCCCACTACGTCGAAGCCCCTGAGGTTGTTGTTCAGGTTTGTTTGGTTTTTCTACACTGATCGAAATGGTTTCATTCGGAACCTCCGGAGTAAACGGATCACCCCTCAACTCCTCAAGCACCACTTTGCTTCGAGGTTTAAAGTCGTTCATGTAACTCTCCTCAAGGAAAGTTGCATTAGTTGAAACCACGACTTTATTTTCCTTTGGGTTATAAAAATAACCCCCTTTAGTCCCTTTTGGATATCCTACAAACACACAAACGTCTGAACGTGCTTCCAACTTATTCGGATCCTTAAACAAGACATGAGCTGGACATCCCCATATGCGAATATGGTTTAAGGATGTCTTCCGTCTTGTCCACAACTCGTGAGGAGTTTTAGGGACCGATTTTGAAGGCACATTGTTCAAAAGATAACATGCGGTTTGTGGTGCATATCCCCAAAAGGATAAAGGCAATGATGAATAACTCATCATGGACCGAATCATGTCCAACAAAGTCCTATTCCTTCTCTCCGCTACACCATTCTGCTACGGAGTGCCCGGCGCAGTCAAATGGGATAAAATCCCATTCTCTAACAAGTGTCTCAAGAACTCATCAGAAAGGTATTCCCCACCTCGATCAGATCGAAGTGCCTTTATGGGTTTACCCAATTGCTTTCCACTTCAGCCCGAAACTCCCTGAACTTATCATAAGTTTCGCTTTTGTGGTGCATTAGGTACACATACCCATATCTTGAGTAATCGTCAATAAAAGTGACGAAGTACTCATACCCTCCTCGTGCCCGGATGTTCATCGGTCCGCAAACATCACTATGCACAAGTTCTAGAACCCCTTCGGTCCTATTGCCCGTAGACCCGTATGGTCTTTTGGTCATTTTACCCTCCAAATAAGACTCACATTGAGGTATAGATTCCACGTTTAAGTGACTTAAAGGTCCATCCCTTACCAATCTTTGAATCCTATTCAGGTTAATATAGCCAAGGTGCAAATGCCAAAGATAAGTCTTATTAGAGTGAGAAGTTTTAAGTCTTTTTGAGTCATTATCATTTATCTCAGCATAAAGCAATAGATCCATCTTAGGTTTGATAAAATATAGATTATTTTGCATCCATCTAGAACAGATAAAAGATTTGTTTTTACGAATCACCACTTTTTCATTAAAAGATACCACGTAGGAGTCTTTAAATAAAGAAGATACAGAAATTAAATTCCTTTTAAATTGAGGAACATAAAAACAGTCTCGCAAAATTAAATTCCTATAATTATCAAAGTAAAGATGGACATCTCCCACTGCTTCCGCTGAGACCAAGGATCCATCGCCCATCCGAAGCGTTAAGTCTTCACGAAGTAGACTTCTCGTTTCTTTGAATCCTTGTAGAGAAACACAAACATGATTAGTTGCATCGGAATCTATGACCCAGATGTCACTGGATTCCTCAACCAAACAAGTTTCTAAATATAGAAGATCACACCTACCTCCCTTGGAAAGGAAGTCCTTGCAATGCTTCTTTATATGCCCGACCTTACCACAGAAGAAGCACTTAAGCTTCTTTGGGTTCTTCTTCTTCTTCTTCTTGCTCTTGGTAGCAACAGGAATAGAAGACTTACCACTCTTGGCCCGTTGCTTCTTTCCATTCCCAGAGTTAGGATTGGAACCAGAAGCAGCTACCATGTTGGCCTCTCCACCAGCAGGAGACTCCCTGATCAGCAGTTCAAACTCCTGTAACTATTTCATCAGTTCTGTCAAGGTCATATCCCGTCTATTGCTCAAATTAAAAGTAGCTCTAAACGGAATAAATTCCTTAGACAGAGTCTCAAAGACCATAGTCATCTGAGTTTCAGCATCGATGTCGGCTCCATTGGTTTGTGCCTCAGCGAGGTAACCCATGACCAACATCATGTGCTCCTTTACAGATGTCCCCTGTCTCTGTCTACAGTTTAAGAGTTTTCGAAGTGCCCCTTGCCGCTTTGTTATGGCCTGGCCTCCAAACATGTCCTCAAGATTATCCAAGATCTGCTTCGTAGTCTCATAATCCTGATGATGAGCCTGCAGCACGTTGTTCATGCTAGCCATAACATAGCAGCGGGCTTGACCATTAGCATCTTTCCAGCAGTCATACGCTTGGAATTGCTCATTACTTGAGTCTCCCGTAGGCTCGAGAGGACAAGGAGTTGTTAGAACATATTTCAGTTTCTCAAAGGAAAGGACGATGTCCAGGTTTCATTTCCAATCGTTATAGTTCTCACCGGTTAATTGGTTTTTGTCAAGTATCGATGATAAAGCGTTTTTAGACATTTTCAATCTACAATAAAGAATCATATTCCAAACATAAGCAAACATATATAATAATTTAGTAAGATAACACAACCATGTAAAATCATACAAATGTGTTTATGTGTCAAAACCTTGAAAATATCACAACCTTACAACGATAATTCCCAACTCAGAATTCAACAAGCTCCTAGGGGAGTCATGCTAAATTCAATTAGGAACACAGATCCCCTCCTAATTAATATATGCCATCCAGGACCCGTATGATCCAGCATATATTAATAATCATTTCTTTGGCCATTAATTTTATTGACAGAGCTCCTAGGGGAGGTTAATAATAAAATTAACGTGAGTGTATAACCATCGTTTTAATATTTTATCCATGATTTATAATCACCACCTAGGGGTGTGCAACCATAAATTGTACTAAAATACCTTATCCTTTCAGAGATCCAATCTGGTACATGATAGAAATCCCTTCCTAGGGGTCCGGACCACCATGTTCTGCCTATGGACCAACTATGGAGGCCTTAGGTTCTCTCTTCGAAAACCTTCTCCCATTCAATCTTTTGAAGTCAAGGTTTTATTTTAAAATTATGCATGAACAATTTTAATATGAGCGGCACTCCCTATTCTATTTGACATGTTATCAATATACATGTTAAATCATATTATAATGCAGACAAGCAAAGCAATCAAGCAAAGCTACAAGCATAATAATAATAATAACCGTAATATTATGGTTCCACCCTAGAGAATAGAAAAATAAGATTACAAGAGAATAATCGAGACATTTATCGATTCTTCATCCTTGAATCCTCAAGCTGTAGCCTTCTTCATGTAATATCCATCTTCAAGTCTTCAATCCCGTATGAATCGAACACTTCATATTTCCGGTCATATCCAAATGTAATGTTTCTCAGAATTGTCCCAAAAATAAAATTAAAACTGCATTGAAAAAATTGCACCTTTTCTGGATACCTGGCAGCTCTCGGTCGGCAGTCCGATCTAGGTGATCGGTCTGCCGATCATGGTGGTTCGGCCTGCCGAACATGAAGGTTCGCCCTGCCGGCAGAGCACCAAAATTTCTGCCCCACTGTCGGCTTGTCGGACCGTACGTCCGGCCTGTCGATTTGTGACCTTTAAACCTGCCGAACTGTGAGGTCCGGCATACCGACCGAGCAAAAGAAACCTTAATCCAGAAAATACAATTTTAATGCAATTCATCAATTTTATTTTCAACAATTCAAAAACATAAATTAGAGACTCAGGAAATACCTGGAGGCGCCATCATCAATTTTTAAGATCCGACTTCTCGTTCCGTCTTCTCCGAATAATTATTTAATTACAAAATTCTTACAAATTAAAAATTAAATAACAATTCCTAGACGGAGATGATAGTCCGCCATCTAATTACATGAAAAACCTAGATACACATTCTAACCTCTAAGGAACCATAACCGGTATTAATTAATTAATAAATAATTAAACAACAATTTAATCAACCATAATTAATTAATAAACATTCACCATATAATCCATGACAACATATATATATTATATAAAAACCTAGAGTGCCATCTCTCTATAAAATTCAATTCAAGCATAGGAGAGACTAAGATCACAAAATTTATGCATATAACATGATCACAAACTTGCAAATTTATATAAAAACCTCGGGTCTGATACCAATTGTTGGAAACAAAGTGCGCAGCGGAATTTTAAAAAATTTCATCAGAGTATTTTCCAAAATACAAGTTTGACATGTTATATGTATAAACTAAACAGATCTTACTAACCTCAGTGTGCTGAAGAACCTCCGCGACCTGTGTAGAGAAGTAACGTTCCAGAAGAGCCTCAACTAACTGGTCTTCTTTGCTATTCTCTATCCACAACCAGAGTGAGTGTGGCCTCACACGTACAGCTCTTCCACCGGTGACTCTCCTTCCAACTAATAGAGAGAACCCAAAGCTAGTGTTCGTGATTTGTGAACAAAAGCTCTCAGGGAGTTTTCAGATGCTCACTCGAAGAGTATCACTCTTAATCTCTCAAATTGATCTCTAAGTAAATCATTAGACTCACTCCCTTTTTATACCTATTGGTCCTAGGGTCAGTCCATATCAGATTAGGTCTCAAAAAAATCGAAACAGAATCAAGTTCGGATCAATATCTGATAAGATACGCGTGAAAACGCGTAATCTTAACTGTCGTCGGTCGGCAGGCTGAACTTTCTGATAGGCAGGCCGAACAGGCCAGTTCGGCAAGCCGAACACGTCATCCGACAGGCCGAACTGTCGAGAAAAAATCTCCGCTAAGCTTTTATTTTCCACCCGAGATTCTAAAGGATAAAGTCTCAGTTTTGATTCAAATAGCCCAATAGAAAAGATATCTGATCAAAACAAACTTTATCAAGATAATCTCTAAGAAAATAAATCAATTCACAATAATTCTACAAGTTTATCTTGTTCTAATTGTCCAAAATTAAAACAACCGATAAACAGACAAGAATTACCCGAACGCAATAATTCAACAAGTTCATCTTGAACTAATTTTCTTACATAATTAATTCAATCGATAAACAGACATGAATTATTTGATTCTTATAAATTTTAAACCAATCTGATAAATTTGACATAAGTCACCAATTATTGGAAAAGCACGCCGTGTCGTTACAGGATTTTGTGAGCTAGCAAAGGGGACCAAAATGGACCTATAAAGTTCAAGCTCATGATAATTATGAAACCCAATATCCCAGATATACATTTCACAATTATCAACTCCAACGCTACTCCACTAAAAGCTTGGAGCTACACTCTCAAACTTTATAGAATTACGAAGCTCGTGTAGCTAAGTCTCCATGACATATCATAGTGTATCGCATCCCCATATGATCATCTATAATCGGCTTAAGGACAAGTTCTGTCTTACCTTCCCGATTATTTTTATCTTACGTTCCATTGTCTCACCATTAGAAAACTTACCATCCAAAGATAGTATACCATTCGGTTACACCTATGTATCCAAATGGTTGAGCACTCTAGTTTTTCAATTACAGGACAACGCATATAAGAGGATATCATTACTCCTAAAGAGGAGCTATGGATTCCATATCTATGAATAACAAGTCTACACTATCAAGAGTCATGCCTCCAACTTACCGGCATGCATGCCACTATAGAGATGTGGGAGTCACCCATTGGTACATCAAAAGACACAAGTCGAGACAACGGGCCCATTATTCATCTCAGGATTAAGATACAATACAAATGATTGTCTAAAGTGAATCGATTTGCCAAGATAGAATTATTAATCCAAATCAATTCACTTTATGTCCCGATCCAACACATCGTCAACTATGACAACGCGCCAATGTTTCTATTCACGGAGTCCAACTCCGATGGCCAAGACAAACCATCTCCCAAAAGGGATATAGACAACATAACAATCTTTACATGAATAAAGCGCCCAACTTTATTCCCTCGATTGCGGATCATATGTTTTAGACCGTCACCCTAAGAATTGTGTCTTCCGCATAATCAGTCCATCATATGCCCAATTCTTAAGGTTTAGACTGACAGTCTCAGACTACTGTTTGCTTATCATACATTCAACAAATATGAACATAAAGAGGACAATATTTGGTATATATAAATGAATAAATTCTTTATTGATAAAAATGTCTCCAAAAATGTATTACATTTTTACTCCTTAGAGCATACATGTCTAACACCGACCACCTTGCTCAACCATATGTGGTGTTGATCGACAGCAAGTCATCAACATTTTGGCACTAGAAGGAGGGCCCGGTGCCTTAGTAGCATTCCAATTAACATGGCAAGAAGAGGAAAAACTTGGGATAACATTCCCCGATAAGTGGGATTGAGGAACGGCCAAAACTAAAACCCAGGCAAACTCGAGGCAGACCCCACGTGGCCTAGTCCTGATCAGGTGCACAGGCCAACGTAGATGGAGCTACTGCAGCCATCGAGGAACCAATCTGGGAACTAATCGCTGCAATACATCTCCTTACGAAGCAAAAGGCGAAATAACAAGCATGACAACACCCCCTAGAGCTCCTTCCATCAGCTTAGGAAGACTAGGCAGATGGTCTAGCAGGGCCGAGGAACAGGCCCCATAACAAAGGGGACTCTAAGCATGTCAAAACTCAAGCCCCAAAGAATGCATTCCAAAGTAATTGCATAATCCATAGTGGTCGGGTTAGGGCCCGAGGTGATCACGATCGCTCCCCACAAGGTTCTTGGGCTTTAGTCTTCGACAAGCTTGGGAATCGAGGCATTTGCCTCGCTAGAGACCAACTAGGAGCTTAAGACAATGATCAGGTAGAAGGTGGAATCCCATACCGAGTTTAGCTGCCCGAAGATATTAATAGTCGGCAGCTACATGACCTATAGCGGTAGATCACTAGATCAAGAACAATAGGTATGTGGTCGACAAGGGTAGCATGCCTAACCTGCCTTTTACCAATGCAATCATGATGGCTCTTATGCTGAACAAGTTCAAGGTACCTCAGATAAAAATGTATGACGGAATAACGGACACTGATGAGCACCTAGAACTCTACAAGGACCATATAATGTTGCAGAACGCCAACGGCATAGCGATGTATAAGGCATTCTCATTGACATTGACTGACTATGCTCGGCAAAGGTTTAGGCACATCGAGCTGAGCACAATGAATTCCTTTCAGTAGCTCTCTAAAGTGTTTTTAACAGCATTCACCCCATCGAGATCGAGAAGGAAGGAAGTTATCCAACTCTATGCTGTGAAGCAAGGGGACAAAGAAGTTAGGGATTATATCAATCGCTTCACCTTGAGTAGCTTTGGAAGTGAGGCATACCGAGGATGAGACCCTTAAACATGCCTTCCTTGAAGGCTTACGAGATAAAGGCCTACTCTAGTCACTTGCTTTGGAACCATCGAGCAACTTCTCCCAAATGCTCGCTTACACTCAGAGGCATGCGGATGCTTCAAACAATATGAAAAGTCATCGGGAAGGAAAAGGAAGCAAAAAAAGGAAAAAAAAAAGAGCCTACCCGATCAAGGCGGAGCTGACTAGAATAAGAAACCAAAAATCGCTACGCTAAAGGTTCCCACTGAGAAGTTTTAAACCTACACACTTTTAGTCTATAGATGAGATGTTAAACCAAGTGAGCAACTGCAATTTGTTGGTGGACCCTCCACCTCTAAAAGGAAAATAAGCAAAAAGGGATATGAACAAGCAATGCAACTTCCATAAAGACATTGGGAATAATACTTGGAATTGCATTCAGTTGAAGGATAAAATGAAAAAGCTCATTCGAGACAAACACCTTAGGGAGTTCGTTGAATGGGTCCTCGCCCCTAGAAACAACGCTAGGAGAAACGACCAGCCTGCTAGGATTAAATGATGTAATAAGTTTTTAGAGATATTTAATCAATGAAGAGTTTATTTATTATTCATATATCAAATATTGTCCTCCTTATGTTCAATTCTATGTAATGTATGATAAGCAAATAAAATTCTGAAACTGTCAGTATAAACCTTTAACCTTATGCATATGATGGACAGATTACACAAAAGACATGAATCTTAAAGGTGATAGTCTAAATGATAAGATCTGCAATCGAAGGAATAAAGTTAAGTGTTTTTTTCAAGTTAAGATTATTATGTTGTCTACATCGCTAAGGGGAGATAACTTGTCTTGGCCATCGGAGTGGGACTCTGTGAGTAGAAATATTGATATATTGTTATAGATGACGATATATTGAATGGGGACAAACTGTTGAATTAATTTGATTAATAATACTGTTTATTTAAATCAATTCATTTTTTATAATCATATGTGTAATGTCATAATTCTAAAATAAACAATGGGCTTATATTCTTAACTTATACCTTTTGATGTACTAAAAGGCGATGTCCTAATTTCATGATGGTACACCTAGGTATGTTAGAGACATGACTCTTGATTGATGTAGATTCATTATTCATAAATATGAAATCTATTACTTTTTTGTAGAGGTAATGATATTCTCTCATAAACATTATCCTATAATTGGAAGATTAGAACGCTCAACCATTTGGATACATAGATAATGTCATAATCATATGAAAAGGCGATGTCCTAATTTCATGATGGTACACCTAGGTATGTTAGAGACATGACTCTTGATTGATGTAGACTCGTTATTCATAAATATGAAATCTATTACTTTTTTGTAGAGGTAATGATATTCTCTCATAAACATTATCTTATAATTGGAAGATTAGAACGCTCAACCATTTGGATACATAGGTATAACCGAATGGTATATTATATAAGAATAGTAAGTATTACAATGGTGAAATAATGGAACATAAGACAAAAAATAATCGGGAAGGTAAAATAAAATTCATCCTTAAGTTGATTATGAATATCCTATAGGAATGTTACATATTATGATATGTCATGAACGATGAGCTTATTGGAGCTTTGTAATTTTATAGAGTTCGAGAGTGCAAGTCTAAGCTTTTAGTGGAGTAGCACTAAAATTAATAATTATAAAATATGTATCTGGGATATGTTATTTTATAATTATAGGAGCATGGTCTATATATGTCTATCGAGTCTCCTTTGCTAGCTCATAATAATCTTGTAACGATACGGCATGTTTTTCCTATATATTAGTGACTTGTGTTAATTATTAGATTAGCTAAAACTTGATTAGAGTGGATGTAATAATTCATGTTAGTTTATTGGTTGGATTAATTTTTTAATTAATTCAAAATAAATAGTTGAATTATTTGGTTAATATTTTATTTGATATAGGATTATCTTTATATAACTTTTTTAATCAAATAACTTATCTGTTGGATTATTTGAATTAAACCTAAGGCTCTGTCTAAGATTCTAATGTGAAAATAAGATACTCTGAAATATCTAGATTATCGCTCGATTGGCAGACTGGTGCAGTTAGCTCTGCAAGCCCGTTAAGCTGGTTCAGCAGGCTGATCAGCCAAATTGGTATGCCAAACATGCGATAATCAGATTATGCATTTTTGACATTTTTTTTAATCAAAAGTTAATCCAAACTCGAATTTTGAAGCCTATTCTAATAAGGACTAATCCCAAATTCGACCACTATAAAAAAGGGAGCTAATTGTCATTGTTTCTCAAATTATTTAAGAAGTAAAAATGAGTATTTTAGTGAGAAAAACTAAAATCCTAGAAAGCTATTGTTCAATATCTAGAACCTTAGCTCTTGATTTTCTCAAGTGGTTGGAATGAGAGTCACCAAAGAAAGGTTGTATGACGTGCGACCACCAGCACTCCGATTATGAATAGAGAATAACAAAGAAAACCAGTTGATTGAAGCTTTTTTGGAACATTTTTCTCTTCTTGGTTTTTTCTGCAACTTTGGTATAAAAAGAGGTATGTAAGATATATTATTAATTTATGTACTTAGCAGTTAAACTAGTGCTTTGTAAAAAGACTTTGATTTAAAATTTTAAAAATTTTGTTGTGTATCGTTTTTCTAATAATTGGTATCAGAGCCATAGTTTTACATTGTTTCTATGGGTTTGTGATCATGCTATGTACATAAATTATGTGATTTTAATCTTTCCTATGCTTAAATTTAATTTTTTAGAAAGTTGGTACTCTAGGGTTTCTATATAACTAAATGTTGCATGAGATTATATGGTGAATATTTATTAATTAATTATAGTTAAATAAATTTCTATTTATTATTTTAATTAATTAATTTTATTAGTTATGGTTCCTTAGATGTTAGAATGTGTATCTAAATTTTTCATGTAATTAGATGACGGTCTATCATTACCATCTAGGATTTATTATTTTAATTGTGAATTTTAAAATTTGCATTAAAATAATAATTCGAAGTGAATACAAATCTAGAAGATGGAGTTGATTGGAGTTTTATATGTTCTTTTATGTTTATAAATTTTTATATTTTTGAATTGTTGAAAAATAAAATTAAAAACTACTTAAAATTATTTTTTACAAAAACTTGAAAAAACGTTGGTTTAGTGTCGGCCGGCAGGCCGGTTACACAATACCAGTAGGCCAATGGTCACAGACCGATAAGCCGATCTCCTAGAGCGATAAGCCGATAGCGAGCAAAACTGCTTTTTAAAAGGTGCATTTTTCGGTACAGTTTTTTTTAGACAATTCTTTGAAACATAAAATTTTATGATAACAAGAGAAATAAAATTTTGATCTATATGAGATTGAAGAATTGAAGACGGATGCCACATGAAAAATGATACAACAAGAAGATACGAAGTGAAGAATTGATAATATATTTTAATTGATCTTTGTAATCTTTATTTTCTTTTATCTAGGATGGAACCATAATATTATGGTTGTTTATTATATTGCTTTTAGCTTTGTATGTTGCATTACTTGTCTGCATTATAATATGTTTTACCATATTTATTGATAACATCCCATGTAGAAGAAGGAGTACCACTCATTAAAAATTGTTCACATATGTTAACATAAAACCTTGACTTTTTAAAATATTGAGTGGGAGAAGGTTTCTGAAGAGAGGACCTAAAGCCTCTGTCATTTGTCCATAAGTAGTACATGATAGTTTCGACCCCTACGAAGGGTTTCATCATGTACCAGGTTGTATCTTCAAAGGGATAATTTATTATAGCATGATTTATCATTGTACACCCCTAGGTAGCAATTATAAATCATGGATAAAATAGTTGAAACGATAATTATACACTCAATATTAATTTTATTATTAACCTCCTCTAGGAGCTCTGTTAATAAAATTAATAGCCAAAGAAAATGATTTTTAGTATATACTAAATCAAACGGGTCTTAGATGACATATATTAATCAGAGGTGATCCGTGTTCCTAATTGAATTTGGTAAGTCTCCTCTAGGTAGCTTGTTGAATTCTGAGTTAGGAATTATCATTATAAGGTTGTGATTTTTTCAAGGTTTTGACATATAAACACATTATATGCTTTCTTGTTTGTGTTATTTTACTAATCTGTTGTGGAATGTTTCCTTATATTTGGTATATGAATCTTTATTGTAGATTAAAATGCCTAAAAACGCTTTATCTTTGATGTTCGATAAAAACACATTAACTAGCGAGAGTCATAATGATTAGAAAAGGAACATGAATATCGTCCTTTCCTTTAAGAAACTGAAATTTGTGCCAACCACACCTTGTCCTACTGAGCCTATTGGTGAATCAATGAATAAGCAAATCCAAGCGTATAATTGCTGAAAGGATGCTAATGATCAAGCCTGCTGTTACATTATATATGGCTAGCTTGAATAATGTGCTACAGGCTTAACATGAGGATTATGAGACTACTATACAAATCTTGGATAATCTGGTGGATATGTTCAGGGGCCAAGCCATAACGAAATAGCAAGGGGCTCTTTAGAAGCTCCTCAATTGCAAACAAAGACCAGAGACTCTTATGAAGGAGAATATGATGTTGGTCATGGGTTATCTCACTAAGGCTCAAACCCATGGAGCCAACATAGATGCTGAGTCATCGATGACCATGGTCTTTGAGACTCTTTCTAAGGAATCTATCCCATTTAGAGCTTCATATAACTTGAGTAATAGACAAGATATTACCTTTACTAAGCTAATGAAGCAGTTTTAAGAGTTCGAGAATCTGATCAAGGATGCTCCTGCTAGTGAGGAGGCAAACTTGGCGGCTGTATCTGGTTCTAATCCTAACTTTGGGTATGTAACGAAGCAAAGGGCTAAAATGGCTGTTCTGGTGAAAGGTAAGGACAAAAAAAAGAAAAAGAAGAATCCAAAAAAGCTAAAGTTTTCTGCAAGAAGGTTGGGCATATCAAGAAAAATTATAAGGACCTTCTATCTCAAGAAGGTTAGTGCAAACTTCTAGTTATTAAAACTTGTTTAGTTGATAAATCAAATGATACTTGAGTCATAGATTCTGGAGCGACTAATCATGTTTGTGTTTCTCTGTAGGGGTTTAAGGAAACGAGAAGTCTGTTGCATGAGTACTTTGTTTTATGGATGGGCAATGGATCCTTGGTGTTGGCTGAAACAGTGGGAGTTGTCTATCTTTACTTTGATAGTTATAGTACTTTGGTTTTGAGAGATTGTTTTTATGTTTCTAAACTTAAAAAGAATTTAATTTCTGTCACTTGTTTATTTAAAGACTCTTATTTAGTTTCTTTTAATAATAAAGTTATGATTTGTAAAAACAAATCTTTTACCTAAAATATATAGATGCAAAACAATATATATTTCATCAAACCTAAGATGGACTCACTGCTCAACACTAAGGTTAATAATAACTCTAAAAGACTTAAAAATTCTCAATCTAATAAGGCTTATATTTAGCACTTGCGATTAGGTCATATTAGCCTTCAAAGGTTGGTAAATGATAGACCTTTAAGTCACTTAGATGTGGAATCTATATCATAATGTGAATCTAGTTTAGAAGGCAAAATGACCAAAAGACCATTTTGGACTAAGGGCAATCGAGCCGCAGGGGTCCAAGAATTTGTGCATAGTAGTGCTTGTGGTCCCATAAACATCAAGGCGTGAAGAGTGCATGAGTACTTTGTCACTTTCATTAATGATTACTCAAGATATAGGTATGTCTATTTAATGCATCATAAGAATGAAACTTTTGATAAGTTTAGGGTGTTTTGAGCTGAAGCGAAAAGGCAATTAAGTAAACCCATAAAGGCACGTCAATCCAATTGAGATAGATATTATTTCTCCAACGAGTTCACTAAACACTTATTAGAGAATGAAATTTTATATAATTTGACTGCACGAGGCACTCTACAGCAGAATGGCATAGCTAAAAGAAGAAATAGGACTTTTTTAGACATGGATAGGTCCATGATGAGTTGTTTGACATTACCTTTATCCTTTTGGGGATATGCACTACCAACCATATGTTATCTTTTGAATAATGTGCTTTCAAAATCAGTTTCTAAAACTCCCCACGAGTTGTAGACTGGTAAAAAGACAACCTTAAACCATATTTGCATATGGGAATGTCTGGCTCATGTCTTGTACAAAGAAGCAAAAAAGTTAGAAGTATGTTTGGAAATTTGCTTGTTTCTAGGATATCTAAAAAGACTTAAGGGGGTTATTTTTATAACCCAAAAGAAAATAAAGTTATGGTTTCAACGAATGTGACTTTCCTTGAGAAAAGTTACATAAATGATTTTAAGCCTCATAGTAAAGTAATACTCGAGGAGTTAGTGAGTGATTCGAGCACTTTGGGGTTTCCAGTTAAAACCAATCTAATTAATGTAGAAAAATTGATCGAACAACAACTTAGGGAGCTTCGACATAATGGGAGGATCAGGTGTCAACCCAAGAGGTATATGTTCAATGGTGAAGCCTATTTTCTTGAACCAGTTGAATATGACAAGGATCCTTACATTAACATAGAGGTTGTAGAGGATGTTAATTCAAAGCTCTGGATAGAAGCTATGAACATTAAGATGAAGTCTATCGAGACTAATCAAGTCTGGGAGCTCTTGGATCTTTCCAAAGGGGTGTGTAAGTAGACCTATAAGAGAAAGAAAGGAGCAGATGAGAAAGTCAAAACCTATAAGGCAAGACTAGTAGCAAAAGGATTCACGTAAAGGAAGGAATCAATTACGAGAAAACCTTTTCGCCTATAGCCATGCTTAAGTCCATCAGCATCCCTTTGTCTATAGTTGTCGCTCGTGACTAAAAGATTAGGCAAAGAAACATTAAGACAGCCTTTCTAAATGGCTATCTTGATGAGACTATATATATGGTGCAACCAAACTGGTTCAAAGCTAAGGGTCAAGAGGGTAAGGTCTATAAGTTGCTAAAGTCTATTTATGGACTTAAGTAAGCTTCCCATTCTTAGAACATAAGATTTGACCAAATAATCAAGGCTTATAGGTTCGAAAAAAATGTGGACGAACCATGTGTTTACAGACGCATTAAGGATAAGAAGGTGGTTTTTCTACTGCTTTACGTAGATGACATTCTGCTCATTGGCAATGACGTTTAGGCATTTTCATCGGTCAAATTATGGTTGACCAAGCAGCTTGACATGAAGGATTTAGGTGAAGCTAATTATGTTCTAGGCATCTAAATCTTTTGGGATAAAAAGAACAAAATGATAGCTTTATCCTAAGCTACCCACATAGATAAAATTCTTGAGAAATATACAATGTAGAATTCTAAGAAACATGGGCAACCATCTAGGTCTAGAATTACTTTTTCTAAGAAAGACTCTCCAAAGTTTGTTGAAGAAAGAGATACATGAAGAATGTGCCTTATGCTTTGGTAGTAGGTAGTCTCATGTATACGATGCTTTGCACATGACCGGACATTTTATGCGATTGGAATAATAAGTCGATTTCAATCGGATCAAGACCAAACCATTGGGTAGTAGTCAACCATATTTTCAATTAGCTGAGAAGAACTAGAAGTTATATGCTAGTGTATTCTAGTAAGGATATAACACCTCTTGAATACACTGATTTGGATTTCTAATCTTGTTTGGATTCGAGAAGATTGACTTTAGGTTTAGTGTTTACTCTGGGTGAAGGCACCATTGTTTGGAGAAGTGTGAAGCAAGATTACACTTTCGATTCAATGATAGAGGCTGAGTACGTGGCAACTAGTGAAGCTTCAAAAGAAGCTGTGTGGCTCCGCAAGTTCTTTTGGGATCTTGAGGTAGTTTCTAGTATGGATAAAGTGATATTGTTGTATTATGATAATACTGCAGCTACAGCTAAAGCTAAGGAACCAAGATTTCATAAAAAGAGTAAGCATATACATAAGATGTATCATATGATAAAGGACTTCATTGAGGTGAACATGTTGTAGTATGCAAGATCACGACCGAGGACAATATAGCTGATCCTTTCATGAAGATACTACCAACGAGGGTTTTCAAGAAGCATGTAGGAGCTATGAGGATGCAAGACATGTCATATTTACTCATATTTACTCACTTAGGGCAAATGGGAGATTGTTAGATTAGGTGCCTCAATGATTAAATGTTGTAATTATTAGATATGTATGCCCTAAGGAGTAAAAATGTAATACGTTTTTAGAGACATTTTTATCAATAAAGAATTTATTCATTTATATATACCAAATCTTGTCCTCTTTACGTTCATATTTGTTGAATATATGTTAAGCAAACAATAGTCTGAGACTGTCGGTCTAAACCTTTAAGAATTGGGCATATGATGGACTGATTATACGGAAGACACGATTCTTAAGGTGACGGTCTAAAACATATGATCCGCAATCGAGGGAATAAAGTTGGGCACTTTATTCATGCAAATATTGTTATGTTGTCTATATCCCTATACGGAGATGGTTTGTCTTGACCATCGAAGTTGGACTCCGTGAATAGAAACATTGACACGTTGTCATAGATGACGATGTGTTGGATCGGGACACAAAGTGAATTGATCTGGATTAATAATTTTGTCTTGGCAAATCGATTCACTTTAGACAATCATTTGTGTGTATCTTAATCCTGAAAGGAATAGTGGGCCCGTTATCTTGACTTGTGTCTTTTGATGTACCAAAGGGTGACACCCACATCTCTATAGTGGTATGCATGCCGGTACGTTGGAGGCATGACTCTTGATGGCATAGACTTGTTATTCATAGATATGGAATCCATAACTCCTCTTTAGGAGTAATGATATCCTCTTATATGCGTTATCCTGTAATTAGAAAACTGGAGCGCTCAACCATTTGGATACATAGGTGTGACCGAATGGTATACTATCTTTGGATGGTAAGTTTTCTAATGGTGAGATAATGGAATGTAAGATAAAAATAAACGAGAAGATAAGACAGAACTTGTCCTTAAGCCGATTATGGATTATCACATGGGGATACGATACACTTTGATATGTCATGGAGACTTAGCTATATGAGCTTCGTAATTCTATAAAGTTCGAGAGTGCAGCTCCAAGCTTTTAGTGGAACAGCGTTGGAGTTGATAATTGTGAAATGTATATCTGGGATATTGGGTTTCATAATTATCGTGAGCTTGAACTTTATAGGTCCATTTTGATCCCCTTTGCTAGCTCACAAAATCCTGTAACGATACGGCGTGCTTTTTCAATAATTGGTGACTTATGTCGGATTTATCGGATTAGTTTAAAATTTGATAGAATCAAATAATTCATGTCTGTTTATTGGTTGAATTAATTTTATAATAAAATTAATTTAAGATAAACTTGTTGAATTATTGGGATCGGATAATTCTTGTCTGTTCATCGGTTGATTTAATTGAATAAATTAAATCAAGAAAAACTTGTAGAATTATTGTGAATTGATTTATTTTCTTAGAGATTATCTTGATAAAGTTTGTTTTGACCAGATAACTTCTCTATTGTGTTATTTGAATCAAAATTGAGACTTTATCCTATAGAATCTCGGGGGAAAAATAAAAGATTCATGAAAATATTTATGCGGTAGTTCAGCCTGTCGATCGACGTGTTCGGCCTGCCGATGGGGACTGTTCGGCCTGTCGATCAGGTTGTTCGGCCTACCGATCAGCAAGAGAAAAGATTACTCATTTTCACGCGGATCTTATCAGATATTGATTCGAACTTGATTCTGTTTCGAGTTTTTGAGACCTAATCTGATAAGGACTGACCCTAGGACCAATCGCTATATAAAGGGAGTAAGTCTCATGAGTTACTCAGATCAATTGAGAGATTAAGAGTGATACTCTTCTGGTGAGCATCTGAAAACTCCCTGAGAGCTTTTGTTCATAAATCATGAACACTAGCTTTGGGTTCTCTCGATTGGTTGGAAGGAGAATCACCGGTGGAAGAGCTATACGTGTGAGCCCACACTCACTCCAGTTGTGGATAGAGAATAGCAAAGAAGACCAGTTGGTTAAGGCTCTTCTGGAACATTACTTCTCTTCATAGGTTGCGGAGGTTCTTTAGTATACAAAGGTTAGTAAGATTTGTTTAATTTACACATATAGCATGTCAAACTTGTGTTTTGGAAAAATACTCTGATGTTAAAATTTTACAAAAATTCCCGATGCGCACCTCACATTGATTTTTTCCAACAATTGGTATCATAGTTAAGGTTTTTACATAAATTTACAAGTTTGTGATCATACTATATGTATAAATTTGTGATCTTTCAAATGCTTGAATTTAATTTTATAGAGAGTTGGCACTCTAGGTTCTATATAATTATATGTTGTCATGGATTATGTGGTGAATGTTCATTAATTAATTATCGTTGATTAAATTGTTATTTAATTATTTAATTAATTTATGCCGGTTATGGTTCCTTAGAGGTTAGAATGTGTACCTAGGTTTTTCATACAATTAGATGACGGACTATCATCTCCGTCTTAAAATTGTTATTTAATTTTAAATTTGTGAGAATTTTATAATTAAATAATTATTCGCAAAAGATGGATCTAAAAGACAGATCTAGAAGATGGATGATGGCGCACCCAAGTATTTCTTGTGCCTCTAATTTTATGTTTTTGAATTGTTGAAAATAAAATTGATAAATTGCATTAAAATTGTATTTTCTGGAATGGAGATTTCTGCTACGTCGGCATGCCGAACCTTCAGTTCAGCAGATTGATGGTCACAGATTGGCAGGCCGGACATGTGGTTCGACAGGCCGTCAGTGGGGCAAAAATAGGCTTGCTCTGCCGGTAGGCCGATCTTTTCGATCGGTAGGCCGATGAAGCATGACCGGCAGGTCGATCACCCTGATCGGCCTACCGACCGAGAGCTGCAAATTTTTTAAAAAAGGTGTAATTTTTGCGATGCAGTTTTAATTTTATTTTTGAGACGATTATGAGAAACATTAAATTTGGACATGACCGGAAATAGGAAGTATTTGATTCATACGGGATTGAAGACTTGAAGATGGGAATTACGTGAAGAAGGATACAACTTGAGGATTCAAGGATGAAGAATCGATATATGTCTCGATTATACTCATGCAATCTTAGTTTTCTATTCTCTAGGGTGGAGCTATAATATTACGGTTATTATTGTTTTGCTTGTAGCTTTGCTTGATTGCTTTGTTTGTCTGCATTATAATATGATTTGCCATGTATATTGATAACATGTCATATAGAATAGAAAGTGCCGCTCATATTAAAATTGTTCATATATAATTTTAAAATAAAACCTTGATTTCAAAAGATTGAGTGGGAGAAGGTTTTCGAAGAGAGAACCTAAGGCCTCCATCATTGGTCCATAGGAAGAACATGGTGGTCCCGACCCCTAGGAAGAGATTTCTATCATGTACCAGATTAGATCTCTGAGAGGATAAGGTATTTTATCATGATTTATGATTGCACACCCCTAGGTGGTGATTATAAATCAAGGATAAAATATTGAAACGATGGTTATACACTCACGTTAATTTTATTATTAACCTCCCCTAGGAGCTCTGTTAATAAAATTAATTGCTAAAGAAACGATTATTAATATATGCTGGATTATATGGGTCCTAGATGGCATATATTAATCAGGAGGGGATCTGTGTTCCTGATTGAATTTGGCATGACTCCCCTAGGAGCTTGTTGAATTCTGAGTTGGGAATTATCGTTGTAAGGTTGTGATATTTTCAAGGTTTTGACACATAAACACATTTGTATTATTTTACATGATTGGGTTATCTTACTAAATTATTATGATATGTTTGCTTATGTTTGGCATATGATTCTTTATTGTAGATTAAAAATGTCTCAAAATGCTTTATCATCGATACTTGACAAAAACCTGTTAACTGGTAAGAATTACAATAATTGAAAACGAAACCTGGATATCGTCCTGTCCTTTGAGAAACTGAAATATGTTCTGACAACCCCTTGTCCTCCCAAGCCTATGGGAGACTCATCTAATGAGCAATTCCAAGTGGATTACCGCTGGAAAGATGCCAATGATTAGGCCCACTGCTATGTAATGGCCAGCATGAATAATGTACTGTAGGCTCAACATCAGGATTATGAGACTGCGAAGCAGATCTTGGATAATTTTGAGGGCATGTTTAGAAGCCAGGCCATAACAAAGCGGCAAAGGGCGCTTCAAAAACTCTTAAACTATAGACAGAGACCGGGGACATCTGTAAAGGAGCATATGATATTGGTCATGGGTTACCTAGCTGAGGCTTCAACCCATGGAGCCGACATCGATGTTGAAAATCAGATGACTATGGTCTTTGAGACTCTGTCTAAGGAATTTATTCCATTTAGAGCTACATTTAATTTAAGCAATAGACGGGATATGACATTAACAGAACTAATGAAACAGTTACAGGAGTTTGAACTACTGATCAGGGAGTCTCCTGCGGGTGGTGAGGCCAACATGGTAGCTGCTTCTGGTTCCAACCCCAACTCTGGGAATGGAAAGAAGCAACAGGCCAAGAACAGGAAGTCTTATGTTCCTGCTAACACTAAGAGCAAGAAGAAGAAGAAGAAGAACCCAAAGAAGCTTAAGTGCTTCTTCTGTGGTAAAGTCGGGCATATAGAGAAGCATTGCAAGGACTTCCTTTCCAAATGAGGTAGGTGTGATCTTCTATATTTAGAAACTTGTTTGGTTGAGCAATCCAGTGACATTTGGGTCATATATTCCAATGCAACTAATCATGTTTGTGTTTCTCTACAGGGGTTCAAAGAAACGAGAAGTCTGCTACATGAAGACTTCACGCTACGGATGGGCAATGGATCCTTGGTCTCAGCAGGAGCAGTGGGAGACGTCCATCTTTACTTTGATAACTATAGGAATTTAATTTTGCAAGATTGTTTTTATGTTCCTAAATTTAAAAGGAATTTAATTTTTGTATCTTGTTTATTTAAAGACTCCTACGTGGTATCTTTTAATGAAAAAGAGTGATTCGTAAAAACAAATCTTTTATCTGTTCTGGATGGATGCAAAATAATCTATATTTTATCAAACCTAAGATGGACTTATTGCTTAATGCTGAGATGAATGATAATAACTCTAAAAGACTTAAAACTTCTCACTCTAATAAGACTTATCTTTGGCATTTGCGCCTTGGTTTCATTAACCTGAATAGGATTCAAAGGTTGGTAAGGAATGGACCTTTA